>CM053611.1:37081597-37141966 GCA_028646535.1 Procyon lotor
TTTTTTAAAGATTTTAATTATTTGACAGTGAGAAACACAGGGAGAGAGGGAACACAAGCAGAGGGAACAATAGCGGGAGAAGCAGGCTTCCCGCAGAGCAGAGAGCCCGATGCGGGGCTCCATCCCAGGCCCCTGGGATCTGACCTGGGCCGAAGGCAGCCGCTCAACGGCTGAGCCACCCAGGCGCCCCTCATTATCCATCTTCTATCCTGAAATTGGCCCTTTCTCCCCGTCTCCTCCGCCACAACCACTGTCCACGCGCCCCTCGTCTCTCACCCCCCGCCTCCTCCCTCGAACCCTGGGTCCGCCCCATCCAGTGGTCATGCTGGTGAAAGCGTCGGTCAGGACGTGTCAGTCCCCTGCGAAAAATCCCCCAGCTGGCCTCAATCGGAACTGTTCGCCTGCCTCCCGGCCCAGGGAGCCCACGCATCCTTCGCGCGGGAAGCCTGTGGGGCCGCTTCAGAGACCCCGGCCCACGTCCCCGCTGGAGCAGCTCTGCGGTCACTGCCTCCCACACAGTCCTATGTTATCTTCTCTATGGCACCTGTTGGTGCTTGCTGTATCTGAAATGTTTCCTTTCAAAAAGACTTCTATATTTACCCCCACTACAATGTAAGTATCTTGAGGGACGGGACTCTTTCAAGTTCTTCCTGTGTCCCGACAGTCTAAGACCTGGCATGTAAAAGGTGCCAATTTTTTTTTTTTTTTTAAGATTTTATTTATTTGACAGAGAAACACAGCGAGAGAGGGAACACAAGCAGAGGGAGTGGTAGCGGGAGAAGCAGGCTTCCCGCCGAGCAGAGAGCCCGATGCGGGTCTCGATCCAGGACCCTGGGATCATGACCTGAGCTGAAGGCAGAGGCTTAACGACTGAGCCACCCAGGTGCCCCCCAAAATATTTTTGACTGGCTATTAATAATCCGAGAATTACAGCTCTTGGTGACACCCTTAGCTTATCGACCATAAGCAACTTTCTATCAAAACTGGATTACGATGATCCTAAATTTACCTATAAATCTAAAATTCTATAATATATAGTCCTATGTCAGTTCTTGCCATCTCAGTGATCATTTCAGTCTCGTGAGAAGATGCTATAGGCTCACGTGATTTGGAGCCTTTACCAACAGCCATAGTCTTCTTCCTTTGCTGTCTCGTCAGACCTCCTCACCTCACTCTGATGGCTTTGTCATTTTCTGCAAATATACATCAGGGAAAGTTAAGTGTGATTTTAGTGCCAATGTGAAGAGGAATACTTGGCCAAGATCACACCTGATTGTCTTTCTGAAATGCATTTTATTTGTAAAAAAAAAAAAATGTGTATATTTAGGAGACTTGTGAAGATCTCATACTTCCTAATAGAGATAAACCTGATACAGAAGACGCCAATAGATTCGTTACTAGAAATAAGATCCACAATACACTGAGGTACAAAAGCAAAGTGTCTGGTTGTTAGCTCACTCAGCCCCTCACTCTGGCAGCCTTGTGGTAGATACTGTGCATACATGTGAGCAACATGAAGTAGATGCTCATAAATGGTAATAATCCTGAACTAAGGTCACTGAAATTTTGTTACAATGTCTTTTAGGCTAAAGCTGGAGAATAATACGCATCACAGGAGAGAGAGAAAAACAGAGATTGAATTAATCCTGGAAGTGCTATCGGGAGAAAGAATGCATACTGAAAATATTGGAAAAAATCATAAACATTTCAAGGAAAATCAAGTGGAAAATAAGAAATTTTGTAATTTCATTGATTTTATAAAGATAAAATACTAGAATGCCATGCCAGTGTTAGTTTAATGTGAAAGAGTACTTTTTCATTCTTCCTTTTCACCAAGTGTGATCATGTGCTATAATCTATGTATCAGGAATTCCACCTTAGTAAGTTTATGTTTGTCATTGTTCTGACAATGGACAATGGAGAACATTTCTACGCAGACACCAGAGAATGTTGAAATGAAAGTGTTTGTTTAGAGGTCATTGTGTCCAAATAGGCAGAGAATAAATTCTTGTCAGACATTTGCTATTTTAGATAATCCCTCACCGCTTCTGTTGTACATTAATGCAGTTTATGGAGCACCGGTGGTAATACACTCTCTCTGAAGAGAAGTAATCTTCTTGCCTTATGAATATCCTGAAAGCAGATATGTAACTCAGCCATTTCAAAATTACACTTCCTTTTATTAATAATGCTCTGCTATCACCGAATATAGTAATAACAGTCTCTCATACATGACACTTTGGACACAGTCGTAAAGTGTACATTTCTCACTGAAAGAAATATCTGCTTTTCATATTTGTAAAAAAATATTTATGAATTCCCCAAGTGCTGCATCCCATAAAATGGAAAGTGGTCTTTTTTTTTTTAAATAAATACTTTATTTATTTATGTTTCGGGGAAAGGACAGAGGGAGAGGGAGAAGCAGGCTCCCCAAGGGGACCCCCAGAACCATGACCTGATCCAAAGGCAGATGATTAACCCACTGAGCCACCCAGGTGCCCCTGAGAAGTAGTTTCATTTCCCATTTATATTAAGAGTAATCTTTAAAGTGTCTTGCTAGTTCACTGTGTTTCATTTTCTCTGTGAATAGTTCATCAAATACTCTCCTCTGCTTTGAAGTAAAGTAGTTTATCCAATCACCCACTGCTCCTGGAAAAATTGGAAACAGACAAGAACCAATTTAAATATATAGTATTCACAAAAGAAATCTGTCAGATTTGCAATAAAATGTGAATGATTTCATTTCTTGGTGATAAGATGATGGGTTATTCTTTTCCTCATTTGCTTATTTATTGCTTCTAATTTCCTCATTAATGGTTGCATATTAATATGTACAGTTTAAAAAGTTAATTCTTAAAAAGAAAAGAAGATTCAGATATATAAAGGTCCTAGGTTTTACGATAGCAGGCAAAGAAATGTCTCAGCTAAACTTAGTTAAAACATAAAAGCAGGGGTGCCTGGGTGGCTCAGTCAGTTAAGTCCCCGACTCTTGGTTTCGGTGCAGGCTGAGATCTCAGGGTTCTGAGACCAAACCCTGTTGGGGGCTTCAAGTGCTGAGTCTACCTGAGATTCTTTCTCTCTCTCCCTGCCCTTCCCGCTTGTGCTCCCTCTCTCTCTTTCTCAAATAAATAAATACATCTTTTTAAAAAAGATTTTATTTATTTGACAGAGAGAGAGAGAGAGAGATCACAAGTAGGCAGAAGCAGGCAGAGGGAGAGGGGGAAGCAGGTTCCCTGCTGAGCAGAGAGCCCGATGCAGGGCTCAATCCCAGGACCCTGAGATCATGATCTGAGCTGAAGGCACTGAGCCACCCAGGTGCCCCTAAATAAATACATCTTAAAAAATAAACAAACATAAAAGCAGACAAAGTGGACATAATGATGTCACTTATTTCCCTGCCTGTGCACCTGTGATGCAATGACTGTGCTGATAACATATCACAGGGCTGGGTAATCAGTCTCTCTTCTCGATTCAAGTATAATTAACATATAGTGTTATAGTTAATTGCAGGGGTAGAATGCAATGATTCAGCAATTCTATGCGTTACACAATGCTCATCATGATAAGTGCACTCTGAATCCTGTTCACCTATTTTACCTTAATGGGTCTCAATGTAAGGAAATTTATTTTTCAGCATAGATACCAGAGTTAAAAATACCAGCACCAAGTTACGTGTATGATGATGTCCTCACCTTCAAACAAGGTGTTCAGAGCTCAAAATCAGACCCTATCCTTCACTCGGTCCTTCAGCCTCTCCTGACCGTACAAGTCACCCTCAGCCTTGGCCACAGCACCAACCCCTCAGGACCACTATTCTTGCCTCTATCACTCCCACCATGCCAAGCCCCAACCCTGGATCCTGCACATCTCGGTCTTTTGTCACTTCGGGCCCCAGGCTTCATTCCCCGGTCCTCAGCGCACAGATCCTGTGACACATCATCTTCCCGTATTAGTACTTCCATATCAGCAGTGAAAGGTACGGGGAGGAGAGTAAGACGACTTCGATTCAAATCTTGACTCTACCAGCAACTGGTTGCATGATCTTGGACAAGTTGTTCAGGTGCTTGGCATCTTCGTAAAATGGAAATACTATGAACACCACCCTCAAAAGTCTGCTGTCAGGTTTAAGCTAAATCCAGTAGTGTGCCTGGCACATTGTAAGCCCGCCGTAAATGCCAGCTATTCGCCCTCTACTGTTTTCTTAACTATGTAGTAAAGCCCTATATGGATGTGATTTAGTACGTTTAACGCTTTCTGATTAGAGGCCAATTAAGTGCATTTTAGGTTTTCAGTGTCATGAACAATATTGCAACATGGATCCTGTCTATACATCTTTCCATAGTCCTGTAATTTCCCCCCTACCTTTTAGTATGTAGGGGCCCTGGGACCTCTGACACTGACGCGGACCACTCTGTATCTTTGCCACCTTATCTCTATAGACAGTTTCTAGAATATCAGCTCCTTTTCTGACTTTAAAGCCAACTGCAGGCATAACTTCTCCTTTGTAAAGTGAGGAATATCTCTTGCATCAAGTCTGAATCATTGACTTCAGTAGTTTATTTGATATGATTATTTTCAGAGGATGGGTCCCTACTCCCACCTCGTCCAGCCAATAGAAGGAATAAATTGAACGAACCCATCCTTGTGTTTAATGCCTCATAATTTGGCAATAGGCAGTCATAGGGACCAGTATCAGTGTTAACCTTCTGTGTTTTGTCAGATCCTATATAAGGAAACCACTTTTCGCCAGAATTTAAATTCATTAGAATTAATGTTGTTAACTACAATTATATTGATAGAGTTGCACCTGGGGCTATTTGCTAGGGTCACCACCTGTTTTAATTAGAGTAAAATTTCTCAAGTTAGTAGGATAAGATGAGTGAAAACTGAGTATTTTGCTAATCAGATCTCAAAGGGCAGTGATAAAAGGTATCAACAGTAGCGCTGGATTCCACAAAGCATCAAAACTTCTGCATTTCTCATTATTCTCTTTACCATAATCCTTCCCAATCTCTGTTTCTGGTGTCTTTGCTTGTTTTACTTGCTTTCATGCATCCTTTTCCAAATTCTTTCTCTCTTCCCTGTATCCTCTCTCTCTCTTACCCATCTTAATCTTTTTCTTGACCGCCCCTCCTCCCCATGTCATCTTCCTCTTGTCCTCCGTTTTCAAACTTCATGGAAGAGTGGTCCTTATTTGCTGCTTCCCTTCTTACTCTCTCATCTTTTTAATCCCCTCAATCTGCTTCCCATCAGCACCACTATGAAAATCACCTCCAGAATTCATGAATGATAAATGGCCATGTTTGACCCTGACTTTCTTCGTAATTCTGGCTGATTTCCTTTCCTGGCTGGTCTTAGCTATTTCATTCCCATTGATGCTAGGGTCTCTAGGGTTTCCGTTTCTAACCCTTTCACTACTAGTCCTTCCCACCCACGCTGAAGAGTTTTACCTAATTCCACAAATTGCCGACAGCTCCTCAACTGACTTCTGAGCTGAGATCCACCCAACAGTGGCCCCCTGCCACTGCCCAAGTTATGACCCTCCATGTTCTGTATCTGGACTATTACAACAACCTCTCACTGGACTTTCTGTCTCTGGTTTCTAAACAACTCTTCTAAACAACTTTCCACCTGACTCTATTATTTTCAGATCCTTTCTTAAAACAGCAAGTAGACCATGAGGAGAAAAAGACCCCCTCATAATGTGCAGAGAGCTTTTGGTCTCTGGCTCCAGTTTTTATCTCCCTCCTTCACATCATATACCCCTCCAGTACAGGAGACTACCTGCTCTTTCCAAAAGAAAATCCAGTCCAAGTCCATGGTGGTTTGGGGTTTTTTCTTCTTACTGTTAGCTTTTCCTGGAATGTATTTCTTCCCCGTCATTTTCCTGGTAAATGCTTCCTGCTCATGCTTCCAGTCCCAGATCCAATGTCATCTCCTCACCTACTTTGCTGGGAAAAATTTCTCTCACCCTTATTAGTCTTGCTGTTCACAGTTGCTCACACTACTAGTATAGTTGTCAATCACCTTTTATTACTGCCTACATGATGAACTTCTGAAGGACAAGACTATTCAAATTTTGAATCTTAGTTCTTAGAAAATAGTTTATTAATAAATATTCGCTGAATTGAGTTCTCTCCTCCCTCCTAGCCCTCGTTGCACAACTATAAGAAAAAAAAAAAAAACCACCAACAAAGACGAAAAGTAACGTGCAAAGTTAAGGCACTATCTGATCCAGATGAGTTAGCAAATTTTTGCTTTGGGAGGAATTCTGTTCAGATGAGCCAAAAAAATGGAAACAAAGGTGTGTTTTCTAGTGGGAAACCTGAGTACCTATATGTAGAAAATTTTGTCATTGTAAATTATGAAAAACTTGAAGAACGTTCAAATATTTTTTCCCCTGGATCTGGACTAAAATTCACATAGGTTTCAAAACGATTCTATATCTGGATGAACTCAACGTGCTTCTAAGTTACATGTTAGGAAGTCGTAGAGAAGGTTCATTTCCTTCTCTTTGGGTTTTTATGCAGAAGAGTGTCCTGGATAAGACTCCCAGCTTCTCTGTCTGCCCCTTACTTCTGTGGGGCGAGTTATTTGGTGAGTTTGGGAAAGTGCACTGTCCACCCTCATCAGCTCCCTTCCCTTTTCGGAAGAAAGCACATGTCATGTACCGCTCTCCACCATGCTCTCTGTGGGCTGCATCTGTGGAGGGACAGGACTGCATTTGATTGTGACTAAGCAAACACCTTTGCAATATCTAGTTAAGTTATTAGCAAACACGCAAGGCTGCACACCTGAGGCCCATTCTTCAGGGAGTTTTATCATTTCCATCCATTTGACATCTGTGTCTTTCTCTCAATCGGTTCCTAACTGGGCATGGAAATCTCAATTTCCGGAAATAATGTGATTTAAGAAATTCACTTAATAAACATTCACTCAGGGATGACAATGAGCAATCCACTGTGCAAGAGGTAGGGTGTATGATGGTGAAATGAGAGATTTAAAAATGATAGAAGGGAACTACTTTCAGGCCAAGTACCATATCCCTTTCGGACTTACCTTTTCTAAATACCAGGTTCCTGTTAGATGTGAGGGCACAGATGGTATGATTCGGATCACAGTTTTCTTTGGCTGCATTATTTTTCATTTCACTGAATGATGTTTTCCGAGCAATCTTATTAATTTCGCTGTCGCTCACATTTATACCAAGGAAAGTAGTTATTTTCTTGATGCTTTTAGAAAGATCCTGAGCAATAAGAAAAATTATTTTTAAAAAGTGTAACTCATCAAAACGCCAAATCCATTCCCTCCACTCTGAAAACAATTTACTGATTTTCTGTTTTAATTTGACTTAAATTTCGATCATTGAAATGTTAGGAAAGACTTACTCTCTTCATTTCTTCATAAAATATAATTAGAACATTTTTGTCATCTTTGTGCTCTTCCCAGCCTAAAACGTGATCAAACCAGGATCCATATACAACTAGAAAGAAAGTGAATTGTGTTAATATTCAAAATCATGGGTTGGCATCCCAGGGTTCTTCCCACTTCACCAAAATAGGCAAAGTAAGGCACACATGTATTAGACTCCGGAGTGAAAGGGTTTTATTTAAGAATTGTAGAGTCACTATAGTGTACATCCGAAACTAATATAACACTGTATGTTAACTATACTGTGTTTAAAGTGAAAAAAAAAAAAAAAAGAAAATGTTACTTACATATGTTAATACCATGTCATTCATTATCTATGAAGAAACTTATAATTAGGCTTAATAAAACTCAATAGTTAAAAATTAAATAAGATCTTAAGTATTTTAAAAAAAGAATTTTCCTTAGAAGAGCTCAGTTTTATTTAAAAATAAATAAAAAGAAAAAGAAGAGCTCAATTTTATTTTCTTTTAATTTTTTTTAAAGATTTTATTTATTTATTTGACAGAGGAAGAGAGATCACAAGCAAGCTGAGAGGCAGGCAGAGAGAGAGGGGGAAGCAGGCTCCCCTCTGAGCAGAGAGCCTGATGTGGGGCTCCGTCTCAGGACCCTGAGATCATAACCTGAGCCGAAGGCAGAGGCTTTAGCCCACTGAGCTACCCCAGGTGCCCAGAAGAGCTCAATTTTAAAACACTACTATTTCAACTAAATGCAATATTGTGTAATGAAACTAGATGGCTGTATATTTTAAAAGGCTGTATTGTTGTTGTTTTTTTATTTTGGTAAACATCTTTTTATTATCATCAGAAGTTACAGCAGAAATACAGAAACACACATTTTCCCAATAATTGTGTTCTGATAACTACTTTGGATCTTGGGAGAAATAGAGAAACATTGAGAATTTATTGCTTTCCTCCTGTAAAGTGACATGCTTTTTATAAGTTCTTAGCATAAAAAGTTTATAAACTTCCCCAAAAAAGGAGGGAGGGAGAAAAGAGAAAAGAAGTCTATGCATTTATCTTAGTTCACAGTTACAAAATACAGTGTTAGGGCTTCATGAGTAGTTGATACTATCTCTTTATTGTTTTGTTAATTTGACAGATCTCAAAAATGTCCAGGGCTTGAAGTAAAATATTATCATGCAAAATAAATTATCAACTGTGATGATAAAAAACAAAAAGTGAGCAATTTCTTGTACCATGGAAAGTTGACTAGCTTGATAATCTAAAGCATAAAACAGAGTAATTTAAAATACTAGGTATACATCTTTCCATGCATCCTTATTAGCCCCAGATTTCATACTAGCTAATGCCCAAATTGTGAAAGAGCTCCTCCACTCACAATGTTCTGAAGATCTGCTGACTATCGATTCATTTAATAACGCATTTATGAAGCCATTAGTGTCTACCAGATACTATGCCATATCACTTTTGAACATAAAAGTTTTGAATAAATTGACGTATAATTAACTCCTCGATAACTGCAATTGTTCACGGGTTTGGCGTCTGGGAAGTAAAGGGCAAGAAAATAACCAGCAGGCATTTGTAAAACGAGAACTTCCGGGACTGCAATGGCCTCGCAGAGCTGGATTTCCCACCCCGGGGCCCCAAAGGGCTGTAGAGCAAGAACAGGTGTTTGGAAGGGCTGATAGGGCTCCAGTTCCCAGCATTCTCACTGCCAGTTCGGTGACTTGCATAATACTTTATGTCTTGGAATGACCCAAATTACCAGTGTTAAGGTATCAGTGTATCAGTGATAAGGAGTTGACCTAAGAACTGCCAGCCTGTAGCCAGGAACAAAGACAGGGTGGGAAAAGAGCACTGATTTTTTTCTCCTAGGGGTTTAGGCAGTCAACTAGTTTCTATTGCCTCAGACTATGCTCGCAGTCACCACCTGCATGACCCCCGCCCCTGGGCAGTTGCAGCCCAGCCCTGGTGGAAAACATCACCACTCTCCATACTGTCAGGGAGCCCGGGCTTCTGTGCCCCCCGAGGTGGGGAAAGAGAGCCCAAGTCACAGAGTCATGGCCGGTGGTTACCTGTGATTGACTCGGCCCACTATGGTTTTGCAGCAGGAAATGCATTCCAACATACCCCAAACAGATTTAAGAAAAATCTTTTGGATCATAGCTTGATCATCATTTGAAAGCCAGTTATTTTATTACTAACTAATTAGTTTATACTCCATCTTGTTCCAAAAAGACAAAAGAATCTAAAGAAATTGGCTGCCTGGGTCTTCCTTACCCATGTAGAGAATTGTACTTTGGGTCAATTTTTTAATCAGAATCCTCAATGTCCAGACCTACGGCTTTAAAGAAAATATAGCTTCCAAAACAAAGACCCAAAAATCTTTCTTCTCTGGGAAATGCTTTTTTCCACATCCTTCACTTAATGACAGAATTTTCTACTACCTCCTAGAGGGCCCTCCTTCTGTTATCCAGAATTACTTGTTCCCCCTGAAATGTCCCAGAACAGAAAAGCTGCTCTTACTCAACCAACCCAAGTGTCTTAGGGTCTGGACTGTGCATCGGCAATCTCACTGCTTCCTATCAACTTCCAGAACTCCTCCCTCTGAGATAATCCAGGCTCCTATAAGCCTCATGTCCTTTAAATATATCACTCTTCCTAGCCTTATCTCTGTCAGAAATGGACTTTTTGATCTGTCTCCGGCAGCCACGGAAGACTCTGATCTTAGAACACAACCTCTTGGGCAGCTCATGTCTTGCCACCAACACTTTGATGGACAGCTTCTGCAAATGCCCTACTTGGATCATTTATGTCCTTTTTAATCCTCATTTTATTCCCCTTGTTCTTCTCCTCAACCGTTTTCTAGCTAAAACCTTCAACTTGTTGCTCCCTTATTGTTTATTTCAACCACCTGAAAAAACACTCAGTATTGAATCAAAACACTTCACCTTCTTTTCTCCTTGCCCAATGCTACTGAGTTCTGCTAAAGAAATTTATACAACTCTATATTGACACCAATGCAAATTCATTTTTCCAGCCTTAAGGGTCCTGAGGCTGCCTAGCAAACCTATTCGTCCTGCATTAACACATTCTCCTATTTTCCACATCAGCGATTTCAAACCTCCCACATTTTCTGCAAACCCTCTGTCCCACCCCTATCCAGTTTCAAGGGACATCTTAATTTCTAGTTTCTAGAAAGCACTCTGATGACTGTGCAGACATTCACCAGGATGAAGTGCCTAGGAAATATGGAGTTATCATGAAAAGCTGGAGAGGGGGCTAGCGGAAAAAAAAAAAGATCCTAAAGTATTACTTCATTGAGATATTAATCTGTTGGAATATTGCCAGAACACGATTAACAGTTACTATTTAATTTGTAAAACTAAAATGTATTTGTAAACTGTCTGAAAGGTAAATTAGATGATTAGACAAATGTGTAGCTATCTATGTCTTTATGGTACGGTCTCCTCATATAATGTGTGTATATTTATGGTTTGGAAATGAGTACAGGATATCATGATGCTTCAGTGTAAAATAATCTTTCTAGATAAATACCTACATGTAACCTCTCCATTCGAAAGTGAAACTATTTGTAAGTCTTTGCCTGCTTTTAAAAGTCTATGTCCAACAGAATGAGTAGATTTCTATAGTAAGTTTCTAGTCCTGACTTCCTTTGAATAACTAAATAGTCCTACAAAACCCAAGTGTGGGCCTCAAAATGATTAAACAATTTGTCCATAGTCATGCAGGGAATAAGGTACAGTTAAAACTTGAACTCACTTCTTCTGTCTCCATAGCCTATTTTTCTACTGTATCATTGTTGTCATCAGCAAGAGAAAGAACCCTCTCCTCAAAGAGTCACTGAAGAACATCCCTGAAATACAGTTACCAACCTTTGACAGGAGAACAAGCAACCTTATCTTATAAACACTATTCCCACTCAAGTAAATTTTAAAAAGTTTTAGCAATTCACTGATTACTCCCCGTGTCAGCAAGGTTTGCCCAGGCTAGATTACCCGATTATATAATACACAGTAGATCTCTTTGCAATTAAAAATCTATTAACTGCACCTAGACGGTATAAAAGAATCATCTGGAATATTTTCTCCAACTAATTGCCCTTCCTGGATACTCTGCTATGACGTCAGATAATGGAGTGGTGGATGTCCTATGACAGCTAGTTTACCTCCCTGTGTATGGACTGAGTTGCCCTTTTTGTGGCTACATTCATAGAAAAATAATCTCTAGAACACACGCACTAACGGGCCTGCTTTACCCTGCCCTAGTCAGACATACCCAGAGGACGCTTTTTGTCTTCCGGGCACTGCAAAATGATAGAGATGGAGCCAAATTAGAGCTCGTGCAGCAGCAAGATGGGTAGTGAATCCCAGCCTGTAATAATTGGAGATGAACGTGGCTTTTCTTTTCTTGAGGAAAAGCAGACTCAAGATCTGGTTCTTTTTTTTTTTTTTGAATAATGTATGTATTTAAACTCTGTTCATTCCAAAAATGGAATGGAGGCAGGGTGAGGCATGCTAACTATCTTCAAATATTTAGAAGGCTATTGTGGAGAAGAGAAATTAGTGATCAGAGGACGAGCTTTCTCCCTGGGCGAGTTATGCCACAGTGCTAACAGCAAGGATTTGGGAAGCACAGCTGAATTTAAACCTTGGCTCCTCATGAGTTATGCAAGTTACCTGGCCTACCAGGATAATATCTGGCTCGTGTGTTCTAGTGAGGATAATAAGAGATCCTGTTTGCATAGCACTTAGATAAGTGTCTATATCACATAGTAAGATTTTTTTTTTAACATCTTAGCAGTACTGAGATGAGATGTGTCGTTTGGGGGCAGGAGCTGGGGTGTGAACCTGTTGTCAAAGTTAGGAAGTTCAAGTTTAGCCGGTACAATTCGTGGGGAATGTTATAAAGGCCATTCAAACGTCAGGTGGGTGATTTTAACCAGATGACCTTTAATAGGTCTGTCATTCCTGAAACTTTATGACTACTAAATGTTTGCAAAAGACAAGCTGAAATATTGTGAGGATAGCATATTCTTCCATAGGGAATACAGCAAAAGAAAGTGTTACTCTGTTGCTAGCAAGTTCTCAATATCCTCCTGTTAAGGTTACACTTGCTGTGACCTCTCTGAAATTAACAAATAAAAACTTAGTCATTGGCAAGTAAAATAATGAAACTAACAATGCAGCAGGTCTACCTCTAACCCCAGGGAGAAGGAAGATCCTATGGGTACACACCGCTTCTAAATCCTGACTCTTCTAAATTCTGCATCATCTTGGTATGTTATTTTTATTTAATGAAAGGCTTGGGAACTCAGGTTTGGGAACTGTTTTTCGTTTTTGTTTTTAAGTGCTCCAGATACCCGTGAGTCAGAGAAAAATTAATATATTCAAAGGTCATGCATGGTTAGGCAGGATCAATATGCATTGCACAACTCAGTCAAATGACGTATCAATTTAGTATTTTCAGGAGAAATTGCTTTTTGTTCATCTTTACAAAGCAAGTGTCAAGATGACTAATTCTTTTATTTGGAGAATTTTTTTCCCTTTTTTGGAGAGGGGAAGGGAGAATGTGTGTGTGTGTGTGTGTGTGTGTGTGTGTGTGTGTGTGTTGTTTGTTGGTGTTATTTTCCATTTAGGTATACATAAGACATGTTTCAGGCTGCCTGTGCAGGTTTCAACTGTATTTTGCTCTACTCCAATCAATGCATAATTATTTCACTGGCAAACTGATGGTATATGAAAAAAAAGCGATGCTTGTTGGAATTCATCTATTTTAAAAACATTGCAACCAGCTCAATAAGTAATTGCAAATCCGTACTACCTACAGGTGATAAAGTCTGTGAAGAAGCAAAGTGAGAAAGAATGGCTTAGAAGTAAAAAAAAAAAAAATCTGTTCAAAGTATTTCTGAAAATGGGTCGCTAGGATCCAGTTAAACTTTTAGAAAATGATTTCATTTGGAGGGGAACTGTATATGATGAATAGAAATCATTGTTATATTTACCATCTCCTCTTAGGAAAAGCTCGAAAAATGCAGCCCAGGTTTCAATGCCAGGGAGATTTGGGTTATCTCTGTAGTAGTGGAATAAAGAAACAGCCGTGTCTTTTGGATTTCTAACGATGTAGATAATCTGTTAAAAAAAATCAGTTTATTTTTAGATGGAAACAGCCCCCATGCAAAACATGTTCTCAAAAAAAGCAACTGGACTTAACCTGTACACACCACGATTTTTTTGACAGCTTATACTGATTATTAAGCACAGACTCAGGTGTTTCTCAAAAGTTAATGTGTGGAAGAATCATTTGGGAATTTGCTAAAATGCAGATTCTGACGCAGAGGGCCCAGCATGAGGCCTAGCATTCTGCACTTCTAACAGGCTCCCAGGTGAGGTTGGTACTGCCGGTCCATTGACCTCACTTTTTCAATTTAGGCGCTAACTGTGGCCCCATCTTTTTAGCAGTGGATTCAAGAAACCGTCTATTCATTTGTAGGACACAATTGCTTTTTTAATGTAAAAAAATTTAACATAATAACCTTTAAATCATTTTAATGTTATAACACACGATCTCAATACACTCAGATTTCTTGTAAATTGTCTACTCTTAATTATAAGAAGAATGGTATTTTGGAATTTTATTTTCTACAGTTGAATCCCCCCCAGAGTAGGGAATCTGAGCCACCCTCCTAATTTACACAAACACTGCCCTTGCAATCGGATTCAGTTTCATCCATTTTTGTTTAGTCCTGACCACAGACCAGGCAGAGTGGAATGTTCCAGGGCTGAGAAATAAGACAAGCAAGGCAGAAACGTTACCAGCTCCCTCACAACAGTCAGGTGCGGGGGTGTGCTGTCATGCAGGTTGTAACAGGGACGTAAGGGGGTGCAGGAAAGTGCATATAAAAATCCTCAGAAAACCAGTGTGAGGAGCTGGACTGTTTTTGATCACGGTCAGTGTTGCATGAGGACCAGATGTTCCACTTGCTCTTAGATCGATAATCAGGTGCATACATTTTACGTAGCTAAGAAAGTGTTTACTGAGTCATGCTTAATACGTAACTATCGTTCTGTACTATGTTCATAGTCCAGGAGTGGTATCTGACCCACATGAACAACACCTGTCCCTCTTCTGACCCACATGAACAACACCTGTCCCTCTTCTGACCCACATGAACAACACCTGTCCCTCTTGAGGGATGTAAAGGCCACTGTGCACAGAAGTGAAAAGCCACCTTTAACCCCTGCTCTGCCCCCATTATCCTCTCTTCCTCTCCAGAGAAAATTATGGAGTAACTCGACACTTCAGGCTTTCCCTAACTGCTCTCTCCCTCCTGAGCAGATTCACAGAACCTCAAAGCTCTGAAAGCGGTTTAAAAATCCACTCACTATCTTAAACAAAAGGGATAAAGTGGGAGAATGTGAAGCCTTAGCGATCTAGTTGGAGTTTTTTGTTTGTTTTGGTAGACAGAAGCACGCTTCAGGACCTTTGGAGAAAACCCAGTGCTACACGTCGGTATCATCCAGTGGGAAGGACAATGCAAACTACTAACACATTAATACCTATTTTGACAAAAGAGGTTTCAAGAAGTGTTCTGCGATTATGTGTAGTGACATGGTAAGTAAACTTACTGTGGAGATCATGTCACAATATATATACTAATATTGAGTCGTTAAGTGGTACATCCAAAACTAATACAATGTTGTATGTCAATGATATTCAATAAACACACACATACAATATTTTAAGAACTATTAGGGAATGGTTGAAAGATATGAAGAGGAGACAGAATAGTACTCAGAAAAAAATTAAATGTTAACTAAATATCGTGAAATGAGCTGAAAATAGACATTTCATGTAAGAGAGTTTGGAAGCAGAAAAAAAGGTGGGGAGACAAAGATTAGGAAGAAAACACAGGAGGCTAAATAGGGTTGAGGGCTGGTCAGGAAAGATCGCTAGAGGAACTGATTATCTGACCGGCCTGCTGGTGCAAGGAAGGTTCAAGTAGCTCGTAAGTCTGAGGGCTAGACAGTGGGCAACAGAGACCAGGTCAATATCTTGGGAAACCAGGTGCAACCAGAGAGTCTTACTTCCCATTAGGGTTGTACCTTAGGGCTCTGTCTTTACTGTGGTGGTTTTAAGAAGCCCCCTCCCCTTTCTGAGCTTCAGTTTCTTTGCTGATGAAAGGAAAAACATCTTCTCTTGTCCTTGCAATGTGTTCATAAAACATAGCTTAAACTTTGCCACACTGTATGCGATGGATACTGTTATTTCTGTATCAAATGAGGTTAGGAGAGCGTCAGCAAGGTCCAAGGTCACACAGCTTGAGAGTGGCAGAGCAAGAACCCAAGCCGGTTTTCTGGTTCTTCCGAGCCTTTGCCCTTAACCGCTGCACTCACCTTGCATTGTTTTTGTTTAATATTCACTGGTAGCATGTTGTAGCTCAAATGTGTAGGAATAACTCTTCTCTTATAGTTCATTTTTAGCTCTTCAAATTTAGAAATGTCTCCCAACTCGATAGGAGACGTTAGAGTAATTCGAGCATTGGGAATGTTCCCAATGACCTCTGCAATCCAGTGAGTACCTTCACATAAAAATAAAACAAAATGCATTTTTTAAATTAATTGAAACTCCTGATGATATAATTATAGAAAATTAGCATGAGGTTTTAATAGCAAGGAGCACATTAATTTTGTTATAAATAGTTATTATTACCTCTTGACACCTATTGAAATCTGAGACCCTTGTTGAAAGGCTAGAGTCATTAATTCATTTTACAGGAAGAGTCACACTTCAAAAGGCATGAAGAGACTGAGAACTGTCTATGCTGTTTCCTCAGCTTGAAATACTCTTCTGTGTTACACTCACCCCTAGCACCTTCCCCAATCCACAAACACACAGATCTTCCCACACACAGTTCCCACCAGTCCTGCAATCATGCATCTTGCTCTTTCAAAAACTGTTTTCTGAGTCCCCACTCCCCTGGCATAACTGTTTACCCTTTCTGTCCCTTCCAAGTAGCAGACACCAGAGTCTAGTTGCTATTGCTTGTATTCATGGATACCTCCCCATTTCCCCCTAGAAGATAGCCACTGGATCTTATTTTTGTTTGTGTGCAAACAGAGTAGTCATGCAAACAAAGCACTTGACCAATGAACAAACGCTATATTCAAACAGCATAAAGATACAATCCTATGCTACGATGAAGTCTAGAAGGAATACATAAAGCAAATGTGGGTATGCTCCAGGGTGACACACAATAGTAAACTATAGCAGGGAAGTAGAAGTTTGGATGGGGAGGATGCTTTGCTGATTTGAAAGCAATGTTCCTAAAAAATTTAAATCAGGCCTATTTCCTTTCCATTGATCTCCTTTGTAATTCCAATTCAAAATCTGTTATAATAGTCACTAATTTATAGCTGAATAAGTATTTAAACACTGCTCCCATTTGCATGATGTGTTTTAAATTTAAGACTATTTTAGATTATAATGCTCATAAGTCAACTATTTACAATATTCATATAAACGTGACTAATATACTAATGACATTTCTATTATTTTCACAGGATGTATTGATTTATTCTGGTGAAGAAGAAAGAATACAGTTTTGGGCTGTATTCAGGGGACCTCCAGAGCTGGTAGGTGATATCAATTTATAAGCATCAATATGTGCAGTAGAAACTTTATATATGGTTGTTTATACAGGGCATAAATGAGGCACCTGTTCAAAGAACCTTAAAAGTATCATAAATTACTTTCTAAACTAACATATCAATCTAGGGTAAGGTACATTTATTCACAGAGTGACCTACCACATAGAGAGAATACTGAGGTATTCTAGAAGCAATCACTTAATTTCCATTTGCAATACCATTTTCCAATAAAAGAATTACATATGTGATTTATATTTATTCTCAAAAAAACACCCTGGAAGATCTATGTGAACTCTGTGTCTTCTAATGGAGAGGGCTTCTTGGGCCTGACTCACAATCAGATAAAGGGACTAAAATGCAAACATGATTTGAAAGAGCTATGCTCTTAGTTGCTGAATCATACTAGTAAGCACATGCCCATTCACACATGTCCACTCTTCTGGAAATCACAGCAGGCAAGTGGACATTATATATCCTGGTACCTCTCAAAATTAAAAAGAACATGTAATTAATTTAGATTATCCCCAGGATGCCATTATTCATAATGGTCCTTTCATGAGTGTGTAACTCTATGTGGAAATAAACTTTGCATAAGAAGGCATAAAATTGAACACTAAAGGGGTGTCTGGGTGACTCAGTTGGTTAAGCGTGTGCCTTCGGCTCAGGTCATCATTTCAGGGTCCTGGAATGGAGCCCTGCATCAGTGGGGAGTCTGCTTCTCCTTCTCCCCCTGCCGCTCCCCCCTGCTCCTGCTCTCTCTCTCTTTCAAATAAATAAATAAAATCTTTAAAAAAATGAACACTAGAAATACTTATGGTTTTTTATTAGCCCAGGAAAGAAATTATTCATTTATAAATCTATCATTAAGTAT
This sequence comes from Procyon lotor, assembly GCA_028646535.1. Lineage (NCBI taxonomy): Eukaryota > Metazoa > Chordata > Mammalia > Carnivora > Procyonidae > Procyon > Procyon lotor. Next base: position 37,099,531 of record CM053611.1, read on the forward strand.
GAATTGAACAAATACCGCTTATTGCCAGGCCTGGTACAAGTATGAAGAGAACTTTATGATGTTAATGATATTATGCTTATTATGTATATCAACATTTGTATACTTTAATGAATAAAAGAGAAACAAAACTGTAGTAAAAGCTCTAGTTGAATTTTCTTGAAACACAGTTTTCAGCTTTCTAATGTCAAACTTTCTCATTAAAATAAGCATTTAGGATACTTAAATTTCCTATGGATAATTCAGACAAATAAATGTTTTGTAAAAATTGTTATTATATTTCTATAGAGTAGTATACTATATTATTATATTTTATATAGTAGAATATTATATTATACTTCTTATTTCTTATATTTCCCACATTTTAAAATGTACTTATACATTTAAAAATACATTAAAATAAACTTTACCAGATTTTGGATAGGACACCAGAAACACATCATCTTCTCTTGCACTGAAAAAATCCAGGGAGTTTAGAAGTTCTTCTGAGGACAGAGTAGAAAAGAGGATCCCCTTGAATTTATGAAGAACACTTGACTGGTTCTGGAACGACATCTTTCCTAATGAATCAAATTTACTAAACACTAACTTTACACAAGGCACAGACCAAGTAAGGTCCTTGATGTTAATCCTAGCTCAGTGGCAGGATAATCTTAGAATTACTAAGCTGGTGTTTCAGCTAGGGGAAAATATATATATATATATATATACACATGTTTTGCAATTCTTCACAAGAGTAATTTTTAAACCATAACTAAGCCAAAGTCTACTGTGAAAATGATGTAATCTGGATTTTCTTGATAACACGTTACAAAATATTTCCTTCAACTTGACGTTCAAAATAGTTTACATATAAGGCTATCAAGCTATCAGAATGTAATTATTATCTAAAGGGACTAGAGTTAATAAAATCCTTTGGCCTTAATAAGAAAAGAATTAGTGGCTATAAGGGATTATGTCACTATGGAAAGGACAAGTACAAGGATTATGTCACTATAGAAAGGACAAGAAAGGACATCTTGTTAATATTAACACATAGTAGAAGAAGTAGCTAATATGCATTGCGTTGCTGGAAGAGGAGAGAATGGAGTGAGAAAATACAAATTTTTCTTAGAATTGGCAGATAAACCTGAGACTACAGATAAACTTCACGGGAAATACTTTAAGAAAGATAACGCGGGACTCAGGAAACCGAAGCCAGAAAAGAGATATCTTGAGTTTTGTTGGATAGGCGAAGTTTATGGCTGAATTAAGCAAAATCCTTGTCTGAGTCATTCTTTCCTTTTCTCACTAATAGTGTTATAGTTTGGATTCAATGAGATATGACTACAAAGTGCCCAATAACTTCAGCAAACCACAGTGAATCTTTTTGTTTGCTTGCCTAACGATCAAAAGAAATGTGTGTTAACCAGGAAATGACCAGCATTTTTATTGAGCATAAAAAAGTAGAGGTCTACTGTGGAAGAAATAATTGAAGAAGAAAGATATTCATGGTAGTGGCAGAAATGACATTCAGAAAAATCATATACATAGGAAATTCTAAAGAATCTATATGTAAATTGGGCATGGTTGCTAGATGATGAAAACAAATTGTATTTCTACATTCTAGCCAAACCAACTGAAAAATAACATTTGAAAAACACTACTATTTACAATAATATGAAAAAAAATCAAATGTCTAGAAATAAATCTAACAAAAGATGTGCAAGGCATTGAAAAATCAAAGTATTACTGAAACTAGTTAATGAAGACCTAAGTAAAGGGAGAAATATATCATGTCTATGGACCAGAAGACTCAATATTATTCAAATGTCAAAATTCTCCTTATTGATCTACAAAGTCAATTCCATTTGATCAAAATCCCAACCAGCATGCGTGTGTGTATGTGTGTGTGTGTATAAATTGACAAGCATTTATATGAAAATGCAAAAGCAGCAGAATAGCCAAGGAAATCCTAAAGAACAAACTTGGAGGACTTAGATTATCAGATTTTAAGCTTTAGCGTAAAGCAACACTAGTTAAGACAGAGTGGCCTGAGCTCAAAGATACATATATAGATCAATGGAACAGAATAGAGTACGGAGGGGCACCTGGGTGGCTCAGTCATTAATCATCTGCCTTTGGCTCAGGTCATGATCCCAGAGTCCTGGGATCGAGCCCCGCATCGGGCTCCCTGATCGGCGGGAAGCCTGCTTTTCCCGCTACCATTCCCTCTGCTTGTGTTCCCTCTCGCTGTGTTTCTCTCTGTCAAATAAATAAAATCTTAAAAAAAAAAAAAAAAGAGTAGAATACAGAAAAAGACCCACACATAAATCGTCAGTTGATTCATGACAAAGGTATAATTCAGTAAAAAAAAGATGGTCCTTTTAATGAATGTTGCTTTTTTCAGTTGGATTCATATGGGGGAAAAATCTTACCTTACATCATATGCAAAGAAAAATTCAAGATGGATCATAGAGTTAAATTGGAAAAAAAGTTTCTAGAAGAAAACAGAATATTTTCATGAACTTTTGGCAGGTAAATTGTTCTTAAATATGATACACAAAAGCACTGACTATTAAAGAAAAAAATTACAGTTGGGCTTGATTAAATTAAGAATCTCAAGTCAATTAAAGGCACTATCAAGAAAGTAAAAGGCAAGCCACAGACTGGAAGAAAATATTGTAATTACATATATTCGACATTATCCTTATCTCCAGACTCTTTAAAGTACTCCTAGTAATCAGTAACATAAAAATCAAACAATTCAATGACAACAACAACAACAAAAGAGCATACACCTGAATAATCCTTTGGAAAAGTGTTTAATATCATTAGTTGTTGAGGAAATGGAAATTAAAATTAGCATTATGGGAAGATCTACTCCAAACAACGCTGGCATGAGAAACTCTGTGGACTCACTCCCTGATGAAACAACTATCAATAATGACAATTATTTTAAAAATAAAATAAACATTTAGGGGCGCCTGGATGGTTAAGTCGGCTGAGCGTCTGCCTTTGGCTTAGGTTGTGATCCCAGAGTCCCGGGATCGGGCCCCTCATTAGGCACCCTGCTCAGCAGGGGGTTTGCTTCTCCCTAAACTCTTCATCCTGCTCTTGCTCTTTTTCAAATAAATAAATAAAATCTTTTAAAAAATTAAAAAAATAAAAATAAATATTTAAAATCCCTAGTAATGATTCAAAGTCAGGAAGGAAATGAAGATACATTTATTCAAGAAAATATTTGCAAGTCATATCTGGTAAGGGATTTGAGTCCAGAACATGTAGAGAACATTTACAACTCAGTGACAAAACAACCCCATTAAAAACGGGCCAGGTCTACACTGTTGAGTGTGGCATAACACAGGCCCAGGGAAAGGCGGAAAAGGTAAGGTAGAGGAATAGGTTGTATCTTGGAAGGCCTTTGCACTAAACCAAGAAGTCTGAACATTGTCCAGAGAGCTGTGGGAACCACCAAAGATCTCAAGCGTCAAGCGTCAAGCGACGAGCTCAGACTACATCCTAAAGAGACTCGCCTGCTAGCAGTATGGAGGTGGGTTGCAGTTAATCCAGACTGAAGACGGAAACTCAAGTAGATGCAGATGGGGATGAGGAAGGAAGAGCAGAGCTGACAGTGCCTCGGAGGCAGAATCACTAGGAGTTAGTGGCCAATTAGACACAGTGGATGAAGGAGCGAGTGACGTCACGAAAGCGGCAATCCCACGGGCCGGATTCAGGTTGTGTATTTTGTGTTTATTTTGCCATTCAAAAAATTATATTTGAACGGCGTTGGCTTGGCCTTAGTCCTCATCATTCCCTATTCCCTGTGGCCCTGCTGGGCTTTACCTGCCTGATTTCTGAAGGAATGACTTTTCCAGTCTTTTTTTTTTTTAATTTTTTTAAAATTTTATTTTATTTTTTTTTTAAAGATTTTATTTATTTGACAGAGAGAAACACAGCGAGAGAGGGAATGCAAGCAGAAGGAATGGTAGCGGGAGAAGCAGACTTCCTGCTGAACAAGGAGCCCGATGCGGGACTCGATCCCAGGACCCTGGGATCATGACCTGAGCCAAAGGCTCAACGACTGAGCCACCCAGGCGCCCCCAGTCTTTTTTTTTTAATGTTTGCTTATTCTGGGTTTGTGAAGAGACACATGGGTGAAGAAGGATTAAGGAACAGTGGGGCAAGGTGACTTCATTCCTCCCTGTGACACTGGCTCTGCTACCATCTCCAATCGGTACCTCACTCCACACCCCATCTTTTACTGACCTCTATTGGATTTCCTGCAGGAAAATCAAGAAAAGAGGAAGAATCTAGACTTTTTCTCTCATAGATGCCTTGAAAAGCTTGAGAAGCTGTCTTATGCATCTACTAAATGATGCATCTACTAAATGAGATATGGCTACAAAGTGCCCAATAACTTCAGCAAACCACAGTGAATCTTTTTGTTTGCTTGTCTAACGATCGAAAGAAATGTGCGTCAACCAGGAAATGACCAGCATTTTTATTGAGCATAAAAAAGTAGAGGTCTACTGTCAGATTTCTAATGCTCATTGTGGCACTGCAGGAATCTAGGATTACTCTTACTTTACAGATGAGTAAACTGAGGCAGTTTAAGTAAGCCAGGTGGCCAATATGCTTTAGAATACTGCATCGAAGTTTCTTGAAACAAAGGATCATAAAGCATGGCCTTATCGTTTTCCGAAGCATTTGACTTTTTTTTTTTTTTTTTTATAGCCCTCATTTACTTTTATGATAGATTCACAGGTACATTCACCAGAATCTCTGACCAACAAAATGAATAAGAAGTACAGCTGAGACTTATCTTTGCCCACATATGATATTGTCATACTTCACTTTTCTGTACTGGAGTACAGATTAGCTACAGTCATATTGCAAAGGTGTTTGACGGCATTCTGTCTATGGCTCGTTACAAACCACCATAAAATGTAATGATTTCAGCGCAACCTATTTGTTATCTTTTATAATCCTGTGGATTGTGTTCAGTTTAATAGTTCTTGCTCCAAACCTCTCAGGCAGGGGCACCTGGGTGGCTCAGTCTGTTAAGCGTCTGCTTTAGGCTCAGGTCACGATCCCAGAGTCCGATCCCAGAGTCTGGAGATCAAGCCCCATGTGGTCTTCCTGCTCAGTGGGGAGTCTGCTTGTCCCCCTCCCTCTGTTCCTCCACCCTGCTCCCCACTCGTGCACTCTGTCTCACTCACTCTCTCTCAAATAAATAAATAAAATCTTTAAAACAACAACTGGAACAAGCCACTCAGGCAGTTGCTGTCAAATTATAGTAAGTACTGGATTTTTCTGAAGACTTGACTGGGCTTGACTTAGAAGACAGCTTGATCACACCTCTGGCAGTCGATTCTGGCTGTTTCCTGTGAGTCAGATGGGGCTCTCTATCAGGAAGCTTATGTGTGGCTATTCCATGTGGCTTGGGCTTTTTTCAGCATGGCGGCTGGATTTTGAAAGGGAGCATTCCCTTTCAAAGGGAGTGTTCCAAGAGACCAAAGCAGAAACTTCAAGGTTTCTTATGACCTAGCCTTGGGAGTCCTGTGACATCACTTCAGCAGCATTCTCCCAATGATACAGGGTCATCCCAGACTCAGTGTGGGAGAGGACTACACGGGGATGAACACTGGGAAATGTAGTTTATTGGGGGCCATTGGTGGAAACTAGCTCTTACAGGGTTCTCTGACTTCCAACGTCTCATTTCCCTCCTGGCAGCAAAACGCTCTCGCAACCTTCGCAAGGTCTCCAAGTTCCCACTCTGTTAGTTGTCAGGGTCAGGCTTCTAGTCTGTGACCTCATTACCTAAATCAGGTCTAGATTGAACGCAGCTTCTACAGTGTGATTCTCTTAGTCTTTAGACTTGTGAATTAGAGAGATCAGTTATCTTTTCCTACACACCCACCATACAATAGGGTCAGACAGGAACACAGTACGAGACACGTTCACTTAAAAAGGCAAAGGACAGGAAGCACATAACTGTTGGAGGACGATAAAAATTTCATTGAGTCCAGTCCTCCTCCCTATTACAGGATTCTCGATGGCTCTAGGCTCTGTGATCTAAGCATGTGGTTCCGAGCCATCTTCCCTCTCCATAAGAAATAACACTTCAACAGCTGAGCTGATTTCTCAGGCTGACTCATGCCTGTAGAAGGTTGAGGGCCTATAGCTCTTTTCCTGTCGAATTGCTCTGTCCCTTTAAGTCCACATAGGAGGTTTGTTCATTTTTAAAAAACAGTACATAGGTTTTCTGTGATTATGGTTGGTGCTCCCTCCTCAGTGAGACAAAAGCCACATCCACAAATAGGCTGCATTCTCCTTTGGGAAGAGCATGGGGTGCTTGGTGATTCTGTCTTTAAGGTTCTTAGAAACCTTTTTGTCGGGGTGCCTGGGTGGCTCAGTCGTTAAGCGTCTGCCTTCGGCTCAGGTCATGATCCCAGAGTCCTGGGATCGAGCCCCGCATCGGGCTCTCTGCTCGGCAGGAAGCCTGCTTCTCCTGCTACCATCCCCTCTGCTTGTGTTTCCTCTCTCGCTGTGTTTCTCTCTGTCAAATAAATAAAATCTTTAAAAAAAAAAAAAAAAAGAAACCTTTTCGTCTAGCAGGTAAGATTTGAGACATGTGCCCTTAAGATTTTCTTTTCTTTTTTTGCCCTTAAGATTCTTTTTTTAATCTTATTTTATTTAAATTCAATTAATCCCTTAAGATTCTTAAAAGCCTGTTGCCTACCTATGAAGTCTATCAGGCACGCACCTGTTTTAATCTCTCTGAGGTATCATTAAAGGATCTTATGATCACATCCTTAACTTCACTCTCATCTTGAGAACTTGTTTTGCTGGTAGTGCTACGGATATGATCTTTGTTTTGGGGTCATTCCTTACTTTGAGACCATCTCGCTCTCTGGAAAGACTGTCACGGACCCCCTCTATTTCCACTAGATTCTAATTAACACCTGGACGGTTTCTTCTTTAGTTAACTCCCTTTCTATTTTTATTATAGGCAATTTAAGATACCAGTTATCACTTACAGCATTCTGCCTGATAATCTCCTTCACAAATCCACGTTTGTCAAGTACTCTTCCTATTTTCCATACTTACTCAGGGAAGAGTGTTGCTAAGTTTTCTTCCATATATGATTCACATCCTCTTTCATTCGGCCTCCAATAATCACTTCCTCATTATCTTAGTCACTGTCTTACCAGGAATTTGTTAACAAGTTTCTGGTGGCCCGTTAGGCTTCTGCTCACTGCCTAGTCTCCAAGTCAATGTTACAGGTTTTCGATTTTTGGTACAAAAACACCTCACATGCAAGTACCAATTTTCAATTTATTATCTATTTGCTGAAATAACAAACTACTCCTTTTTTTAAAAAAAGATTTTGTTTATTTATCTGAGAGCAAAAGAGAGAACACGAGCTGGGAGGGGAGGGACAGAGGGAGAAGCAGACTCCCTGCTGAGCAGGGAGCCTGATGTGGGGCTCAATGCGGGGCTCGATATGGGGCTTGATCCCAGGATCCTGGGATCATGATCTGAGCCAAAGGCCGGCACTTAACCAACTGAGCCACCCAGGCACCTCTAACAAACCACTCCTAAAATGTAATATCTTAAGACAACAATGTATTGTTTGTCACAGTTTATGATTTCACTGGGCAATTCTCATTTCGAGTCTTCGTGGTAGCTAGGGCTGGAGGAACATGAAGACTGAGCTGGTCCTCCAGGGTGACTTACAGTGAGGAGGAGATGATGCTGAATGTTGGCTGGGGCCATCTACCATATGACCTTCCTTTCTTCTCCCCTCTGTCTGTCTTTTTTTCTTCCTTTCTCCTTTCTTTCTTTCCTTTCTTCCTTTTCTTCCCCCTTTCCCTCTGATGCTTTGAGACTTTTAGTCTTTGCAGTGAGGAGACTTGGGAGCAGAGAGCCCTTAGCTTCGTGTCTGGATCAGGTATATTCGTTTTGTCAGGGGGTGCATTTCTGGTCTATAGGGGAGCGGAGCGTGCTGTATCTCTGATAGGTTTGCTGATAGGTTTGCTTCCACACGGGGTACCTAACGGAATTGAGCTCTAAGGGGAGAAAACTACGAGCAAGTGACGTAATTACAAGCCAGCAGCCGCAAAGAAAACCAACGAACAAAACACCCAGATTTAGAAGGATTTGGTGAGTTAAAATTCCTGGAAGAGGAGTGACAATGTAAGTTTAGAAAATAAATAATAAGTACATTTAAGGAGATTCTATTAACACCTTTTAAAAAGACCTTTTAAAGTGAAAGACTTAGAATTCAAAATTCAGAAGATGAATCAAAGGAGAAATGGGCTACAAATGAATACCCAGTAGGCAGTCTACAAAAACTACTGAAGGAAAAATGACAAAAAAACAGAGCCAAAATTAAAGAAATAAGGTAAAAATGATATAAACGGAAGACAGCTCCAGGAAGTTTAACATTTGAATGTAAGACATAAAAAAAGACATTTTTGACTGGATAGAGAATAAGTATTTAGTGGGAATAGATATCACAAATCGAAAGATAAATCAAGATTGTGAAAATATTTCCAAACGGTATGACATTATCATCTATATGAAAAAGATTTAAAAACTGATTTAAAAATTTTTTTAAATGACAAAAGGTTTGAGACAAACTACAGATCCAAATGGATCATAAGTACACAGGATTTTCCTCAACTTATGATGGGGTTATGTCCCTATAAACTCATGATAAGTTGAAAATATCAGAAGTTGAAAATGCACTTACCACACCTAACCTACCGACCACCACAGCTTAGCCTGGTCTCCCCTCAACATGCCCTGAACACTTACATTAGCCTACAGTTGGGCAAAATCATGTAACACAAACCTGGTTTATAATAAGGTGTTGAACATGCCATGTAATTTATTGAACACAATACTGAAAGGGAGCACAGAATGGTGGTCAGCACTGGCTCTTTACCCTCATGATGGCGCGGCTGACCAGGAGCTCCGCTCTCGGCCATTGCCCAGCATCTTGCACTGCATATCACTAGCCAAGGAAAAGACCAACATTTGAAATTCCATGTATGTTTCTGTTGGATGCATATTCCTTTCATACCATCAAAAAGTTGAAAAATCATAAGTTGAGCCCTCCCAAGTTGGAGACCATGTCTTACTCACAGATGTCTTACTCCTGTCGATAAGGAAATGGTTGTATAATTTGGATACAGCCCTATTGGGAATTATCATGTTACCATTAAAAGGATGCATTCAAGGTGTAAGCAGCACACAAAGAAAATGTACACCATACGGTGCTGTTTTTACAAAGCAAACAGTAGCCTTAAAGCCTCAATTTCTCTCTAGATATGTATCACACACTATGTATTTGTGTGCATATGATAATATGGCGAGAGAAAGGTAGGAATATTTATCACGTGTGAATACTATAGAAATGGGCAAAGAAGGAAAGGAAGAAAGAGGCAATAAAAACAGAGAATAAGAAGAGTTTTCCTTCTTATAACAGCAAGCATGATATGATATAAACTAGGTGAAATTACATATACGTATAATAAATGCCTACACATGTCTATATGCATAAAGAGGTATACGAAAGGAAAAGCATTAAATTTTAATGTGGTTATATCAGGATGGAGGGATTTCAGGTGTCAGTTTCTTGCTTATGTACATATTAATAATGATGGCTTGAATATTTTCTACGTATATTATTCATATCCTCAAATATGAAATTATTCTCGTCGAAAATGGAGAGGGGAGATGAGAGATAGATACACTTTTCAAGTGAACTCATCTTGAGATGGAAGAAGCCTGTGAAAGGACGCCTGATCAAGAAAGAAAGAAATGTGTTTAGAAGCAACACTGGATGGTCCCGTGAGAGAGACTTGGTAGCTCCAGAACGGAAAGGTGGCCAAAATCGCTCTACTTGTATGGGCCAGGAAACCCCTTTCAGCTCCCCTTCCAAGGAGTGCTTTTCTCCTGAGAGAGAGCTGGGACCCTCGTGGTGTGAAAACCGAGCCAACAGCAATGCTGGAGCTGGAGGAAGGGCTTTGACGTGTGTCACAGTAGTGACCGAGAAATGACAGCTGCCGTCAGCAAGTCATGCAAATCCAGATTGCCTCCCTTGCTTCTTCCCATAATCCCCCAGGGCCAGAAAGGGGCAGACTCTCCACGTTGCTCTTACTGTCCAGACCCTGCTAAGAGTAACCAACCATGAAGGCCCGGTTAGGACGGTAAAGAGGCTAGCCCTGATGTGCTGAGAAAAATCAGAAGGGGAGGGGAGCGAATGTTCAAGGAAGTATTTAAATCCTCCTTCAAAATGATAATTTGGCCTACAAGAACATGTCTTGTTGTGTAATTCTACTTTCAATATGGAAAATGCTCTTTCATTTGCTTTTCTTTTGTATAATTGCTAATTCCTTTTCCCCATCTCTAGGAGTTCTGAGGTACAGTTCTTGTGCTCGGAAAGTCAGAAGAGGAAAGTTTATTAATTATGTTGAAAATATTGCCACTCTCACAACAGGTACCATTTATAGTGTACTTATTACATGCCAAGCATTGTGCTAAGTGTTTATGTGCCTATCTTTATTTAATACTCCCCACAACACTATCAAAGAAATACTACTAAACTCATAATTTTTTAGTGATAAAAACAGACTCAGTGGGATTAAGTAATTTACTTAAGAATACACTTAGCTAGACTACTACAGTCAGTGTTAAATGTTAACTTGAAAGCCCCTATTCTTAGTCACTATGTGATATCCTCCTAGTTGTATCTGTGCAAGAGTGTGTTTGTGTGCATGTGTGTGAGTAAAATGTCCTGAGTAATAAATCTTTAAATATCAGAATTTTATATCTGCTATTTATTGTCCTAATAAATATATTCTCTTCACTCTCTTCTGCTCCTGAAAATATTATTTGCATCTTTGAGGTCTTCCAAAAACCTAGGCATAATCCCCAGTGGGAAATAAAAACCTAGAGCAGAATTCAGGGTCCAGAGTTCTGTGGAAACACAGGGCTGTGCTAGTTGAGGAGAGAAAAAGCATAATTAGAGGAACAGCCTAGTAATGGCCCCAAGGAGAGGAGGCCTTTGATGAAGGCCTTGAAGATCTGAAGACAGGAAGATTGTCACAAAGTGGAAGTGCGTCGTGATTTCTGGAAACGGTGTGGAGGTGCTGCAGGAGACAGATTTTACACCTCAAGGACAGTGTCTGAAAAGTTCAGCTACAACCTAGGTCGAAGGTAGAATCGGAGCAGCAGAAGGCGAGGTTAAAGGATCCTACTGGGTCTCTGCCGTGGAGAGTCCTGGAGGCCGGAGGGAGGGGTCTGTTCTCATCTGGGGCTGTTGTGGGATCGGGTCACACTCGCAGAGGCCGGGGAGGTGACCTCAATGAGTGAAGAGGGCCACGTGCAAGGCACAGACATATGCTTTCTCTTTTATATTAAACATTTAGAAATTAACTTGACTTCCCTAAGCAAATATGTTGCCTTTCTTTTTTTTTTTTTTTTTTAAAGATTTTATTTATTTTGACAGAGAGAGAGATCACAAGTAGGCAGAGAGGCAGGCAGAGAGAGAGGGGGAAGCAGGCTCCCTGCTGAGCAGAGAGCCCGATGCGGGGCTCGATCCCAGGACCCCGAGATCATGACCTGAGCCGAAGGCAGAGGCTTTAACCCACTGAGCCACCCAGGCGCCCCAAATATGTTGCCTTTCACTTATCATTTAAATACGTAGCTTCTCAGGCTATCCTTCGTTTTCTTGTGTTTGAGAGAGGGATGAGGATCAAGAAAAATCTCTTCACGCTAAGAAAAGCAACAGCTCATAGCAATTTGACTTGTAATATAGCCCAAAAGTGAAGACAACAACAAATGTCCATCAGCAGGTAAATGGATAAATAATTTGTACATCCACGTGACAGAATACTATTCAATAAAATGTAGTGAACACACCACCACATGCGTGCTTCTCAAGAGCTTTGTGAGATAAAGAAGCCAGAAAACAAAGAGTACCTACTCTATCATTTTATTTATGCAACATTCTGAACAATGTAAATGTATCTCTGATGACAGAATATGGTTCGGGTTGCCTGAGGTTCAAAGATGCTGGGGAGGGGCGGGAAGGAGAACTATGAAGGGGTGCAAGGAATCTTCCAGGTGTGACTGATGTACCCATTGTATCGATTGTGGTGATGACTTTGCAGGTGTGTCCATATGCCTGCTGTATACTCTCAATATGTGCAGTTGCTTGTACACCAAATATACCTCAGTGAAGCAGTTAAAATTGTTGAGGAAAATATTTCAGTACCCAGAACCTGAGGATCAAAGATTAGTGCAACACTCCTTACTACTTACTGTGTGTGTGTGTGTGTGTGTGTGTGTGTTCAATACAAGGTGGGTCTTGAATGTTGCTACTGAAAATATCCGATAAATCACTTATCTTTCTTTAAAAATTGTTAGAAGTCTTCAATCAGCAGATGAATTCATGGTTTTTCTTTCTTTTTTTAAAGATTTTATTTATTTACTTGAGAGAGGGAGAGAGAGAGCATGAGCAGGGGGAGGGGCAGAGGAAGAGGGAGAAGCAGACCCCCCCACTGAGCAGGGAGCCCTAAGTAGGGCTCAATCTCAGGATCCCAGGATCATGACCTGAGCAGAAGGCAGATGCTTAACAGACTGAGCCACCCAGGCACCCTGTTGCTTTTCAATTAATAATGTAAAACAATTGGAAATACCTGGGTGCCTGGGTGGTTCCATCGGTTAACATCCAACTCTTGGTTTCAGCTCAGGTCATGATCTCAGTGTTGAGGACTTGAGCCCTGAAAGGATGGGCTCCATGCTCAGCAGGGAGCCTGCTTTAAGATTCTCTCCCTCTGCCTCTGCCCCCCGGCCCCCCTCCCCATGCTCTCTCTCTCAAGTAAGTAAATAAATAAATCTTTAAAAAATTTAAATAAAATAAATCAATCTTTAAAAAACTATTGGAAATATCATGCAATTATGTTTGTGTCTTTCTTGTCCAGGTCCTTTATTTTGTAGGTTTCTCGTCTCCGTGGTGAAACGCACCACTGTCTCCTGCACCCTCACTGTCTGCCACTCACACATCCACCCCTCTCCTCTCAGAGTGTCATCTCTGAGCAACTCCCAAGTCTATCTAATCAAAAGGCCAAGTGAACCAAAGTATTACTGCCTTTAAATAGCAGGCCTTTATTTTCTCACTTAGCTGTTGATTCAGCGACATACTTTATGCAGATAAAGTTCAGTTTGGGAAACTATTCTGTACCCACACTGTGGGTGTTTCTCTGAAGTACTGAAGAGTAATTGCTTTGCTCTGTTTGAACCCCACACACGTGTTGATTATCATTGCCAAGAAGCTTAGCTCTGAATATGAAATACTGTACAGACTGATTTGGGAAGGGGTGATTAGAGGTGTGAATCCAGGAGATCTAGCTTTATTGTATCAGTTCTGTTCGTGCACCATGCTCGCACACGGACTCCAGATTTGTGAAAAGCAGGACTAACACCAAGTAAAGACAGTGATAAATACAGCATCATAGATGCAATTTTTGTTTCTCATGAGCCTTGGAAGAGAGACCTATCACACAGGGAAAAGTTAAGAACGAATCACTGATTCCACTATAGTTTCCCAAGGAGAAAGAAGGTTTCTCTAAAATGGAGAATAACTCCTTTCGAAGATACAGAATCTTTGTCACAGAGGTTTATAAAAGGTCGTTTAATAATAAGGTTGGAACTTATTAAAATGATCTCTTGGGATTTCTACAGATACTATATTTCTATCATTCTTTCTGGGCTTAGTATGTTGGCATAGCGAGACCAAAAAGAAAATTGAATAGAGAGTGTGTTTTATTTAAGATTAGAGAAATTCAGCTTTGTTTATAATCTAAATTTATAATCTCTTTGCATGCACAGGCCATCTAGCCTGTATATACAAATGGAATTATATTAAAAATAATAAATCTCATTTCCTTTGTCTAATCTATCATAAGAATACCACCAGTATCCTTTTCCGTTCAGACACAAATGTGTACACACTATGTGATTCCATTTATATGAAATTCTAGAGTACAAAAAACTAATATATTGTGTCAGGAAGCAGATCAGCAATTGCCTGGGGCCAGAATTTGGGGAGATTTACTGAAAAGGGTAACAAGAAACTTTTTAGAACCACAGGCATCATCTAGATCTTACATGGTTTGTCAAATTCATCACACTGCACTTAAAATGGATTCATGTTATTCTTTTTGAATTCTACTTTAATAAACATTATTTTTAAGAACTACATCAAGATACCATATATACCTATCACACTGATTTAAAAATTTAAAAGCTGAAAAAAAATTTAAAAGCTGGACAACACACTCTGTTGGGCAGGCAGTGGGGAAATTCCCACTGATATTGCTTGAGGATTAAAAATAATCCAATCTCGAGAGAAATGAAACAGGAAGGGATGGGGAGGGAGAAAAACCATAAGAGACTCCTAGACTCAAGAAACGAACTAAGGGTGGCTGTGGGGGGCGGGGTAGGGATAGGGTGGCTGGGGTATGGACATTGGGGAGGGTATGTGCTGTTAAGTGCTGTGAAATGTGTAAGCCTGACGATTCACAGACACGTACCCTGGGGCAAATAATACATTATATGTTAAAAAAATAAATAAAAATAAATAAAAATAAAACCACACACACAAAAAAGAATCCAATCTCTAAGGAGGGGAATCTTATGCCTTTTGATACAACATCTCAGAATCTGTAGCATTCCTGCCAAAAATTCATTAACCAAATCTAATCATGAGCCTCTATCAGACAAGTCTAAATTTGGAGACATTTATTTGGCCAGAACTCTTAAAAATATGTTAAAGAAAGTGAGAGGAACAGTTTCACAAGGTGAAAGAGACTAAAGAGACATGACAGTTAAATGCAAGATGATCCTCGGTGGGATCTTACAACAGGGAAAAATATAGCTATAAAGGACATCACTGGGACAATTGGTAAAATCTGAATACAAGCTTAGATTGGATGATACTATTATATCAACATTAAATTTCTGAAATTATTTTTGTACCACAGTTATGTAGAAAAATGTGCTTGCTGCCAGGAGATGAATGCTGAAGATTCTAAGAGTAAAGGACCGGGGGGCTCAGTTAGTTAAGCGTCAGACTCTTGGTTTTGGTTCAGGTCACGATCTCGGGTTCTGGGATTGAGCCCCGGGTCGTCGGACTCTGAGCACAGTATGGCGTCTGCTTCTGATTCTCTCTTCCTTTCCCTCTCACTCACTCTCTCTCAAATAAATAAATAAAATCTTAAAAAAAAAAAAAAAAGTAAAGGATTATGGCATCTTCAACTTACACTCAAATGTTTCAGCAATAATAGTGATGATGATCAGAGGGATAAATAAAACAAATACAGCAAAGTATTAATGAGGGGCACCTGGGTGGCTCAGTGGTTAAGTATCTGCCTTCAGCTCAGGTCATGATCTCAGGGTCCTGGGATCAAGTCCCGCATCGGGCTCCCTGCTCAATGGAAGGCTGCTTCTCCCTCTCCCACTCCCCCTGCTTGTGTTCCTGCTTGCCGTCTCTCTCTCTCTGTCAAATAAATAAATAAAATCTTAAAAAAAAAAAAAATCAGTGATTGTTGGCTCTGAATAAAGGTTCTATAGGAATACAATTTTTACTACTTTTTAAGTTTGATGGTTCTTTTAAGTTAAAAATTTTGAATAAATAAGATAAATCTTCAAACAGCTGTTTCTCCATTAAGAAGGTACACCAAAATACAGCCAATAATTTTTTTACCTCGGCCTCCCAGAACGGAGTAGACCTCTCCGATTATTGAAAGAAATTTCAAAATGTCCCCGAGATTATAACTTTAGGTGGTCTAGGAGTTCAGAAACTGAGACAGGAAAGAAGCCCAGGGAAGGAAGTGAGCAAAAATGTGTGTGTGATGGTAGAGCTTGGAGGTCAGTATTTCTGCAGTCCTGTTTCTGCTCCTGCTCTACGAATAATTTGCCTCCCTAACTCAGAGGGCCCTGAACATCCTATCTCAATTTTGGCCACATTAGAAAATGCAGTCGTATTAGTTAGGGGTCTTGATAGCTGCAAAATTTTCTGGGGAAAGAAGACGTCCCAGAATTTGCCTTGCCCATGAGAGTATGGCCATATGTTAGAGTCAATTGCAGGGTCATGACAGTCTGGAATCTTCCAAGAAAGAAGGCGAAGAAAGAAGGGATATCTATGAAGAAAAGCGAAGGACAGAGAGGAAGGCAAGAGGAGAAAAGCCAGGGCCAGTGATGTGAACACAGGCAGCCCCTGGGGGGCACTTGCCAGGGGCGGCTGCCTCAGCTCTCACCCTGCCCCAAACCCCCATCAGGACGGTCCCCTGAAATACAGGGTCTGGGCCATGTCATTTAGGGAGAGGTTTGAATGTTTTTACCAAGTCAAAAAAATTTAAACTGATCCAAGGAAGGATTCACCACTCTTTTGACGGTTTATAATTCTTTGTTTTTGTTTTCCAACACTGTCTCATGCCTCCCTTCATTTTACCTTTCATATGTGCTTCATTTCCTGGACCAAATTGTAAATATCCTATAGGCTGAGTATAGGACGTACTCGTTTTTATTTTCCTCACTCCGAGCCTAACAATTCATGCTCACTAAATATATGTTGAGAAAACATCTTAAAAAACACAAAAAACAGGCTTCCAGTATTTCATTTGACATGTTGTGCGTTAGAGCCCCCTAGTGTGCAAAACCAGCTGTTGCAAGGAGACCAGATGAACAAAAATTCATGGAACAAGCTTTCAAGGGAATGATCTCTGAATCCTTTAATTCACCGTCCTTTCCTTATGTCTCTAATTTATTCTTCTGAGGGGAAAGACCAGTTGCAGCTATGAGAACTCATCAATTCTCGACTGCAGCACTGACTTGTGTTTCCGCCTCCTTCCAAATTGCCTTCTCATTCACCCCAGGAACGGAGGATAAAGTGTTTTATTGATTCCAAAATACACCTTTTCACATTTTAACACTTCTGAAATCACAGGGCATCTTACACTTGATGCCTCTCCCTATCACTCCTGGCTGTGTGGTACTCATGACATCGACTTTGCCCACACAGGTGCAAACTCAGGTACCGCACCTCTCAGGTCCACGTCAGCTCAATTACGGACGGGCTTTGCTTGTCCTGTTTTTGTTAAATTTAACTGCCATTTCAATACTTTAAAAAGATATATATTAAGATACGCTAACAACTGCATATCTACACGTATCAATAGAGAAAGCCATAATTTGGCATAAAAACAGACAGCGATTATGTATGCAAAGAGGCAGGAAAATTATGCAGTGGATTTGTACATTGATGAGTGTGAATTGATTATTTTTTGGAAGAATGATCATGTTTCCCGATTGTGCTGTAAAACAACAACTAAATTTTTTACGAGACCTGAGAAGGTCGATAGAGCTGTGGCATAGGCTATTACTGAGATTCACGCAAACAGATTGCTTATCATGTACCAAGAAATGCAAGCGGAGAAAATTTGCCAGCGCCCAGCTGAATAGCTAACAGAAACTTAAAGTAATGAGAGAATGGTGTCATCTGTTCATGCATCATACAAGACCAACGATAAGATTTACATTGTCATTTCCTTCAGGATAATTTGGAATAGAAGTTGTTTACTTGCAATGATACATGATTCATTTGAGGAAAAAGTAGAAATGGTAATAATGGTAAATTGAAAATCCTTGTGAAACTGTTAAGGTAGAAACATCCCTCAAAATTATACTGACAGTGTTAATGGTGTTAAAGAGATCATGATAGTGAGCACAAATGACAAAAATTAGCTTATCACCCTGATAATATACATAATTACCGATAACTGAAAATTATCTCCATATATTAATTTTAAGCTACAACATGAAATCTAAGAATGAGATCTGCTCTAAAAATGCCGCTGTGTGTAAATGGCAAAATAATTGGATGGTCATGGTTGAGTTAATGGTGGACTGGCTGAGTGTCACTTGGAATTGGTATCCAACAGCTTCACATACCCACACTGTAATTTGATTTTCAATGGACCTTAACATTGTACCTTAACAATGTACCTTAACAGTAAAGAGAAGCTCACTGAAACTATAGTAACTTGGAGTGTCTTGACTATTCCTGGCTCCTTCCTTTTCCGTATAGGTTACAAGTTAAGTTACACAACAAACTCCATAGGCTTAGATCAATGTGAGGAGTTGTGACAGCTTTAAGAATCTTTCTGTTCATGAGTATAGTGGATTTCTCCATTAATGTACATCTTTTCTACCGTCTTTCAATACATTTTATAATTACTCCATAAAAGATCTGTGCATCTTTTCTTGTGTTTATTATCGATTGACATTTCATTATTCTTGCTACGATCATAAATGGTTTCATTTTGTATTTTATAACTCTTTATTACTAGTGACACAAAATGAAATCAACCTTCATATGTTGATCTTAATGTCTGGTAACTTTGATACATTTGTGCATTAATTTTATAAATTTACCAAACTTTGACAGATGAATTAGATGATAATTTTGGGTTCCTTATCAATTTCACAAAGAAGAGTTTTGCATTTTCCTTTCAAATCTTTTATGTTTTTTATTTTCTTATTGTGCCACTAGATACCAAGGACAATGTTGAATAATATGACATCCTACTCTCACTATTTTTAAAGGCATGTTTCTAATTTTTCACCACTAAGAATGACTTTTGCTATGCTTTTTTTTACATAGATACCATTATAAAGTTAAGAAAATTATTTTCTATTTTTTTTTTTTTGAAACAAAGAGAGGAGGGGGGTAGGGTAGAGAGAGAAGGAGAGAATCTTAAGCAGACTCCATACCCAGCATGGGGCCCAGTCAGGTGGGGATTGATCTCACAACCCTGAGATCATGACCTGAGTTGAAATCCATTCAGACACTTATTTGACTGAGCCACCAGGTGTCCCTTATCTTCTATTCCTAATCTGACAAAAAAAATTTAAAAATCAGGAATAATTATTAAATCTTTCCTCATGATTTTTCTTAATCTACTGATACAATAATGACATTTCATGATCTAATCAAGTTGATATGGTTCATTATATTATTGTCTAATATTAAAGTCTCCTTGTATTCTGGAATAAATTCAACATATTCAATCGTCAGAAAGATTTAACAGTTCTAAAACTGTACCTAATAACATAGCTTCAAAACATATTAAATAAAATTAGACAAATTAGACAAAACTCCAGTTTGACAAACACAACACAAAGGTGGGACATTTGTCTTTCAGCAGGCTTTAGTACATTTAAATTAATTGTTACAGGTGGTATATTTGGTCTTTTTGGTATATTTCACAAAGTGAACTATACATCGTTTCCTATATGCTTTTCATTAGCCTGGTTTCCTTGTGTTATTCCATCTTCCTGGAATGTCTTTCCCCATCACCTCTTCTTTTTCTTTTACCTACGTCTAATCACAATGTACTCTTCCTCTTCAAGATCCAGCCTGAATTCCACTCTCTCCTCAATGATTCCCAGACTCAAGAGTGAGAAGTAATCATTGTTTTAACTACCATAGCACTTTGTCTTTATCCCTCCAGGAACAGATGAAAGCAATGTAGAAAGAAGAACATTGTAACACAGCTCGAAGCAAAATCAAATGAAATCTTTTTTTTAAAGATTTTATTTATTTATTTATTTATTTATTTATTTATTTATTTAAGAGCGGGAAAGAGAGAGAGCAAGCACAAGCAGGGGGAGGAACAGACAGAGGGCAGAGGGAGAAGCAAAATCCCCACTGAGCAGGGAGCCCCATAAGGGGCTCAATCCCAGGACTCTGGGTTCATGACCTGAGCAAAAGGCAAACGTTTAACTGACTGAACCACCTGAAATGAAATTTTAAAAAAGGAATCTATGAAGCCAAAAATTTCTTTTTTGCAAAGACAAAAACAATTGCTAAACTTTAATTAGATTAAAGCATGAAGAAAAAAGAAAGACATAAACTATACATGTAGAAGTAAAAGTGGAGCTATCACTCCAGTCCTAGAAAAATTAAAAGGATAATAACAAAATATTATCTAGAAGGTTTATGGCAAGAAATTAGACAAATTACCCAAATTAACAAACTTGTAGAAATTCTGAATACCTATAGTAAGGGAAGAAATATAAATGACTAATTGAAATTCTTCCCATAAAAAAACACTAAGGTCCAGATGGTTTATTACTAGTGAATTCTATCAACAATTTAGTGAAGAAATAATATGAATCTCAGGCAGACTCTCTTGAAAAGTAGAGAAGGAGACACATCCCAGTCTATTTTATGAAGTCAGTATTCCCTTATTATCAAAGCCAAAAATATCACAAGGAAAGCAAACAGACCAATCAATATCCCTCATGAGCAGATACAAAATCCTTACCAAAGTATTAGCAGACCAAATCCTAAAATACATAAAAATTTTAAACAACATGAGAAAGCAGTTTATTACAATAATGCAAGGTTGGTTTAATATGTTAAAATTGATTATTTTAATATACCATATTAACAGAATTAAAAAACTAAAGGTGATCAACTCAATAAATTTACAGAAATGCATTAGTACATAAAAAATATTTATGTTAACAACCCTCAATAAACTAGGGATAGAAATCAAATTTCTCATTTGGATAAAGGGCATATGCCAAAAAAACCCCCAAAACAAACAAACAAACAAACAAACAAACAAACAAAACAAAAAAACTACAGTTAGCATTATACTAATCCAGAAAGATAAAACATTTTCACTTAAGATCAGGAACAAGCAAAGATATCCATTCTCAGCATTTTTATTTAACATTGTGTTTGCAGTTTTAGCCAGTTTAGTAAGAGTAAGCAGTGAAAGGCATACTTATTTAAAAGAAAGAAATACATGTGTCTTTATTTTCAGATAACATCAAAAGCACTATCTTCATAAAAAGCATAAAATGAACTTCATCAAAATGAAAAACTTTGATTTTCAAGAGATGCCATTAAGAAAATTAAGAAACAATGCATAGACAAGGAAAAAATATTTGTAAATATTACACTTGAGAAAAGACATGTAAACAAAATGTATTTTTTTAATCTAAGAACTCAATAATAAGGGGAACACTCCCAAATCTGCAATGCAGAAGATTTTAATAGATATTCTACTAAAGGAGATACATAAATGGCTAATAAGCACCAAAAATGTAGTCAACATCATTACTCATTAAGGAAATGAACATTAAGTCTACAAAGAGACATCATTACATACTCCCTAAAAGGAAATATTTTTTTAAAAGCCCAAGAATACCAAGTATTGTTGAGGATGTGAAGAAACAAACATACATTTATATTGGGTGGTATAAAATGATATAGATTCTTTGCAAAACAATTTAGCAGTTCTTTAAAAGGAAAATCTTACCATGTGAATCAGCAATCTACACACAAATGTTTAAAGAAGCATTATTCAAAATAGGGAATCACTTAAATCCAAACACCATTCACTGCTGAATTAATAAGCTAGATGTGTTAAATGCATACAATGGAATACTATTCACCAATAGAAAGGAACAAACTACCGATACATGCAATGACATAGCTGAACCTCAAAAACATTTGCTAAGAGAAAGAAGCCAGAGACAAACGACTACGTATTATTATTCCAATTACATAGTTGCCAGAAAATACAAAACTATAGAGACCAAAAGCAGATCTAGGTTTGCTGGGCCGAGAGCAGGGGTTGACCAGTAAGTAGAACTAGGGAACTTTTGGGGTATAACAGAACAGTTATAAAACTGGAGTCTTATAATGGATTCACAACCATAAATTTTACTAAAAATAATTAAACTATACATTTACAATGGGTGAATTGTATGGAACATAAACTGTTCCTACATAAAGTTCTTAAAAATTTATTAACTTCTCAATTTATTTTAATGCAATTGTAATGTTCATCTCCCATACAGATATTGGGTAGCTTGTTTGTTAAATAATAAAAATAAATAATAATAATAATAAGCCATTCGAGCTATTGGCAATGGGAGGAGAAGGGACTGGAAAAATCCTCAGATGCAACAGTAATCTACTTGATCTGATATTCCCCTCCCTACTAAGCCACCACCAACAATTTTGATGGGGAAAGGTTAGTAAGTCTGGACTTGAAAAACACAAGAACTCATGTAGTTTTGCACATTTTGGTGATACCTAGAACTAGGGACTCTGCTACTGCTAAGTCCAAAAGTGAAACCTCTGTCAAAGTGCTGAAAGCCAAAGATGAAGAAAAAAAAATCCTAAAAGAAGTTAGAGAGTGAAAAAAAAAGCAAACATAACAATATAATACAATGGTAATTTTAGCAAAATTCTCATCAAACACAGGGCAAACCAGAAAAGAACGAAATGACATATTTAAAATGCTAGCAGTAAAAAACTGTCAAGCTAGAAGTCTATGTTTAGTAAAATATATTTCAAAAATAAAGATGAATTATAGAAATTTTACTAGTCTATAGTAAACCTGAGAGAAACAAAACCTGAGAGAATTTACTATCAGCACTACAAGGAGAGCTAAAGGAATTTCATCCGGCTGTCAAGAAATGATACCAGTTTTACAAGGAGGATTGTAAAGCATGAAATTAGGACATGGGGTAAACATGAAAAATTATATTTTAGTATCTTAATTTGTATAAGATAACTGCCTACTTTAAGCAAAGACAATATTATATCATGGTGTTTATAAACAGCAGGGTAGTCATATACATGATGTCTTCATGCCAGTTTGGGCAGCTATAGCAAAGTTCCATAGACTGGGTGGTTTATAAACAACAGAAACTCATTTCCCTTCTTTCTGTAGGTTGTAAATCCAAGATCAAGGTACCAGCATGGTCAAGTCTGGCGAAGATTTTCTTCCAGGTTTCAAACTTCTGACTTCTTGTTGTATCCTCCCAAGGAAGAGAGCAGAGAGAGGAAGCAAGCTCTCTGGTCACTCTTATAGGGGCACTCAACACATTCAAGAGGGCTCCACCTTCATAACCCTCCTCTAATCCTAATTATCTCTCAAAAGCCCCACCTTTCAGTATCATCACATCGGAGCGTAGGGTCTCAACATATGAAGTCGGGGGTGGGGACACGAACATTCAGTCCATAATATATGACAATAGGAGAAAAGGACACGAGGGGTAGAGTAGAGTGGCTTATCCTACTGAAACTTCTTTTATTTTATGTGAGGTGGCAAAATATTACTTCAAGTTATACTGTGATTAAAAAAGCATATTATAATCCCTAGAGCAAGAACTGCAATAAAAGCATAAGCTGAAGGCTAATACAGAAGAGAAAATAAGATACTAATAAAATACATGATTAATTTAAAAGAAAGCATGACAGTGGCCTGAAAGGAAAAAGGAACACAGTGAATAAAGAGAAAACAAAGAGCAAGATGACATATTTAAGCTCAACCATATCAGCAACTATGTTAAATATAAAGGGGTTAGACATTCCAATTAAAGGGGAGAGACTGTCAAAATAGATACAAAGCTAACCAAGACCCAACTATATGTTGTTTAGAAGAAATGCATTTTAAAAATACACTAGGATGAAAGTAAAATGATAGAAAAAGATAAATCATAAAAACATTTAGTGTAAGAAATCTTGTAAGGCTTTCTTGATGTCAAAGTAGACTTCAAAACAAGGAGGATTATCACAAGCAACAAAAGAAATGTTATACATTTATCTTGATAGTTATTCATAGCATATTTGTGCTGTTATAAATGTAATAATAAAGGGTCAATTCCTGAAGAAAATACAGTCGTCATAAATGCATCTTTCAAGTAATCAAGTATCAAGGTGGTCAATTAGGATGATAAGCCAAATTAAAAATAACAATCAAGCCTTTATTCACTTACTGTGACATTGCAAACGGGAGGCAAAAACAGGCCCCAGTTCCCAACGGTTTCATTTTCCTCATGAAATAACAGGGGTGGGGGTGGGGAGCGGGGAGCCAGGAGATGCTGTGCAGGAGGGGGAATTGTCTCACAGCCAGAGCCCTAAACGAAAGGATTCTCCCTCTTTATGGGCCTGAGAGCCAGAAGGGAGAAAGGGAAGAACTGGGAATGGAAAAGTACTGAGTCAAAGTCGAGAAAAGTTTGCTCTGAATAGACCCCTGATGAAGCCTCAGATTGAAGGGTCAAGCTAGGAATGCAGACGTGCATGTGACAGTAGCTGTCCCGGGGGTCCCGAGTCCTTGCGTGCAATCGGTCCAGAAGACCAGCGCATTAGCTGCGCACAAATACGGTGTGGGCGGGAAGGACCGCTTCTCCGCGGGAGGCGTATGATTGGGTGCGAAGCAGCAGCAGAGTTGTTTGGCCCAGAGTCACACTCCTCACTTTATGCAGTTTATAAGGGAATTGCAAAGCACATAAAGCTAAAATTTATAGAACTAAAGGAGAAGTGAGCATATCATATTGGGAGAATTTAAGACCTCCTTTTCTGCAATTGATAGAGCAAATAGGTAAAATGTCAGCGAAGATACACTTGACCTAATAAACATTTTTAGGATACTCCTGACAGCAACTGTAGAAAGTATCTACTTTGGAAGCAACTGTGGAAGCTGAGCCATAAAACAAGTCTCGATACATTTCAAAAAGTTAAAATCACACAGTGTATCCTTTGATCATGACAAAATTAAAGTTAAAAAAGATAATAAAAGATACCATTACTCCCCCCATATATTGGGAAATTAGAACATATACTTCTAAAAGCACCTGGGGGAAAGAAGAATCTCAAGGTAATTGGAAAGTATTTTGAGTTAAACCATGAGAGAATTGTGGGAGTCACTCCTCTGTCAATTTGTGGGAGTCACTCCTACTTCTATCCCTTAGTCCCCAGATCCAAATATTCTAAATGTGATCCATTTATGGGAAAAACTGGTCAGAAAATACACACCACATCTTAGAAGATGGTACCACAACCCTTAAGATATTGTCTCTCAGATGGTTCTTAAAATGAGTCTCTATGAGGTCCACCAACGTTCTGTAGGGCAACCACTTCTAGATCAACATTTCTCCTAACCCTTTTCTTTAGCCCCTATCCCTGCCCCCAAGGAAAATTTTAAGATTTTTTTCCCCACTAACCATTGTAATATCTAAGGTTTTTTGCACTTCAGAACCAACTCTTGCCTCTTGTGGAGGCAATGTTGCTCCCGTTGAGAATGAATGTTCTACATAATATGATAAAGAGTGATAACCATTAATTCCATAGGCATAAGCTCCTTTCCACACTCTTTTACTGTAAAATGTGCTTCTTGGCCAAAAGGATGCTCCATGTTGTATACGATACTGAGGTGATAAATAATTCATTACATAGGTTCATAGATGGGGGTACTGGTGGAAGCATTGAGGACAGGAAAGGCAAATCCAAAATACCTATTTCAGTGAGAACAAATTGTCACGTGCTCCATGATGGAAAGTACTAGTAATCACTCGTGGCCTCTCCAGGCATTAACCACCCTACCTTTATAAGAGGTCCAGACAAAACAGGATGCTAAATGGATACCAGTTAATCTCTTTTCTCAGTTACCCCACCACTTTGTCAATGGGCTTCTATACAAAGCCGCTTTGGTAGCAGGTACGGAGGTTTTATTCACGGAATCAATAACCTGGCTTCTACCAACCACTGAGTGCCCCTCCAGTAATAGCAAAGGCCAACACTAAACACTCAGTAGCAAAACCATTTCCCAGGAGATCAGTAATCCAAATGGTGGGAGGTTGATGAAAGTTACCCACCAAATGAACTTTCCTATTCTTACTTTTCACTCTTTCTCCACATGCAAAAGTCAGAATCTTCCTGATTAAACCTATCTTGAGACCAATAAGCTCTTGATTGCCTTATAATCTAACTTTTGACTGCATTATTAAAAAAAAAGTTCCCAAATACTGATTTTTTTAAATTCATGACTGGAAACCCTGACTTGTGCAGTAAAGAAATAACTTTAATTTTATCTATATAAAAGAAAACATAAAGGGCTTTTGTTTTCCCATATTTTCAAAATCCTAGAAAATAGATATGTCTTAGAATTATACATGTTAAGCATAATCAGATATAATCTCAACTTCATCTCATGTTCTCCAGCTCATTCACAATGAAGCCCACAAGAGTTAAATTCAATAATCCTACATCTTTGGTTCTTCGTATCAAGAATCTGTATATCCAAAATAATAAGTTTTCAAGCAAAAATCTAGTCCGTGACTTGTAATTACCTTCTTTTTAGGTTTAGAGATTCTTGAGTAATTAATGCTTTTGGATTCTTAATATCTGTTTTTGAATGTTCTTAAACTCAGTAATATCTAGATTTTTTTTTTTTTTTTTTTACTTAATGATAGTTGGTAAAAAAACCAAGTTAAATCTGTTTTCCTCGTATGGTCTGAGAATAGGTTAGGGTAACCCACATTTATACTAGAGGTCTGCCTTTTTTACCCTCGAATGATTCAGCTAAATACCGTGAAGTTTTAACATTAGGTAACAGAATGACTTTCTTAAAATAGCTGTAGCCCAAAAGACTATTGTGTGAGAGCGAACACAGAGAATTAATAAGGAGATCTGTACAAAGCATCTTGATCAATTTCTGGGGTGAAATGTATGATAAAGGATGGACCAAGTTCCCTTTGCCTGATGTCCCTCCTGCTGAGAGAGTGTCTGGCAGAACTGGGCCACTAGATCCCAAGGGAAATGGGAGTTTGAAGCAATTATCTAAATAATTTAGACAAGAAGGTACACTCGGGCTTGTCAAAGTCATCCATATGAACAGAAGGGGAATCTAAATATTTTGAATCTTGTTAGGAATTTGTTAAAGTATCTCTAGGACACACACACAGTGATCCCAACCTATTACATAAAGAGAAAATTTTATCGCTGGGAAAAATAGGCTCATGTACATATATCACATTAAAGAAACACTCAATTTTCTTTCTAATTTGCCCAATAGATAAGACCTTTTACCTGCATAAGAGTACCGATAGTGTTCTTGTATTCTATTCATAGCCTTTAGAGTTCTGTATTTCTAAAATAGTTTTCTCACCCAGCAGCATGAGTTTTCATCCAGAGGGAAAAAAATCAGTGTAGCTGATATGGATACAAAACAGAGGAATAGAAAAGGAAATAGAATTACCCATACGCTTCTGGGAAATAAAAAGACTTCACAAGCTATAAAAAAATCATTTTATTCACAGGATACATTTCCAAATTTTCTCCAAGTAAGGGAGGTAGAGAAATTGAGACTTACTGAACCTTCTCACTACCAGCCATAATTACAATGAACACACCAAAGAAAAAGACATGTTTTTACAGCAAATCTCCTCCTATGACATTACATTTAGATTCTGTAGAAACAAACTCAGCAGAACCAAGATAGATACTGTTTTTTCAAGTCACACTATAAAAAGTACCAATTAAGGTTTTTTCTTACCTGCTACATTTTATATGAAACTTAAAAAAAAAAAAAGAAGAAATGGAGAGCATTGATTTTCCCCCACACCACCTGCCAATGGAATTTAGCCTTATTAGGAAAAAGTCATTACATATATATTTCAAAGGTGATTTCAATTTTATAGTCTAATCTGAAAAGTCTTTTCCAGGATTATTGCATCCATGGACTGGTAGTCAAACTACACTGTATGAGAAATAATATTTGAATTTTTCTATTTTTCTCTTACTTCCAGTCTGCGAATTTGCTGAGAAACAGCTTGCACACATGTGGAAAGATACAGAAGGTTCAATCACCAAGTTAAAGAGAACAATGAAAAACTTTCCTTTTTTCAGAGCTTTTCAGACCGACTTTGCTGTATGGTAACTAGAGTTCTAATAGTGATCCAGACTTTAAAAAAAAATTAAACAAGCTTTTCAATGGAGCTGCTCCTTGTCCATTCTCTCCCCTTCCCCCCAGTGTCTCTGACTCTGATGTACGCCTGTGACCATCAATCCCCACAAATTGTGGAATCCTGTATATCATGAGAGGGATGTCTTTAGTAACTTATGGATAGGAAAGCACAAAGAATTGGTGGTTAAGAGTGAATGAGAAATTGAAACAAATTGTTTCCTTGCTTCCATGAATGCTCACGTTTGCTGGAGGAACGAACATTTTTAATATAATCATTTTTAGTTTTAGCTATCACCTAAGGAGCTCTCTATGAGCAGTTTCTACTACTTCGACAAAGGATATTTACATACCATTATCAGACGTCTCCAAGGCCTATATACTACTATTGTGCATTTATATAAAAGAGTCACATTCACTACATTTGTAAGAGTTCTTGCTGATGGTAGAGATACAACTTGGAACAGACACAGTTACGCCTCTAAAGTGACTGGAGCACAGGAAGGAAATACAGAAGGAAGTGGGAGCCAAGCTGGAAAAAGTTAAGGCACCCTCTGCCACCCCCACTTGCGCAGCCATTTTTCTCTTTTCAACAAGCATAAATAATGCAGGGTGTGTGTGTATGTGTGGGTGGGTGTGTGTCTCTGTGTGTGCGTGTGTTTACACTAGAACATAGGGGAAAAAATGCATCTAAATCTTTCCAACTGTCACTTGGCATAGCATATGGTGACCATGTTTCAAAGGGTCAAGTTCAAAGTGACACTTCCTACTATCGCTGCCTCACCATCACAGATCTAAATAATAATCTTGTGTATGCGTCAAAGTGGAGATAAAAAGGGGCCATGAAAATGGCAGGGTTTGCATATCCCAGCTCAGACACCAAGGAAAGCACGACTCGGAGTGGGGGCAGAGGGCCAAGTAGGTAAACTGGTGCGGCTCCTCCATTTTCTTCCCTAAGTGTCTCGCCATCTGGCTCTCACATTGCTTCCTCTAGCGTCTTTTCATCATGAGCCATAACAGTGGCATAACAATATATTTCCTTTAAAATGTTTTGAAAGGTTCTATTCTTGGGACTGCACTCAAGGACAACAGCCTGTGTGCTTATTAGCTTCATACTCAGATCTCTCCCAGGGGTACTTCACAATTAAAATCCTCATTTTATATTTCTCTTTTTCATTTTGCTTAAACCCTTTTTTATTACAATTTTCCATTTCACTTATGATGCAGAGAAAAACAGACATTTCTGACTCCCAATTTTCTCTGCCCTGGATAAACTCAAACCTCTTAGATGTTCATCGGTATCATATGAAACATATGCTTTTAAAATGACAAATAACTGGGGAAAATCTAATTATATAGAAGCAGAAAGAGACATGATCAATATATTTGAATATTATTCTATAAAACTCACAGACAGCTTTATATCATTGATTACATCCTACAGCTTTAACAGGAAAGCAAAATGAGAAAGGATTTTAGCACAATGCAGAGATAGACACATAAATGACCATGAACAAAATATAATTCCTCTCTTGTGCTTTAAAAAAGTGATAGCTGTGGGCTTTGGTTATTGCACAAATGTTCACAGGTATTATATGTCAATTTATAAGTTATTTTTTCCTTATTTGTTAGAGAAGAAATCAGAAATATTGGCACCAGAAAGAAGAAAATCAGGAGACAGAAACATGTCTCTTTTCCTTATTGTGATGATGATCAGAGGTTGTATTGTGTTTGAATGAGGTTTCCTTTCCTGACTTGTTTCAATTTTTCACCTCTAGGAGGTATGTAAAAAATGCAAGAGACATGCCTTGGCTGAGGTTAAAAGTCAACAGTAACCATTTTCTGATGATAGGAAGAAAAAAAGGCTATAGGAATTATAGCTTCATGTAAGTCTCTTTCCACTTACGAGACAGGAATCTTATAGTATTCTACCTAAATATTCTGCCCTCATGTTTAGGAGTTATAAACAAACATGCTAGGCTTCCGGATTCTTTTGGATCAGTCTTCCCAGCTTTTAAAGAGACTATAGAAGAACTGATGGAACACAGTCCACTCCAATGTGGGGATCAGGAGCATCGACCCAGCCATGCAGTTAAAAATCTGCATGTAACTTTTGACTTCCCCAAACCATAACTCATCCATGCCTATTATTGACCGGAAGCCTTATCGACAACATCAACAGTCGATTAACACATATTTTGTATGTTATTTGTATCATACACTGTGTTCTCACAATGAAGTAACTTACAGAAAAGGAAATGTTATTAAGAAAATCATAAGGAAAATACATTTACAGTACTATACTATATTTATAAAAACAATCCGTGTATAAGCAGACCCGTGCGTTTCTCATCTGTGTCCTTCAAGGGTCAACTATATTTGCTCTCTCCCTAGCTTCAAGAACTCGGAAAATTCATCTGAGTGGGGGGGAAAAAAGCTCCATTTTTAATCGTCACTGACAGGGCCATAATTAGGTCAGGGTGACCAGAATTCTGTCACAGGACACCCAAATTTAGAGAGCACAGATTTAAGGGGGGAAAAAACTGTTTAAGGCCGTGTAAAATATTAAGCTTCTCAGCAAGTTTCCACACCAAG
Organism: Procyon lotor; assembly: GCA_028646535.1. Lineage (NCBI taxonomy): Eukaryota > Metazoa > Chordata > Mammalia > Carnivora > Procyonidae > Procyon > Procyon lotor. The sequence goes on from CM053611.1 coordinate 37,129,953, forward strand.
TCTCCAGTCACAAGGCTACTAGCTTGATCCCACAGACAGCCCACCTCCCTGGTAGAAGACAGAAATAGATAGTACTGGAAAGCCAAGGTCAAGGGCAGAGACTTCTCTGACCCTTCTGGACTCTGAGAGCTTGGGAGTAGGGTTTTCTCCTCCTTTCCATTTGCCTCATCCTCTCCCTGGCACGAGACCCAAGTCGCTGGTCACATTTAGTTACTAGAGACTTTTCCAGAGGCTCGACCTAAGTTCCAGGTGCCTTGTAGCTGTTTGTTGACTTCCCGATGTTTGCTCACTACAAGTCAGCATCTGAGAGTCAACCTCCATGCTGGGAAGATGAAGACATAAAAAACCATAGTAATGCTCTCAGTCCTTATGCCTCCTCATATTTGTCCTCGGGTTCTCACAAAAGTCTTTACAGCTCTTGATCCCTAGAGCTGTAAACTCTATAAAGGGAGCCGATGTTATTACCTGGTTCTACTGGGAACATTTTTGTACAACACAATCAGAATTCCCTCAAGTTTTTAGTGGACCGTGACGTTTTTTCCTCTTAGGTCCCTCCTAACAAGGATTCGTCAGTTAAAAATTTCACAAAGCCACTATTTTTAAACATAAAAATTAAAACTATAGATGGCTGATTTTTCAAAGAAATAGAAAGGTGTATAGAATACATTATAGAAACTGTGATAGTGGTTGACCAGAAGAAATGTTCTTGATTGTTTTTTTGATTTGGGAATAGTCTCTAACACTTCTGTAAAGCTTCTGAGTAATCTAAGAATATTTTTGTCAAATTCAGAATCCTGGGACTTCTTCTATTGTTTTCCATGTAGATTGTGAAGTTATGGTGCCCATTGCTTCAGGTACAAGTTACATATAACCTAAAATAAGTCTGCAGCCAAGGGCATGAGACATCACAAAGCCAGACAGGTATTAGCTGAGAATCTACCACTTGGGGTCATTCTATCATTTTGGAATATTCATCTTGTTAAAAAAGAAGTGAACTATATAGAAACAAAATCCCACGGGCACTTGTTAAATTCATGTGTTGGCTGCAGTTTAGATGTTTATGTAAACTGTTGATCAAATACTGTACTTAAAGTACATATATCCATTGTCGTCCTCCATATAAAAATCTTTCATATAAAAAATCACTTTTCTATCTTAGAGAATGACTTAATCCTTCACCTATCTTAAGTTTACAGTGATGCAACTAAATTAAACAGAGGTCACCCTTATTTATGATTATGGGACTGCTGGAGCTGATAAAAGGTAAAGATCATATCAGGTACCCATGTCCGGTTTCCTCACTCCCTCTCTTGCCCCCATGGAGCAAGCTAATTTTTGTCAATGAAAAGCAATTTAAAAATTAGACCGATATTAGAGGGCGACGCCCTCTCTTGGCAGATGCATTGAAGGCAATGAAAAATTTTCTTACTGAGTGTATCGACCATCACCTGAATATCTTCAGCACTAATCTTATGGGTGAGTAGTATTAACATGTAATTGACCAAATTCGGCAAAGTATGAGGCCCAATTCCAGATAAACAGAATAAAATGATAGGCGCTTCAAATTCAAATTCTTAATAGTAATAGAGTATTCCAGTCTACTCTGCAAGATAATTCTGGAGAGACTGTCACTTAGGAACACATATATTTCAATAAGGATAGATATGCATAACTCTATGCTACAACCTACATGGGTGTACACACACACACACACGCACACACACAGTAAACTCCTAGTTTAGATACACCTATCTAACCATGAAAAAGGGAATATGTATGGCATATCTATGAGTCAATATAAAATAATGCCAACTGCAATCTACCCTAAGAAACCATTCTCATTCGACTGTAGTCATATTTCAAATGATGTAAGCATGTCCAAGTATCCTTAAGTGAAGACAATTCGGAGCAATCAAAGCATTCTTTTGGTCTAATCCAGGGTTTCTCAAACTTGACTCTATTAATATTTTAGACTGGGAGATTCTTCCCTGGGAGGGGCTGACCTCTCCACTGGACGAGGTTTAGCATGATCCCTGGCCTCTGTCCACTAGGTGCCGGTAGCACCCTCCAAATCACAACAATCAAAAATGTCTTTACACACTGCCAAAGGTCACCAGATAGGGGAGGGACTCACCGCAGTTGAGAAGTACTGGTCTAATTCAATATTATCATCTTGGGCCATTTCTGTTCTGCCTTTCAGAAGCCACGAATTTATAGTCTGAAAATTGCGTAGCTTATTAAATAAATCTATCCCAGAAATCATATCAAGATGTTAAATTTCCAAACAGCAGCTTCAGTGGAACGGCAATGCATGGGCTTTATGGAGCTCTTCAGTTACCTTTTAACAACTTTATCAGTTAAAATACTAATTTGTGGGACACATGTTTTTCATGAGCCCTTTTACATCTTTGATAAAATGTATAGGTAAAAATGTATTCCTTTTTACGGTAATTACTAAATAATAACAATGGTTCTAAAAGGAAATAGGCTTAGGGTTTCGCATGTAGTGTGTACTTAACACAGCTCACTCATAGTACATTTTCATTACATTTTTGCTGCCACATAGGATCAAAATCACCAATGAGTCCTGTACAGAATCAGGACTCTCAAATTCTTAACTTTCTAAGCATTGGTATAATCTGTGTTATGTCAACCAGTCATTTTTTAACTGCTGATTTCTAAAGAACCTCAAAATTTAATATTACTTAGAAATCGCCTATTCTGGTGGTGATACAGAATTTTTCCAAGGACTTTGTTGTCTCAATGTCTTTTAAATGGACCTACCAAAAACTGCCACCTGTTTTAATTGATATAGTAGACTAAGTTTCTACCATTAAAAATGAAGCAGAACTTTTTGGCATAGTTTACCTACATTAGATTAAGGCATTCTAAAGCATGAAGACAGTGAGAGGTTTTCTTTACCTTCTTTGCACACGTAAACACATTTAACTGCTTATAATCTGTCCCCAGAGTTTGTTTGTAGTTTGTGGAAGCATATGTAAAAAGCTTTCTAAGTGGCCTCACCCGCTACTACCAAGGGAATCGACATTTGTGAATTCACATCCCTTTACTTGTATGAACCATGCATGTGTGACCGTGCTTGAGCATGTATGCAGTTTACTGTCATAGGGTCCATTCATGAGATGTTAAGGAGAGTCAGAAGCAGTAAAACAATTCTGCTCATTTGGGGTAAGCATGTGGGGGTCGTGCTGGTGTGAGCTTTATGAGCAACAACCAGTGAGCTGGCTTATCTCAGTGGGTAGTGAGTAGTGGGTAGTTCATTTGTAGCTCTTCAACACTAGTTACAGACTCTTCCAGACTCGGTCATGCGGGTTCACCTTTCGGAGTTGCATGGGAGTGAGGTTTGTTTAACTGTGGGTATGTGTGAGTGTGTGTGTACATGAATACACACGTTTTATTTGTGTGCGTGTATCTTGGAGTGAATATGCCATGGCATGTAGAAAAGGGATGTGCCTTCCAGTCTGTTTCCAGACTAAACTTTATACTATTGTGCTTTACTTTAACTCTGAGTATAAAATTATGAAGACAATTATGCCAATTTGCAAATATATAATGCACTCACATTTGTAGTCTTTTTGCACTAAAATAACATAATAATACAAACAGGCTTAAATAATGCGGACCTAAAATTGAGTTTATGCCCTCAATTCTGAGAAAGAGGGAAAGTGGCTCATGTTATCCAGACTATGAATCAACACGGTCTAAATTCAACAATTCTTCACATTGTCTAAGTAGACTTGACAGAAGGGGAGGAAGCAATTCTTAGTTAACATTTTTTAAATGGAAGGAGACTAGAGTTAACATAGACTTGGTTCAACAAATCACAATAATTAGCTGTAGTGTTTTATATCTTTATTACTCAGTAAGGGATTTTTTTTAATCTACCTCATCACCCACTCACTGCCCTTAAATAGGGCAAAAATAAATAATCATCTTTTTAAAAACCTACGGTTCTAAGATATAAGATGGGTTTTTTTTTTTTCTAAAGCCAGATTGTGTTGATAATCAGTAACATTTGCCCTAGCATTTCCTTTATTCTACCTTAATTCCTCAGCCTCAACAACTAGAGTTTTGTCTTGTTTATGAACTGCATCTTCTAGATTTTATCCGCCTCAATGTGCTTTACCGACATCATCTCATCTGCACGTTACTGGTTGAAAGTACACAATGTGCTATAAAACATTTCACAGGATGTTTCATTTCTTATTTGTCCTCCAAGCCAACATCCAAAGTAGAGTTTCTCTCTACTTTTTGTAGAATTGTTTTTTTTGTTTTGTCCTGTTTTTCCAAGGGGCCCATGTGAATCCATGAAACGACTTGACCATTTCCTTTTGGAATCATGTAGAAAACCTAACAAAAATACCCTGTCTCAGTTCTTTATTTTTCCATGGTCCCTAGGAAGTGGGCTGGAGGGAAGTGTCTTCACATGGGTCTAGCTGCATTCTCAGTGCACCGACTTTATGAAGATACCAGAGCTGGAGAAACTCCTCTGGCATGGCATGGAAGCCAGAGAAGGGCAAGACGTTATCGTAATAGTGGTGGCTGATGGGCTGCTCATGCATATTCACAGAGAAAGGCCAGAAACCATAGATAGCGACCTCTTCACAGAGGCCCAGGGCCGCACTCACCAGAAAGAGTCCTGTGGACAGGCGCTTGGCATGGATTCCCCTACTTTTCCAGAACTTTCCAATGCTACGCAGAAAGTTGGGGTTGGCAAAGAGCACTGTTTGATTGGCACCAACATCTGACAGTGTGTAATAAACCCGGAGGGATGGCTCTGTTCCCGTCTTCATAGAAAAGGCAGGCATGTAGATGTAGCTGTGGTTATAGATCTTCATGTTGTCCACAAAAGTCTTCCTAGACCACAGCAGATTCTGAAACCTATTATGGAGAAGAAGAGGTTCAGCTAAACCCTGACAAGAGGAACTCATCACACCCCACTCTTGTTCATCTGATGCCCCTGATAGTTCACATTGTTTCGGGGAGGAGGGGTACACGAGAGATGCTTCACCTATATTTAAAATCTTCCTTGAACTTACCAATTATTTCTCATTGAGTAGCTTGCCTTTTCCCAATCCCAATAATCTTAAATTCAGGTTAGGAGTTCTTAATGGAATTCCCTTTGAACAAAAATGCACTGTACATTTTGTTCTCCCAGAATTATTTGTCTAGAATGTAAAAGTGGTTTAATATGCATGAATTCACAAAGGTTGTTGGTTGTGGGATTGGATTTTTTAAAAGATTTTTTAATTTATTCATCTGAGATAGCAAGTGAGTGAGAGCATGAGCAGGGGGGAGCAGCAGAGGGAGAGGGAGAAGCAGGCTCTCCACTGAGCAGGGAACCCGATGTGGGGCTTGATCTCTGGACCCCAGGATCATGACCTAAACCAAAGGCAGACACTTAACCGAATGAGCCACCTAGATGTCCCATTGGATAGGATTTTGCTAAAAACCACTTGTGCAGTCTGACATAAGCACAGGACTGGTTTCTTCATCTACAAATCAAAGGAACCACCTGGAAAACACTTCTTCCCAGAGAAATTCTATGATCCTAAAAATATTCAGATTAACTGACACTATAACTATAATATTACATGGAAAAAGAAGCCCTTGTTACTATTATAAAATGACACTGACAGAATTGTCCATACTGCTCGCGCCAAAGAACTCTACTTCCCTATGTTCTTCCAGTTTGGGCTCCATAAGAAGACGATCTCTGGTTCAAGTGTATTCAACTAAAATTGGTGGTATACATCCTCTGCGTCAGGCACCGGGGAATTAAAGATTTAATGACCCAATTTCTGTTCTTAAGAAATTCAGGTCCAAGTGTGGAAACAAAAATGTAAATGAGTACCACAGAATGTTCTAAATGCAACAGCAGATATCTGCATAAAGTATTGTGGGAATACAGATGACAAAATGATCCTGCCTTAGAAGAAGAGTGGAGCCTGAGAAAGCTTCAGAGAGGGGATGACGTTTAAACACAGATCCTGTAGGGGGGACAACAGGAAGCAGAGCAACTAAACGAGAAGAACACTGGTCACAGGCTGGGGTGCACAGTGCACTGGAACCATCATGAAGAAGAGCCTGTTTTCCTGGACCACGGGAGGCAGGAAGGGTGGAGGTAGTGACTGAAGATAAGACATGTTGCAAAAATCCTCGAGTGTCTCTAATTTGTTTGTGGACCTCAGTCTGTGGTGACGGGAAAACTCACAGCCGTGAGTGCCCACAGCGCTATATGCGCTACAAATATTTCCTCATCTGTTTTGTGGTCAGTCTGTGTCCAAAAGGTAGCAGGTGATCAGGGAAGGAAGAGGCTGGTAGCCTGGAGACCAGTGAGGAGGTTGCTGATACAGACCAAGTATAAAAAGGGAAAAAAGACAATGAACTACATGGGGCTCTTGCAACTTTTGTTCTTCCTTCACAGCGGGCCGTCACCTGTCTGGGGTTGCAGGCACGTGGGCCAGAAGCATGTAGGAACGGAATGGGACCAAAACTCGCAGAGGAAAGTCTGGCCTGACACGTTGGCAGCATTCATCATAAATATGTGAAACTCAAACTCTCAATAACAAATCCACGGGGTTTTGGGTAGCAGTCAGTGTCTTTAATTCTGCCTGCCAAGAAAGGTGTGTTCCTTAAGCCCCAAAGAGGGAAAACTGCTCCAGCTTTCTTCATGTCCTTGACTCAGCAGCCTGCCTTAGCAATTCTCTCTGGGCCCTGACAAATAAAAAGGGGGTAACAGGGTTTGTAAATGGGATCACTTTATCCTGGAAGAAGCCATGGAAGCACATTTAGCCATATTCTGAGGCTAGACCAGCCTCGCCAACACAAACTCCTGCCTCTCAACTCCACTAGCCTGGGCTTAATAATTCTGTTCTCTCTGTTGCCCACTCATATCTTCTGCTGTCCTCCTTAAAACATGAATGCTTTCCCAATCATATGAACACACCTTGCAGGTAACCTCCTACTTCTTTTAAACCATGGGTCTCAAACTCTAGTTAGGATATCCTGATATTACAGCTTCCTGGGTTCCAATGAGTCATCCAGCTGAATGGGTAATCCAGCATTCCTGGTGATTCTGGTGCGGGGGTACTGTGGACAGACTTATCTAGAAGATCAAAGCCATCCAGGTAAGTTGTCTAGCTCTCTGCCATCTATCCCTCAACATCTCTTTCTTTACATCTTCTAATTTTATCCTTGTTGCAAGTCTAGCAGGAAAAAGTGCTCCCTCTTCCCCTCTGTGTCTTGGAACAAACCATTTCCTATTTTCTAAAAAAAATCATGTCCTAAAGTGGATCTTGCTTCTATAAAACATTTAACCTCAGGATGCCAGGGTGGCTCAGTGATCCCAGGGTCCTGGGATCGAGTCCTGTACTGGGCTCTACTCAGCGGGGAGTCGGCTTCGCCCTCTCCCACTGCCCCTCCCCCGTTCCTGCTTGTGTTTCCCCCCTTTCTCGCAAAAATAAACAAAATCTTTTTAAAAACACAAACATTTAACCTCTCTCTATATACCAAATTATTCCTTTTTGTCTTCTAAGCACGGTTAGAACTTGGTATGAGGCAATTCTTCATATGCTCATACCGTTTCCTGAGCTACATTCTAGTATTTTCATTTCACTATCAACATTCTAGAGCAATTGGTCTACTTCTCTCTGTTCCCTTTCTTGCTTCCATTTCCTCCTGATTGCTGTGCAGAATGGCTCCTATTCCACAGCACTCTGCTGGTTAATGGAACTTACCCCTATTTTGGTAGTGGTCTACATACTAAGGAAAATTACAGACAGCTCCAATAAAATCAAGGAAACTGATTTTATGTTCCCTGTCTTAAAGCTGACTGATTATTCTTGAAGAGGGCAGTCTTTCTTCCTTGAGTTTTAACTTTGAAAAGGAGCACACGTCATGGATTTACTAGAGCCTTAGTTTTTTGATACTGTTAAAGAACCAGCCTATATATAACATTTTATTATTTTTACCTACCCCATTTTTCAACAAATTACACTATTTAAGAACTCAAATCAATTCAGTGCTTATTTATGGCACCCATAACATATCTAATGTTACTCTGATCAAGAGCTTACTAGAGGTGGTTTGAATTTTACTAAATTATTACAAAATTCAACTACAATTATATGAGAGTAGTGCTCCTCCAGCTTCTCTCTCCAGCCTCATTACCAGATACTCTTTATACCCTCACCCACTATTCCAGCCACCCCTGTTTGTGCATCTGTCCTCATCTTTTTGCATTGGTAGTTTCCTTTTGGCTTATCTATTCCTTGTCCTGCTGAAGTTCTGCCTAAACATCAAGACTCAAGCTTCTCCTAAAACTTATTCCTTCCTTTCAACTTAAGCTTTCAAAGGAGTCTTCTTGGAACTTCTCAGGATGAACTGATTCTACCCTCCGAGACTGTGTACTCCTGGGGTGCCTGGGTGGCTCAGTGGGTTAAAGCCTCTGCCTTTGGCTCAGGTCATGATCTCAGGGTACTGGGATCAAGCCCCGCATCGGGCTCTCTGCTCAGCAGGGATCCTGCTTCCCCGTCTCTCTCTGCCTGCCTCTCTGCCTATGTGTGATCTCTCTCTGTCAAATAAATAAATAAAATATTTCTTTTTTTAAAAAAAAGACTGTGTACTCCTTGAAGACAAGGGACAAGTCTTATTTGTCTTTTAATTTTTACAACTTAGCCCAGAATAGTTGTATACTATACAAATGGGAAACTTTATTAAACTGAAAAAAGAAAATGAAATGAGATCAGTCAATGAATTATTAAAAATAGAAATGATTAATATATAGTGAGTATGGGCATAAAATAGAAAAATATATCAATAAAAACAGCAGAAATCACAGAAATATAGCACACTACAAATAAATTGCATACATGATAATAAAGAGAAAATCATTGAAATTTTAAACAGTTACTATCAAGCTAACTAACAATTTGAAAATTTGAGAGGGGATAGATTTATATTTGACAAGAAAATTTCAAAATAATTTCAAGCTAAGTAAGATAAATATTTATAGTCCATATTATAAGAAAAACTAAATAAAACAACTGTGAATTTATCAGCCACTTGCAATGCATCTTTCTATAAAGAAAAATATGCCAAAATTGATTACGTCAAAATGCAAAATTTCATTGCCATGAAAATAAGATAATTAAAATAAAAAGGGAATGACTCTGAAAAGTATTTTCAACAAATACAAAAATAGAAGTTCAATATTGATAACATTATAGTCTAAATATATTGGTTAATGATATGAAAATGGACAAAAACACAGATGCAAGCAATAAAAAGTGTTAAATGTTCAGCTTCAGAAAGCCAGTCAAGATGCAAATTCAACAGAAAAAAGAAAGATAAGGGTCCAGTTCTCCCCTCTTCCAGCAAATTTCTAGAAATGAAAGAAATTTTTTTTTTAAAGATCTACATCTACTCTGAAAAAAAAAGGAAACCCTCAATGTATCCCCAAATCTGAGTTACCTCTAAAAATAGAATGCTTAACAGAAAGAAACCAGAGTATAAGCTAATTTGCTGAGCACTGCTCTAAAAGGTAGCAGTGCCCTATGCCTAAAGGCAGAAGATACTGAGAATCTGGGTGTCTTGGAACAATCAACAAGGTAACTGTTTACATTATGGGGCAGGAGAGACATTCAAGTGGATTGAACCCTAAAATCTTGCACTGGTCAATTATCACTCTGGTTAGCAGGGAGAGAGTATCAGCCTCTACGAAGGAACAGTGTGCCCAGAGCTGGCCCAGCTGAGGGAAAACTGAGATTCTTTTCAACTTGTACAATTGGTAGCCAAGCTTATAGTTCTCAAGTATAATACTGACACTGGCCCAAGAGAAAAGACACCATACAGATAATGACATTTGGGAGTCACCCAAAAGAAAGCCACTTATTACCTTCTCAACCAAGAGTAAAGCCTACTTGTGACAGGTCTAGTCTACACAGACCTTCCCATTGCTAAACAAGAACAGAGCCAAAATCAGAAGATATTGAAGGAAAGCCTCCACCATGAGAGTCAGAGAACAAAATGGAAGAATAAAAGAACTCAGAGGAAACCAATGTTATTCAAGGGCCAGAAGAAAACTTAAAATCTGTAATTAGCTTGGGGCGACTGGGTGGCTCAATGGGTTAAAACCTCTGCCTTCAGCTCAGGTCATGATCTCAGGGTCCTAGGATCGAGCCCCACATCGGGCTCTCCACTCAGCAGGGAGCCTGCTTCTCCCTTCCCTCTGCCTGACTCTCTGCCTACTTGTGATCTCTCTCTCTGTCAAATAAATAAATAAAATCTTTTAAAAAATCTGTAATTAGCTTGTTTAGAAATATTAATAGTTTACTGCATACATTAATAAAACTAGGATGCTCTAAAAAGAAAAAGAACATTTAGGTAACAAGAAACAGCTCTTGTCAACTTAAGAAGATAATTGATGGATTCTGATAAAGGAAATCTTCAGGAAAAGAGCTACAAAGCGTGCCTACAACCCTATCAAACAGATTCTAGTGAAAGGAAAAGGGCACTTCCTGGAGAATTGTCTCAACAAAAGTGCCTCTGATAGATTCATCTGGTAGATGCTGACAGTAATGAAAGAAGATTTGCAGCTCTAATTGGAGTCCGGAGATGAATTAGTGACTATTGCATGGAAAGCCTTTATTTGCTCTGCGGGTAAATTAACAGGAAAAAAATTAAGAGTTGAATAGGATGTCAAATACTCATAAAATAGACTTTTTGTCTCAGATGTGAATTATTATGCAGACAATAAGGCAAGCACCGACTTTTAATTTAATTGTGATCTAGCTTAATTGAGAAGTTAGGAAACGGTAAGTGTGTACGGAGCAGGGCTGTGAGCGGCCCTTTAAGAGACAAAAACCTTCATTTTTTCCATGAGAAATCAATAGATAAACCAAAAAGTTTAAAACTGTAAGTAAGCATGCTGCTTTAAAATGCAACAAGAGAAAAATCAACTAGAGAATTTGAACATTTTGGAACATTACTTGGGGGAATGTGAGATAAGAGTTTGTTTCTTGTCATTTTAAGCTTTGCCAAACTACTTGATTTTCAAAGTGTATAGAACAGAAACTGATTAAAATTTTAGATATTCACAAATCCATAATCATAGTCTTCAAATAAAAAGTTTATTTTTAACCACAAATTAGAAATTTCTAAAAAGGGTCACACATGACAAAAGAAAAAAAAATATATATATATAAACTATTATCATCATACAGGTCATAACATCTGATCTAAAATGAAAAGTCAGGGGCGCCTGGGTGGCTCAGTCGTTGGGTGTCTGCCTTCGGCCCAGGTCATGATCCCAGGGGCCTGGGATCGAGCCCCGCATCGGGCTCTCTGCTCTGCAGGAAGCCTGCTTCTCCCGCTGCCATCCCCTCTGCATGTGTTCCCTCTCTCGCTGTGTTTCTCGCTGTCAAATAAATAAAATCTTAAAAAATAATAATAATAATAAAATGAAAAGTCAACAACACAAAGATATACACATGGAATTGAAAAATATTTTTCAATTGAATATTGTTTTTTCAATATTTCAATACAATTGAATATTTCAATACATTTGAATATTTGTATATTTACAAATATTTGTATATTTCAATACAATTTCAATATAATATTGAAATATTTACAATATTTCAATTCAAAATATTTTTTCAATTTTTTCCTCTTTCAAAGGAAAGAGAGGGGGAGAGAGAGTAAGAGAGCACTGGGAGGGGGGGTGGGCAGAGGGAGAAGGAGACTCCCTGCTGAGCAGGGAGCCCAATGTGAGACTCGGTCCCAGGATCCTGGGATTATAACCTGAGTTGAAGGCAGACGCTTAACCAACTGAGCCACCCTAGGTGCCCTGAAAACAAAATTTTTTTAAACGTATTTCAAGTATGTCTTTAAGGGAGAATCTGTCAATATTTGCAGATGATACAACTACCTGTCTAGAATAAGAGAACCAATTGGAAAATGATTTGTTGACACTAACAATGACTTAGAAA
>CM053611.1:37142466-37235873 GCA_028646535.1 Procyon lotor
AGTCAGCTCATCTTTGACAAAGGAGCAAAGGCAATACAATGGAATAAAGATAATGTTTTCAAGAAATGGGTGCTGAAACAAGTGGATATTCACAGGCAAAAAGTCGAATCTAGACAGACTTGATAACCTTCACAAAAATTAACTCAAAATGGACCATAAATGTAAAATGCACAGCTATAAAATCCTATAAGATAAATAATGAGAGAACCTAGGTGACCTTGGCTGTGGCAATAACATTTTGTATACAAAATCAAAGGTATAATCCATGAACGGTATAATTGATAAACTGGAATCCATTAAAATTAAAAACATTTCTGTGAGAGACAATATCAAGAGAACAAGAAGACAAACTGCATCCTGGGAGAAATATGTGCCCAAAAGACATAGCTGATAAAGAAGTATTATCCAAACTATCCAAACTATACAAAAGAACTCTTTAAATTCAATGATAAGAAAACAAATAACTCAGTTTAAAAATGGGCCAAAGACTTCAACAGACACCTCACCAGATGGCAAATAAGCATATGAAAAGATACTTCACATTGTATATCATCAGGGAAATGCAAATTAAAACAGCAATGAGGTGTCATTACTAGACATCTATGAGAATGGCCAAAATCCAGAGCCCTGCCAACACTAAATGCCTGTAAGGATATGGAGCAACAGAAACTCTCACTCATTGCTGAGAATGCAAAATGGTACAGTCACTATGGAAGACAGCTTAGTAGTTTCTTACAAAATTAAACACTCTTATGTGATCCAGCATTCCTGCTCCTTTGTATCTTCCCAAAGGCATTGAAAACTTATGTCCATGCAGAAACCTGCACAAACATGTTTATAGCAGCTGTATTCATAATTGAAAAAACTTGGAAGCAACCAAGAGGATTTGCTAAGGTGAATGGATAAAGAAACTGTATTATGTCCACATAACGGAATATTATACAGCACTAAAAAGAAAAGACTTATTAAAGACACAAAGGAATCTTAAGTGCATATCACTGAGAGGAAGATGCAAGGATGGTTCAACACTTGCAAATCAATATGATGTGTCGGATTAATAAAATGAAGAATAAAAATCATATGATCATCCCAATAGATGCAGAAAAAGCATTTGACAAAATTCAACATACATTTATGATAAAAACTCTCAACAAAGCAGGTATAGAAAGAATGTACTTCAACATAATAAAGGCCATTATGAGAGGCTCACAGTCAGTCATTCTCAATAATCCGATAATCCTGATCTCTAAAAATCAAGAACAAGACAGGATGCCCAGTCTCACCCTTTTTATTCAAATTAGCATTGGAAGTCCTGGCCAGAGCAATTAGGTAAGAAAAAGAAATTAAAGTCATCAAAATTGGAAAGAAAGAAGAAAAACTATCACTGTTTGCAGATGACATGAAATTACATAAACCCTAAAGACTCCATCAAATAAATGTTAGAAACAATAAATAAATTCAGTAAAGTTGCAGGATACAAAATCCATATACAACAATCTGTTGCATTTCTTTACACTAATAAAAACTCTTAAAAATAAAAATACTAAAAACAGTCTTATTTACAAGTGCATCAAAAAGAAGAAAATATCTAGGAATAAATTTATCCAAAAAAGTGAAGGACTGATCTATCGAAAACTGTAAGACATTTATGAAAGAAATTGAAGAAGACACGAATAACTGGAAAAATATTCTATGTTCATGGACTGGAAGAATTAATAGTTAAAATATCTATATTACCCAAAACAACATACAGATTCAATGCAATTCCTATCAAATTCTAATGGTGTTTTTCACAGGAATAGAACAAAAATCCTAAAATTTGTACAGAACCATCAAAGACCCCAAATAACCATGCAATCTTGGGAAAGAAGAATAAGACTGGATGCATCATGCTCTGATTTCAAAGAAAAGCTATAGTAATTAAAACAGTTGGGGCTCCTGGGTGGCTCAGTGGGTTAAAGCCTCTGCCTTCGGCTCAGGTCATGATCTCAGGGTCCTGGGATCGAGCCCTGCATCAGGCTCTCGGCTCAGCGGGGAGCCTGCCTCCCCTTCTCTCTCTGCCTGCTTCTCTGCCTACTTGTGAGCCCTCTCTCTGTCAAATAGATAAATAAAATCTTAAAAAATAAAACAATATGGTACTGGCATAAAAACAGATACACAGATCAATGAAACAGAATAAAGAGCCCCAAAACAAACCCAGGCATATATGGTCAATTAATTTACAACAAAGGAATCAAGAATATATAATAGGGAAAGAACAGTCTCTACAATAAATGGTGTTGGGAAAACTGGACAGCTACATGCAAAGAATAAAACCGCTATCTTCCATCATACATAAAATTAACAAGATAATGAATTAAAGACTTGAACTTAAAACCTGAATCCATAAAACTCCTAGAAGAAAACATGACATAAGCTCCTTGACATAGGTGTTGGTGATGATTTTTTTAATCTGTCACCTAAAGCAAAGGAAACAAAAGGAAAGTAAGCTAGTAGGAATACATCACACTAAAAAGCTTTTACAGCAAAAGAAGCCATCAACAAAATGAAAAGCAACCTACTGAATGGGAGAGCATATTTGCAAATCATTTATCTGATATTGGCTAATATCCAAAATATATAAAGAACTTATAACCTCAGTAGAAAAAAAAACCAAAATCTGATTTAAAAATATGCAGAAGATCTGAATATATGTTCTTCAAAGTAGACTTAACAGATGGCCAACAGGCACATACATAAAAAGATGCTCAACATCATTAATCATTAGGGAAATGAAATCAAAACAAGAATGAAATATCACTTCACACCTGTTAGAATGGCCATTATCAAAAAAAGAAGTAACAAGTATTGGTGAGAATGTGGAGAAAATAAAATTCTTGTGCACTGTTGGTGGGAGTATAAATTGGTGAAACCACTATGGAAGATTCTATGGAAGATCCTAAAAAAAATAAAATAAAATAAAATAAAAATAGAACTACCAAACTATTAAAAAGATACTGCATCCCCATGACCACCGCAGCATTATTTACAGTAGCCAAGATATGAAAACAACCTAAGTGTCCATCAATGGATAAATGGATAAAGTAACTGTGTAATTATATTATATATAATAATGTATATATAATTCAGCCATAAAAAAATAAGATCTTCCTATTTGAGACATGGAGAGACCCAAGGGCATTACACTAAGTGAAATGAGTCAGACAGAAAAAGACAAATATTGTATGACCTTATATGTAGAATCTAAGGAAAAGTAAAAAACACAAGCTCATAGATACATAGAACAGATTGGTGGTTGCAAGAGGTGAGGGGTCAGGGATAGAAGAAATGGTTCATTTGTTGGTTTGTTTTTATTTTAAATAAATTGAATAAAAATTAAAAAAATAAAACTGACAACATAAACAAATCAGAATCATAAAACAAAACACTATACAAAAAGACCAGGCAGATTTGATAAAAAACCAAGAGGAAATTCTAAAACTGAAAAAGATAGCTTTTGAAAATAAATATTTTACAAAAAGGTTTAATAGTAGATTTGATAGAATCAAAAAGAGAATTAATGCACTGCAAGATAAATCTAAAGACACTACCCAGAACGACACCTTGATGGAAAATATAAGAGAGTTATTAAGAGACAGAGAAGACAGAATAAAAAGATCCAAAACATGTGTAGGAAGAGTTCCCAAAGAAGAAAACAGAGTGAATGGGAGAAAAGCAATATTCAGAGAACAAATGTATGTTTTAAAACCAATGTAAAGTAGGTACAAATAAAGAGAGATGGGGAGGTAGGAGGGGGATGGGCTAGATGGGTGATGGGCATTAAGGAGTGCACTTACTGTGATGAATACTGAGTGCTGTGTGGAAGTGACGAATCACTAAATTCTACACCAGAAACTGATGTTACTGCATGTTTACTAACTGGAATTTAAATTAAAAATCTGGACAAAAGTAAAAATAAAGAAAAAGCCAATTATGTCTAAAACATACACCCACAGACACTCACACAAAAGAAAGTGACGTGGTTATTAAGTACCAATCCCTTGACTTTTTTCTAGCATGATTAAAGTATATAATACCACTAAAAAATAATATACAAGTAACGCAAGACCATGGGTGGCTCAGTAAGTTAATGGTCTGCCTTTGACCCAGATCATGATCCCAGGGTCTTGGGATTGAGCCCTGTATTGGGCTCCCTGCTCAGTGGGGAGTCTGCTTCTCCCTCTCCCTCCACCCCTACCCCCTGCTCTCTCTCTCTCTCTCTGTGTCTCTCTCAAATACATAAATAAATAAACAAATAAATATCTTTTAAAAATAAATAGAAACAAGTAACACAAGAGAAAAACAGACAATGACGTAGGACTGTCAAGTCTGAGATGAAGAAATTTAAAGGACCAATGTACATATTAAAATGTGTACAATCTCATCAGCATTACTGTTATAAATTTATACTAATTTTTTTAAAATATACCAATTAAAGCTACAGGAAAATTAGTTTTCCACATATCCGTTTGGTAGAAATTAACATGGTAATAACATGATAATAAATTAACATGATAATAAATAGTAGACTGTAAGAAATAAGTACTTTTATGCTTCAAATTAGAGCAAGAATTATGTCAAACAGTTCAGAAGATATTTTGGCATTTTCAATATGAACACCGATTGACTCAGCACTTCTGTTTCTTAGCTGGCACCCTGGATATTTACAGAAATAACCTCTAACTTCTCTTTGATCTTGGCTACTATAGTTGACCTCAGAGAAGCCTTTCCTGACCACCCAATCTCTCACCTTTGTTGCATTTCTTCATCCTACCTATCGCTACATGACATTTTATCATACATGCATGTCTTTTTTTATTGTTTGTATCTTCTTGAATGTCCACAAGGAGGACTTCCTTAATTGATAAATCCACAACATCAGGAATGGTGCCTGGCATAAGGCACTAAGTAAATACTCATGAATGTTTCCTGAAGTTTGCAAAAAAGTCAAAACAATCTAAATGTCCATCACAAATAGTGTTACATCTATCCTACAATTTATGGCAATTCTTTTAATGACACAGCTCCATTTGTATTGACATGGAAATATTTCCAAGACAAAATGTTATATAAAAAAAAGAGTTTCAGAATTACTACTGAAATTTACAGAGCGTGTTATCACTCAAGATAAAGATACATTTTTTCTATACTTACATGTATGTGTGTAAATGCATGGGAAAATGTTGGAAGGATACACGTTAAGCTGAAAACAATGGTTATCTTTAGGGAGATCACTGGGTATGGGGGTGTAAATACAGGGTCAAGGAAAACTTTAACCTTGTCTGGAATGCTCTCATTCTTTAGAAGGTGATATATTTATGTTGCTACTTGTGTTATTAAATATTTCCTTTTGAAAGGTCAGTCTCCTTAGTGTTCACATAAATGCAAAGTAAAACAATCGTAGATTTCAGTTCACTCTTTCCAACACAATGGAAAGTTAGAAGTGTGGTAGTTTTATTCATTAAGTTTTTAACATGATGATGTACTCTTTGCAGTATAAAATATTTATTTAAAAAAGGCACAAATGTTCAAGTTAATTTCTCTTAAGTTTATTTCATTAAAAGTTCATTTCTTTTATGTAGAATATTTGTTCCAATGTTTTTCTCTATAATAATTTTATATGAACACTTTCCTTATTATTTACTTCCTGTTCAAATGTTTCAGCAATTTTCCAGTAGGTCAACTCATTTCCGCATATTATTTACTTGCTTTTCTAATATTTTGGACCATTTGCCATATTCATGGTCACTCACTGTCATTTTTCTGTCTCTTTGTGCAGCTGTTTGTTTACCCAGCTGTTGCTTCCTTTTCCTTTGTCAATGAAAATTAATTTTGTGTTGGTCCACAATACTTTCCGCCCCTGTACCTTCTCATCCTATGGGGGTGGCTCTTCCACAGGAAAATATTTTTACCAGATTGCAAACAACACTTTATACCAAGCTATTCCATTCATACACAGTACATAGTAAAATATGCCCTAAGAATGCAAACTTTGAAAATATTTTTAGAGTAGGGGTTCCAAACCTGGACTGGAGACATTGCTAAAAGGAGAGAAATTTGAGACAGGCCTTTCAGAGATGGATATATCTGAACTGAATTTTGAAGAACGAGTAGCATTAGCTGTGTAAACAAAGTTGAGGGGAAAAGTATGCTTGTCTGACAGAGTAGTGTGGGCAAAGTCACAGAGGTGAGAAAGGTGGTGTTCAGGGAAATGCAAACAATTTAATACAGTGGAGATTGAGAGCCTTGGGAACAGCTAGAGATGAGGCACAGGACAGGATAGAAGAATGATCTACTGCCAATCAAGGGTGAGATTTTACCCATATGGAAAAAGGGAGACTACTTAACATTCATTAGTCCTTGAGGGAAATGGTGAGGGAGGGTCTCACCACTCAGGCTGTAGAGGAGGAAGGAAAAATTGACTGTGGTGATGGGGTCAAGCAGGGCTGATCTTCAGCTGGAAAGCAATGGTGAGGAATAGGGCAGTACCCATTCTGGGTTGGTGTGAATTCTGTACCAGTTGTTAAATATGTATCTCATCTAGGCATGAAGAATGATTTTAGTTTGAGGGCCCGAGTGGCTTGGACTTCTGGTGGCTCCTTTCATGATGATGTGTAACACAACAGGAGAAAGTAGTTGGGAGGAAAATATTATTGCCCAGTTTTGGACATGTTGAACCACAGACATGAGATCATCCAGAAGAGCCATGTGCTAACATGCAAACCACTGACAAATTATAGCATTGAAATGGTGGGCAAAGGAGGCAGAGTTGTAGCAAAGGGTAGGTTGGCAGAGAGGTGAGAGAAAACCAGAAGAATCTACAGTAACAGAAGGAGTAAAGAGTTACTGAAGTTTACCAACAGTGATCAATGATGACGAGAGATCAAGGGAAGTAAGGACAGAAGATACTCCTGGAATGTTTAGTAACATGGAAATTTTTGGTAGCATGTGCTACTTCAGCGGAGATCAATCTAAATCATGGGTTAAAAACTCAATTGTGCACAGGGGCCCAGCAGATTGGGAAAATATGTGAAAGGGCCAAGCATAAGACAAGAGAGTGTGTGTCTGAAAATGGAATGTACATGTCTCATCTAAAGAACTTCAGAGTAGAAATGAAACAAGGTAATAGCCAAGCAAAACAATTACGATGGCCAAGTTTGGCCTGTTGGCAACAAGTTTGATGTCAAACTTGCTCCAAACTCCAAATGAAGATTAAACCATGGAGTCACGAATCCCTCTGAAGCAGATAAAAATAAAAAATATGTAGTAGATTTGTTTATTTATAACATTAACAATAGTACGAGATAAAAACCAGAACACCTATAACTAAATCACAGGAATAATCAATAAATTCTATTATGAGATGCTTATTAACACAGGTTATCTTATTTAAGCCTTGTAGTAACTCTGTGAAGAGGGCATTATCCCTTTTCTGCTGTTGAGAAAACTGAGGATAAGACTCGTTACGTACTCAAGCAAAGTTTCATAGCAACAATGCAGAATGTAGATTCCAGATTCCAGCTCAGCTCAGTCTGATTTTTGGGTCAATGCTCTTTTAGTTATACTGTGTAGCTTTCCTATGAGGGGAAGACAGATTTTACCTGTGATCTGGGTTCCGACCCTTTGTACCTTCTCTGGTCACATTATCCTTCTTTTTTTGCCTTTACCTTCATTCACTCCTTTTCACTGGCCCTTCCCCCAACATGGGCTCTTGCCCAAGTCTCCCCTAACCGGAAACAAAAAACTAACAAAAACCAAAAATTTCCTTAAAAGTACATCTTTCTATAGCTACTTCCTGATCTCTTTCTTTCCTTCCATAGTTGAACTCTTAAATCTCCTATATTTTCTGGGAGATTTATTCATTTTCATTACCTAAACTGGGACTCAAACTGGTAATGGGTAGAAAGTACTTTAACAACAGACACTAGAATTCCTTGTGGAAAATAATTCTCTTGGGGCTCCTGGGTGGCTCAGTGGGTTAAAGCCTCTGCCTTGGGCTCAGGTCATGATTCCAGGGTCCTGGGATCAAGCCCCGCATAGGGCTCTCTGCTTGGCGGGGAGCTTGCTTCCTCCTCTCTCTGCCTGCCTCTCTGCCTACTTGTGATCTCTCTCTCTGTCAAATAAATAAATAAAATCTTTAAAAAAAAAAATTCTCTCTGTTTAGGTATAGTGGTTTCTTTGGGTGTGGGCGGTGGAGTCCTAAGAGCACATCCCAGTAGCAGAAAAGGACATAAGTGATAACCAAGTTCTTCTGCATAAGTAGTTAACAGGAATTTGGGTGGGATGAAAGGAGAAGGAGAGAAGGATGAAGGGAGAAGGGGTAATGACATCCTGGGAGGTTAGAATCCAGGTGGAACACAAGTGATTCTCAGTGATGGGGTGGTGAGAACACTTTTAAGAAAAGAGATGCCTAGGGGCACCTGGGTGGCTCAGTTGGTTAAGTGTCTGCCTTTGGCTCAGGTAATGATCCCAGGGTCTTCAGATAGAGCCCTACACTGGGCTCCCTGCTCAGCAGGGAGTCTGCTTCTCTCTCTCCATCTGCCCCTGCTTGTGCTTTCTCTCTCTCTCTCTCAAATAAATAGCATCTTAAAAAAAGAAAGCAAAAGAAAGAAAAGAGATGTCTTTTATGCAGTTTTTATGTTCCTCGCTTGATAGTTTTTAGTCACTCCCCTCCACCTCAAACCTTCTATAAATTTTGTTACACATACATAATGCCTTTAGAAATTGGTATTCTTGAAAACCAAGGAAAGGGACTTTTAATCCATGTCTGCCTTGATGTGGAGCAGAGGGGAACAGTCACAGGAGATGTGATGGGGAAACAAGGAATCTGAAGGCAATTTAAGGAGACAGGTAATTGGAGTAAACAATGATCATGTAAATTTAAGTGAATGGAAATTCCCAAAAGATTGTAAAGAACATTGTACTCTATGGCAGATACAGAATAAGAGTTCCAAGTCAATTAAAAAAAAAATCTCAAGGGACAGGCTAACATCTGTTCACATCTAAATTCATATTGATGACTTCCTAATCTCCATGTCCAGTCTAGCTGTTTAACATGGTAGAATAGCACCACAGTTAAAACTGAAGCCTTTTAACATCTAGATTTGAATCTTATCTCTAATATTTACTAATGTATGTTTCGTCAAGTTTCTTAAGTTGTATATACTCAGTTTCCTCATCTGTAAAATAGAAATATTAGTTGTATCTAGTTCATGGGAATGTTTTATTATATGAATTAATAATTGGAAAGTATTCAAGGGGCACCTGGGTTGCGTAGTTGGTTAAGCCACCGACTCTTGGTTTTGGCTCAGGTGAAAATGGCTCATTCCATTTTGATTACGTTATACTTGATCTCAGGGTCATGAGATTGAGCCCCAAGGAGGGCTCCATGCTCAGCACAGAGTGTGCTTTAGACTCTCTCTCTCCCTGTGCCTTTTCCCCCATGTTCACTCTCTCTCTCTCTCTCTCAAATAAATATTTTTTTAAAAAGTATTCAGAACAGTATCTGTCCCATTGTAAGTACTCAATAAAAATTAACACTTACTATAACCAACAGATTACTGGCAATTTTCATTTTGATTCATTTTCACACTCAATAACTATTTACTGAGTACCTGTTATGTGCCAGGCATTGTTCTTTGCACTGGGATATAGCAAGAGAAAAATATAGACAGAGTCTGTGTCCTCTTAGAGCTTTCATGTGGGTGAGAAGAGACAACCAATAAACAAACAAACAAAAAAGGACAATATATGGGAAAGGCCACAAAGAAATAGAGTAACAGGAAACAAGAGGGTGGGGATATTGCCACTTAGAGTTATATTTTAGCAGAAGTCTTATGCAAACAAGGGAGCAAGTACTGTGGAGAACTGTCTCTCCCTCCAGTATCTTTTCTATCAACATTCCTTATCTGAATAGGACAACCATCCACCAATGACAACCCAGCTATGAGTCTTCCTTTTCTTGCTCTTTCTACACTCAGTTCGTTACTTACCCTTTTATAACATCTTGAGTCTACTTTCCCATTTCTCTACCCCTATTACTTTTAGGTTGAGCTAATGAAATGGTCATTCTACAGGTCAAAAACAGATTATGCTGAGTGAAATTAGTCGAGGAGAGAGAGTCAGTTATCATATGGTTTCAAATACATGTGAAGCATAAGGAAGAACATGGAGGACATTGGGAGAAGGAAAGGAAGAGTGAATTGGGGAAAACTGGAGAGGGAGATGAACCATGAGAGACTGTGGACTCTGATAAACAAACTGAGGGCTTTGGAGGGGAGAGGGGTAAGGGTTCAGGTGAGCCTAGTGGTGGGTACTGAGGAGGGCACATATTGCACGGAGCACTGGGTGTGGTGCATGAACAATGAATCTTGGAACACTGAAAAAATAAAATAAAATTGAAAAAAAAAAAAACCACAACAGTTAAATATTGGCATGTGCTTACCAAACCCAGTTTTTCTTCCAGGGGATGCAGAAGGACTACTTCCCAGACTCCCTTGTGGTTAGGTAGAGCCATTTGACTAAGTTCTGGGCAGAACTGCTGCAGGACACCTCCAGCCTGGGCCCTACAATCTTTCCCCAAAATCCATATTTGCTCTCTTCATTCCTCTGACAGCAACACAGAATAAAGAGGGCACAGTGCAGGATTCTTTGGTGCTAGAAGAGTGGTGGAACCACAGGATGGAAGACATTACGGAGCAAAACTCTTCCCCTTCCCCATACACCCTCACTGTCGTTGAGTTAGAATACTTCATAGTTTGCTACAACAGTTAGCCCACCCTAACTAGTACATATCTTCAGTGCCACAGTTTTATGTCAGATCAACTTTCCTCTGTATCATACCAACAGCATCCAAACTGATCTTTTAGTTTCCAAAACATTCTTCTCAAGACTCCCACGTAACTGTTTCAAGCTCCAATTTGATCAAGTCACTACCCACCAAAGAGAAGTTCTTCAATGGCCTGTCCTCAGCTTGTCCAAGTAGTTTGAATATTCAAAACCTTTTGTGATGCAATCCTGGTCCTACAACCCCAGCCTCTCTTTTTGCTATTGCTCATCATCTCTACCCTTGCCCCACCTTACTACTTCATGATCCTCAAACAGGTCATGCTCTCTCATGCTTCTAAGGCGTTCCACATGCTACTTCCTCTGTCTGATGTGAACACACCCTTCACTCTAATTCATTAATCTTTCAGTACTCAATACACGGCATCTGCAATAGAAAGTTTTCTGTGGCTCCAAGCTCGGATTAGGTACTTAACTTGTATTCTTTTAGCACTTCATTTTTATCAAAAAATGATACTTATCATCTTGCCATGAAATTCTCTCTTTAAATTTCATGGCTCCTTTACTGAATTCTTTCAAAAAAAGCAAACATTCGTTATCTTTGGGTTCTCTACTATTATGCCTGACGTAGTGTAGGCATTCATTGTTTAATGAATAAATACATACAGGAATGAGTGAATTTCAAAGCATTTTTGCATCTTTGTCACAAAATGCATTTAATTCACTCCAAAATATGCTATAGAAAAAAACACAAAATGCTTTTTCTTTCAAGAATACTAAGATAAAAAAAAAAAAAGACTACTAAGATAATATAAAAGATACTTCTGATTGTGTTTATATTCATCAACATTTTCTTTCACTGTTTTTTATGCAAACTATTCCCCTGCCTTAAATCAGAAAATGGATAATTAAGAACTGAATAGCATTCTTAACTATACATCCCTCATTAGACACTAGTTCATTTTCTTGCAAACAGAATATGGTAATTTCTGACAAACTTCAACCCTCCAAAAATCATATAATCATTTTTAATCTCAGGAATCATTTAGAAAAATCTCATTTTTTCCAGAAAAATAAAATTGTACTTGTTTTTCTGACCATAAGTGTTCTTTTATGATTTCTTCCTTTTGTAGTTCTTATAATAGCAATTATATTTATTTCTCTAAATTTCGATGTAAAGTTAAAGCCACACTGAACTTTAAAAACAGATATTGATTCACTTTGAGATACATAAAATTAACTGAGTTATACTCTGATTTGTGAAATATCATTTAAGTAAAAAAATTATGGCAATGTTGGCACAAAGCAATAATCTTGTATTTTAAAAAATAGATTGCATTTTAGAAGCCTACTGATTTTGCTATAATTGTATCTTACAAAAATCTCTGACACAGATGATAGTCTCAAATGTGACTTCCAATTATAGAGAAAGTACTTTTGGAAGACTGCATGTTCAGCCTCTTCTACAGGTAAACTATATAATCTTAAGCAAGTTACTTGATCTCTTTATGCCTTAATTTTCTCATCTGAAAAAAAAAATGGAAATAATAAGAGCACCTAGTTATAGGGTCACTGTGAGGACCATGAGAGTACCTGGCACATAAAAATTCTTAAAATTTTGGGGCGCCTGGGTGGCTCAGTCATTAAGCGTCTGCCTTCGGCCCGGGTCAGATCCCAGGGTTCTGGGATCGAGCCCCGCATCGGGCTCTCTGCTCTGCGGGAAGCCTGCTTCTCCCGCTACCATTCCCTCTGCTTGTGTTCCCTCTCTCGCTGTGTTTCTCTCTGTCAAATAAATAAAATCTTTAAAAAAAAAAAAATTCTTAAAATTTTTAATTTTCACCATTCCTACCATCATCATTATTACTATCATCATCATCAACACCATCAATATCATCATCTTCATCACCAACACCATCATCATCATCTTCATCATTACCATCATCATTATCACCATCATCACCATTATCATTATCTTCATCATCATTACAAGCACTATCACCATTTATTGTGACCAACATCAAATCATTCTCATCATCACCAACACCAACATCATATAATCATCATCATTCTTCTTCTCTTTGCAAGAACAATTGATGAGAAACCAGCTCCTAAAAAACTCTAGAAAAATCAACACCATCTCCAAGGAAGCAAGTTAACCGCTTGCTAGGTAGGATATGCCTTACATGTATTTACCCAGACATACTTGGAATACTGAGATGCATGTAACTATATGTTCATTTGTCATTTGTCATTGTTTTTTGAAAAAATCTAAATATGTTACTGATACTCCAAACTGTCAGTGAAAACCTAGAAATAAGGAAAGAATAAATGTTGGGTCAGTGAAAATGGTCCATTTCATGTAGTTTATCAGAGATTTATTTAGAGTAGAAAGAATATCAAAGAATCTCTTTTCTTTTTTTTTTTTTTAAGATTTTTAAATTTTATTTATTTGACAAAAAGAGACACAGCAAGAGAGCAAACACAAGTAGGGGGAGTAGGAGAGGGAGAAGCAGGCCTCCCCCTGAGCAGGGAGCCCAATGTGGGGCTCGATCCCAGGACCCTGGGATCATGACTTGAGCTGAAGGCAGAGGCTTAAGCCACCAGGCTGTCCAGGTGCCCCAGAATCTCTCTTTTTTATAGTCAAAAATAAAAAAGCTAAATATAAGAGAATGAGATC
This sequence comes from Procyon lotor, assembly GCA_028646535.1. NCBI lineage: Eukaryota > Metazoa > Chordata > Mammalia > Carnivora > Procyonidae > Procyon > Procyon lotor. The sequence continues at coordinate 37,155,968 of CM053611.1, forward strand.
TCTCCAAAATATTATAAAATGTATCATCTCTATTTTATCATAAAGAATTTATGTCCTCCATAATGTAATTTTTAAAGCAATTAATGGAAGTATTTGCATTTGCATGAACATTTTAATATATTGCACAATTGTTCCAGCTATCACATTTAATTAATGGTAGATTCCATTATTCAATTATTATTTAATTAAAAATTTTTGCCTATAAAATCTTCGCCATAAATCTAAATCATGTATTTTAATTTTATTGTATTTCTAGAGTTAGAGTCTATTTCTTTGATTATTTCTCAATTCGAATGTTAGAAAATAAGTCACATTTCTCTTTTGTGACATAAACTCAACTAAACCGAAAATGCAAGAAGGGTGTGAAGGTGCAGATCCTTCTCCCCTCAGTACCTGTGGGAGTGAGGGGTTGGCCAGCTACACTTAACAGCCAGGACAAACATTTGATATCACTGAGTAGCCATGACTAAATCTGAAGAAACAAACGAAGACTTAATGTTTCACCCACCCAGCCTTTAGTTGGGTGATTTGGCAGATTGTATGTTTGGCTATCACAGGCCAAATAATGCAACTAATCTGGAGAATCTTTTTTTTTTTTTTAATATTTTATTTATTTATTTGACCACAAGTAGGCAGAGAGGCAGGCAGAGAGAGGGGGAAGCAGGCTCCCCGCTGAGCAGAGAGCCCGATGTGGGGTTCGATCCCAGGACCCTGAGATCACGACCTGAGCCGAAGGCAGAGGTTTAACCCACTGAGCCACCCAGGTGTCCCGAATCTTTTTTTTTTTTTTTAAGATTTCTTTAAATTTATTTGTCAGGGAGAGAGCGAGCAATAGAGAGAGAACGCACAAGAGGGAGAAGCAGGCAGAGGGACAAGCAGGCTCCCTTGTCCTCCCTTGCTGAGCAAGGAGCCCAATGTAGGACTTGATCCCAGGACATTGGGATCATGACCTGAACTGAAGGCAGATGCCCAACCAACTGAGCCACCCAGGCATCCCTGAGGAGTCTTCTTAATGAGAATTTTTAAAAATGAAATCATCATTAACTAATCATTTACAAATCCCAAGAGCCACTAGAGAGTGTATCTGATAGCTCTGGGAAAGCAAATGCAAGTTTCTCACTCTTATGTGCCACTTGTACCTTGCAAAGGCTACTTCTGCAGGCTGCCAGAGTCATGTCAAGATGTCCATCATCCATCTGCAAAGAACACCCACTGTTTTTGGGGTGGTGAACATCCGTCCTATACAGAGAGATTATTATCTCAGAAACAGAATCAACTATCAGATTGGGTATGATCATTTGAGTACTGGGGTAGCATGCTATTCGCAAACTTGTTCTACCTCTAAAGATCAAAACAGAATGCTGACTTGTACATAATCAAAACACGGTAGATTTAAAATTGTGAATGAAATATTTGCATGGGAATTAAGCTCTGCATAAGCTCTACAAAATGTGTTATGAAAAGCCTGGAATTTACAATTAACGAACCTCGAAGCATATATTCAGAAACAGAAGAGTCAACTCCAAGACCTGGTTTATAACTCACATGGTGTGATGTGTAGCATTCAAATACCATAATGGGTGAATTGGATAGACTTATTTTACAATAGTATTTAATTATTTTTTCCTCTTACAAAAGCAAAACATAGCAACTGTATAATTGTAGATAAGTTAGGAAATACAGATGAACAAAAAGATGAGCAGTGTTTGATATATGTTCAGTACATACATGTTAAATGATAGAGAAGAAAAATAAAACAATCACACAACCATTTCACCATTCAGAGTTGACCTCTCTCTATTAACATAATGATTTCTATCTTCCACATACACCTCTAATAGGATAAAATTTGCACACAATTCAGAAAGTCTGGCTTCCCTCCCCTCCCCCAACCCGCCCTCACCTTGCCTTCACCTTATTCTGAGGCTCCCATTCTTATTAATGACAAGAGAAAACCTTATATTTAGCATTTGAAAGTAATTAAGTATCTTTGGAAGTAAAACCATCTTTGGAGTAAATACTACATCCATTTAAAATGCAAACTTCCTTCAGAGCTGGTTTTTGCCCTTTCAGAAGCCCTCTCCCTCCTGGATCCTCACAGAAAGGATGGGTCCTTCAGCTGTCTCTAAGGTGGTGTAGTTGATCTTTGGTCCTTGGGGTTCAGTCTGGTACTTCTGGTTTTTTGGACACCAAGCTGGCCACTACTCAAGTCTGTGATTCCTTCTGGTGTCCCAGCTACTCATAGTTGCCTTTTCCCAACCTTAGGCCCCTTCTTCTCTTAGTACCTTTAGTGTACTGTATCTTCCTACTGGAAAGATGGAAATGGCATGATTCCCAAAATATCACATGCAGGCACAATTACATTCAGCCGTTTTAAATTTACCTTCCAGCATCAAGCTGGACTCCACTCAGGATGCCAGTCTTCCTAGAGAAGCACACTGTCCTTTCAGACACACACCCTGCTCATCCATGCCCTAACTCTCAAATTTATACCATTGCTGGGAAAAGAAAAGAGGAAGCAAGAGGGAAGATGGGGAATAAAGGGGGAAAAAAATCACAAATCAGTAAATAAAAGAATAGGAAACAGACAGACAAGAAGATGGGGGAATAAGAAATATTTCCAAAAACAAATGGAAAGATAAGATCAGGCAATCAAGAGCTAGTGTGACATAGTGTTTGAGATACAAAAGGAGAAAAGGAACAAAAATCTCTTCCCTCCCTAGTACTGATCCCATTATTTATCTGCCATGTTAAACAAAGATGGAGAGAGAAATAGCAAGGTGAAAAAAATAAGAAAGAAGAGGAGGTGAGAAGGTGTGTCTCACACGCTCTCTTTAACTTCAAGAGCTAATTATACACTCATCTCATTTCACCTCCAAATTCTTTCAAATCATGAACTGCAAATAGTCCCAAACAAAACCTCTCAGTAAACTGCAAAAACAGTTGATTCTGTGGCTAGGTAAAAACGGAGCCGAAGAGTTAATTATGTTACAAGTTGCTGAAAAGAGAACATCTATTTTCATTTCATGTTGTGATTCACATGTTAGTGAATTACATCAGCTTTTAAAGTAAACCATTTTCCCTACTTACACCTATATTAGATGCAGGACAAATAGAAATTTCTTCCAGTTCTGTCTTTAGTCACTGCCCATGATAACAAAGTATTTTGAGTAAAAAAAATTTTAGCAGCTGCTCTCCTACCTCTCTAAAATATAGCTAATACCACCATTCTTCACTAACTGTTAAAAAAATGGGAAAGAAAGTAAAAAAAAAAAAAAACAAAAACAGAACAGAGTGTATATTGGAATCATTAACAGCAGGTCATATAATCAGAATCTGTTAGGATAAGAGACCGGGGCACCTGGGTGGGCTCAGCGGGTTAAAGCCTCTGCCTTCAGCTCAGGTCATGATCTCAGGGTCCTGGGATTGAGCCCCGCATCGGGCTCTCTGCTCAGCGGGGAGCCTGCTTCCCCTTCTCTCTCTACCTGCCTCTCTGCCTACTTGTGATCTCTCTCTCTGTCAAATAAACAAATAAAATCTTTTTTAAAAAAAGGATAAGAGTCCAAATATATTTGTATTAAGGATGAATTTGGAAGAAAAAGTTAGTTTAGTTTACATCTGTTATTGGGTTAATTTTACCTTCACACGTTAGTCTGTATCTTTTAGCATCACCTGGAAAGATGTCTCCAATAACGAGAGGAGGCAGTTAAGTCAGAATCTGAGGAAAGTCCTGTGCAAGGTCATATGCTGAGCTGGAAAGCAAGGTCCAGATAGATATTTCATAAGAGAAGCTTCCTCACAAGGGAGAATTGTACAAAAAAAACCTTTTTGTTCTAGTTGGGTAGTTTTATTTCAGGAACTGATTTACATTAGAAAAGCTTTCGTTCTCTAAAAACAAAACCTCTAATATTTAAGGAAGAGAAAGAAAAGACACTGAAGAACTTAAATGATTTTTGTTACAGCTGATAAACAGTAAAAATTATTCATTCAAAATACCAATGGAATTTTAATTAAAAATAGCACTTAATGTGAAAGAAAAGTAATACTATTGCTAGTTACCTAGGAAAAGACTGTATGTACTATATGTCTGAGTCTTACTTTTTTTGCAAGCAATTGTTGATTTATTTATTATTGATAAATAAAATTAGTTTCTTTCTATACAAATATGAAAAAAGATTCTATACAGTTATGGTGGTTTATTTTATGTATCAACTTGACTGGGTCACAGGGTGCCCAGATATTTGTTAAAATATTATTTCTGGTGTGTCTGTGAGAGTGTTTCCAGACGAGCTCAGCATCTGAAACGGTACACTGAGTAAAGCAGGTTGCCAGCCCCAGTGTGGGGGGGCTCATCCACCCGTGGAGGACTTGATTAGAATAAAAAGTCAGAGGAAGGGAGACATCAGTCTTCTGCTTTCGGACTGGGGTTTACTCCATCGGTTCTCAGGCCTTTGGGTTTGGATTTGATCTTACACCATCGGATTTCCTGGTTCTTAGTCCTTCCAATTTGGACTGGAACTACACCAACAGCTTGCAGACGGCAGATGCTGGGACTTCCTACCTCCCATAGCTGCAAGCGCCAATTCTTTATAATAAATCTCTTCATATAAAAATTATAAAAATATATATATAACTTCTATTGCTTCTGTTTCTCTAGAGAACCCAAATACAAGTTACGTACTTGAACATAAATACTTACATACTATATATTTAAAATATATGTATTTACTTATTTATTACATAGACAAATACATACACACCTAAATTTATATCTAAATTTTTATCTAAACTGTGCTATCTGTGCTATTCTACCAGCACCACAACTCATGACTGCTATAAAAAAAGCCAAATTTAAAGGGAAAGTAACAATCTTTTTCTGGCTTTCTTTAAACCTTAAAACCGCATAATAAATTAAAATGGGTATTTATTTTCTGTCCATTCGTGTCATTGACTCCTGCACTTAACAAACATCTGTTTGCTTGTTTTAATGGAGGATGAGGCTTATAAAATTACTTTGTGATCACTGTAGAAAAAGTAAAAGGTATACTTAAGTACAAGATCTCCCATAGTCTCACGCAAGTTTTAAGGCATTGATATATTTCTCTAGAGTGTTTTGTCTCCAAATATTTTTTTACATAATTGAGATTATACATTAAATATGCTTCTATTTCATGCTTTTTTAAATAAAAAAAAATTGGGGCGCCTGGGTGGCTCAGTGGGTTAAAACCTCTGCCTTCATCTCAGGTCATGATCTCAGGGTCCTGGGATTGAGCCCCGCATCGAGCCCCGCATTGGGCTCTCTGCTCAGCGGGGAGCTTGGTTCCCCACTCTCTCTCTGCCTGCCTCTCTCCCTACATGTGATCTCTCTCCTTTCTGTCAAATAAATAAAATAAATTTAAATAAATAAATAAATAAATAAATAAAGTAGAAGTATTTCCAAAGTCATTTAAAGATCTTATTTATTTATTTATTTATTTATTTATTTATTTATTTATTTGACAGAGAGAGAAAGCACAGCAGGGGGAGCAGCAGGCAGGGGGAGAGGGAGAAGCAGCCCTTCTGCCTAGCAAGGAGCCTGATGTGGGGCTCGATTCCAGATCCTGGGATCATGACCTGCGTGGACGGCAGACACTCAACTGACTGAACCACCCAGGTTCAGTTAAATGACCCTCTAAAGTCATTTAAAACCCCTGAGTGCATTTCCTATATTTTGGGTGTTTAGAGTGTGGCAAACGTATGGACTGGGGTCACACAATATCCACAGAATATCACACAATTCCAGCCTCCTTCTGTATCTTCCTCTACTTAGCAGCTGGAAAGCTAAAACTGGATTTCCCAGACTTCTTCCCAGACTTCCCAGTCCTTCTAGAACTCCCAGGGTTCTAGCTGTGATGTAGGTTCAGCCAAGGAGGCACCTGTGGGTCTCAAATTCTGAACAGAGTTCAGGGATAAGAGAGATGGGGTCCATTTATAGAGTGAGGCTCTGCTTCAAGTAGCGGGAGTCTGGATCCAGACGGGGGAGCTGGGGCTCCGCCGAGGTGTGGCAGGAGGCTTTGGATTCGGCACTCTCCCTGAGCATACACAGGCCAAGTCCAACCTCGGGGCTCTGGAGCTCTGCTCCACTCCCTCTGTCTCATCATCCTCCCAACTCAAAACTCTAGTGAAATAAATTCCTTTATGCTTAAAGGAGCCTAAATGGATTACATTCTCGGCAATAAATCCTCAACAATAGAGCGCTTCTAATTGCTCAAGATAATACTTAATTCTTTGATACTTTTTTTGATTTCTATTTCTTTATACATTTGAAGATTATTACTTTAGGATTGACTTTTAGAAGTGTTATTACGAATTCAAAAGGGAGGAACATCATGAAGGTTCTTGATACATCTCTTTTGTTTTTCTAGAAGAAAGGGTTGCACTAATTCACTCACCCATTATTCTCCCATGAGAATATACACCATCATTGTTATCTTTTCTTTTTATTTTTGCTACTTCAATAGTTAAAAATAGTGTGCTGCTGTTTTATGTAAATGTATTTCATTATTAAGATGGTTGAACATATACTAATTTCATAAGCCAACTATCTGTATTTATACCTCTGTGACTTCCCCCCTTTATATCTAATTATCTCCTGAGACAGTTCTTTTTCTATTTATACATTATCTTTATATGTGAAAGAAATTTACCTTTTTTATTTTTATAGCTGGTGAGTATTTTACCAAATTATTGCCAGGTTTTCAATCTTGTTCATGTTTTTGACCAGAAGAAATTTAAAATTTTTGGACTCAAATGTATAAAACATCCTCCTATGATTTTTTCTGGCAGAAAGTACTGCATGTACCCTCAGAAAAAACCAAGTATTCACATCAATGCTATTTTTTGCATGGTTTGCTTCTTATGTTTTATGTTAATCCTTAACATACAATGGAAGTACTTGTACCACAGAAGTCATCAAACTACAAATCAGGTCAGAGAGAGAGGTCACAAGTAGGCAGAGAGGTAGGCAGAGAGAGGGGAGGGGAAGCAGGCTCCTGCTGAGCAGAGAGCCCAATGCAGGGCTGGATCCCAGGACCCTGAGATCATGACCTGAGCCGAAGGCAGAGGCTTTAACCCACTGAGCCACCCAGGTGCCCGTACACATATAACATGTTAATAACCAAGTAATTCAAGAAGGGTATTTGACAGGAGCACCTGGGTGGCTCAGTTGGTTAGGAGGCTGCCTTTGGCTCAGGTCATGACCCCAGGGTCCTGGGACTGAGTCCTGCATCAGGCTCCTTGCTCAGTGGGGAGCCTGCTTCTCCCTCTGCTTCTGCTCCCATCTCCGACTTCTGAGTGCACGCTCGCTCTCTCTCTCAAATAAATAAAATCTTTTAAAAAAAGAGAGAGAAGGGTATTTGACAAATATATTTTGTGAACCCTTGTATTATATGTAAATGACAACCTGGCTGGATAAAGAATTTGGCTTCTGAAATCTTTATACCCCCTATGACATTTCTCCTGGAATTTAATGATATGGAAAAACTCTGAAGCCACTTTGATTCTTACGCCTTAATAAGTAAACCATGTTTTTTGACTGAATACTTGTAGAATATTTCTTGTGATCTTTGAAATGTAAAAATATTGTCAGAATATGTCTAATGTGAGTCTTTTCCCCATTAATCTAACCTGGAATGTGATATGTGATGTCAATCTGTGGACCTGTTTCAGGTCCAGTTTCAAAAAGATTCTTTTTTAGTTTTTTAATATTTTCTTTAAATTGAGTCTGATGGGGGCGCCTGGGTGGCTCAGTCATTAAGTGTCTGCCTTCAGCTCAGGTCATGATCTCAGGGTCCTGGGACTGAGCCCTGCATCGGGCTCCCTGCTCAGTGGGCAGCCTGCTTCTCCCTCTGCACCTCCTTCTTCCCATGCTCTCTCTCTTCCCTTTCATATAAATAAATAAAATCTTTAAAATAAATAAATAAATTGGGTGATGATGACTTAATTCTTTTTCTTTCTTGATTTTTCTTTGGAAAACCTGTAACTTACATGTTGGGTCTCCTTTCTTTTTCCTCCATCTTATGTTTTGTTATATTCATCTTTGGTTTTTTTCCTCCACATTCTTTTTTTTTTTTTTTTAGAAGTTTTTTTTTTTTTTTTTTTTAAGATTTTATTTATTTGACAGAGAGAAACACAGCGAGAGAGGGAACACAAGCAGAGGGAATGGTAGCAGGAGAAGCAGGCTTCCTGCCGAGCAGAGAGCCTGATGCGGGGCTCAATCCCAGAACCCTGGGATCATGACCTGGGCCGAAGGCAGACGATTAACAACTGAGCCACCCAGGCGCCCCTTTCCTCCACATTCTTAAAGTTGAAATATTACAAACTTTACTTTCTGCACTGTAACTCTGCTCTTTGCTTTGTCCAATGTGAAATTTATTGCTTTCTTTGCAATTCTGCCTGCTCCCAGTTATCTCCTTTTTCATGTCTACTTTCAACTCATTCTTAGTTCTCCTAAATGCTCCTTGCCCTGAGGTTAATCCATATTGAGTATATCAAGCTAAGGCTTTGGAAGTTTTCCTTTTATTCCCTCTGAAAACTTATTTGGTTTTTTTTCCCCCTCTGGGTCTTTAAATTGCTTTCCCTCGTGTTACAGAATGCTTTGGGGGATCTATACCAAATTTTAAAAAATTTAAACTTATTTTTCTTAAACAGTAAACAGAGAGAGAGAGAGAATCATAAAACCTGATCCAGAATAGTATGTGACTACAGAATGGGTGCATGGTGTCTTCTCACCCACAGTTACTAATCATTCAGGTGTTTCTACATTGTCTCTCTTGGATCAAGACCTACAGAGAACACTGAACTGTTAAGCTTTGAGCCTGGTTTCCAGTGTCTTGCAAGCATTCATCTCACAGTTCTGCTGGATCAAGGAAGAATCTTTTACTCCAACTTGTCTGACTGCGAGGGAGTCATACATAGGCTTCAGTTCTTCTTCAGTCAATGATGGAGATAAAAATTGCACCTCCAGCTAGACTATTCTTAGGGCTCTTCCTTACATCCTTCCTCCTTGAACATCTTCCTAAAGCTCTTACACATCACAGCATGCAAAGTACCACTGCATCTCCCTGTCACTCTCTGCCCACGGCAGTTGTATATGTTGTGAAGTACGGTTCCCAAGTGGATAAAGGAAGAGAGGAACTTCTGGGGAGAAGAACGGGCATGACACTAACAAGCTGAGAAGGGTTCGCATGGCTTTGGGATTTTCTGTGTTTCTTTGTCAGTAGATAGAGTGGGGTTGACTCATAGTCTTTTCCCATCTTCTTCCCAGATTTTTGTGCTATTCTGGTTCAGCAGTCTTAGTTTAGGATTATGACTCTCGACTCAACTCCCTCCTCGCTGCAGTTAGTGGAAATTCCCTGCAGATTCCAGCATCTGATTTTCTTTTATCCTTATTTTTCAGTTCTCTTATGATTCTTTGGTCTATTTTTTTTTTAATTTATGGTGATTTAATTTAAGTTGAAATAGAGCATTTCACCAGAATGGCATATAATAATCCAGTTACTTGCTGAAGACTGACTCTGTGTCAAACAAAAAGATAAAAAAGGCAGAGTCCAGCCTTTTGAGAGCTAAGCCTTGTAAAAGACCATGAGGAGGACAATTCAGGCAGAAGGCATCGTATGTGTGCAGAGGCCCTGGTGAGCACAACCTTTGGGGAGTAATGAGTGATGGTGGAATTTGAGGCAAATGGGAGGGAGCAGTGGGGGGGGGGGTGGTGATCAGCAGTGATTTATTAAGAAAGTAATGGGGAGCCAGGCAAAATTTTAATTTTGGATTTTAGAAGACAAATCTATGTGGTAGGGGGAATATGGATTGAAGGAAGATCTTAGGACCCCATTTGAGCTCTGGCAAGGAATTGTTACATTAGGGCCTGAACAAGGTCAATGACAGTGGAAATAATGAGACAGGACAGAGTTCATGAATAATGTGAAAGTAACAGTGACAGCTGAGGAGATATGGATGATGGAGGGAGGGGGTGCAAGGGTGACTTCAAGGTCAGTAGCCTCTGCCTGGATGGATGGTGTTAATCACTGCTGCAGGGACAAGGAAGATTTGATGGGAAAGCTAATTAATTCACTTTGGGGACATATTGAATGTGAGGAGCTTCTAAATAGAGACAGCCGGTAGACACAGGGTTGTCTGAAGCACAGAAGAGGACCCAGGCCTGGGATAGATCTGTACTAGAGGTTGTTATGGCTGAGGGTGAAGTATAAAAGCTTGGGATGGCCATACAGAAATGAATTCTCCTACTTTATGCCAATGTAACAGGCTACATTGTTCAGACTGGGCTGTGGTGGTATTCCAAATGCCAAAAAACCACGCTTGTTTTTCCCCAAGGGAAGGCCAATGCAAGGCCACAATGGGGAACACCACCATTAAGGGATAGATGAAAGGAAAACCAGCAAAGGAAGCTAGTAATGAAGAGGAAAAAGAGGTATGTTGGGATGCAAGGGAGAAAAGAATTTCAAGGAAGCCGAAAACCACAGGGTTAAGTGCAGCAGAGGTCAAGTAATGTAAATACTAATAACCACTAGTTTCAATCTTCTATGGCTTTAAACCTCTATGTGAAAACATTTCTTTAATAAGAATTATGTTCAAACAAATAATAATGGAAATCTCTTGCATGACAGCACAATGCTTCTAATCAGAAAACTTATTCATCTAATGAGAAATTGTATTATGAAACCTCTGCCTTCTGGGCTTTTTACTGCTATCAGGCACAGGTATTATCTAGCAAATATTTCAAAAATGCAGCCTTTTTGTTTCACAGAATTTGCTGCAATGATGAGCTGAGATGGAACCCCAGAAGGAGACAACCTTCTAAGAGCCTCCAGTCTTAGAGGACAGAAGCAGATGGGGCTTTCTGATTCAGAAAAATAGGGTCTGTTTCCCATTAGATTTCCAAAAGCTGTCATTATTGTGGCAGCTAGGAATAACTAGCCATACAAATGGTGTGATAGAAACAACACTAAAGATTCCTTATTAGGAGTGCCTGGATGGCTCAGTCGGTTAAGCGTCAGCCTTCAGCTCAGGTCGTAATCCCAGGGTCCAGGAATCAAGCCCCAACTGGGCTCCCTGCTCAGTGGGAGGGTCTGCTTCTCCCTCTCTCCCTACCCCCTTCTCGTGCTTGCTCTCTCTCTCAAATAAATAAAATCTTAAAAAAAAAAAAAAAGATTCTTTTCAAAACCTTTGCTTAAAATGCCTCCCCAACACCACCAAGATAGTCAAGGTGTCTGCAGTTCCTTAGGTAGAGAATTATTTTAATTTGCTAAAGCACTTTGAGAATTATTGTATTTGCTGAAGCATTTCATTTCTTCCCGGTAGTACCAGTAAAACCACTGTAGGGGGGATATTAACACACTATCAATCATTAATACTTCAATAGAGAACTGCTCATCAAATGACTTGCTGTCATCTTAAGAAGAAAAGACAAGGACTGGGGATTGAAGAGTATGAATCGTAGGGCTTGGGGACAGGACTCTTGGAATCAAGGAACACTACATCACCCAAAGCAAGAGGAAAGGGATACCAAAATGGGGAAAAGAGCCAATGTAAAATTTTTCAGATTTTTTTTTTTGACCCAAATTCCTCTTTAACAAGCATTAAGATCTCTTGGGTCAGTGCCTTTCCAGATTCTGATTTTCTTCTCAAGGTGGGTGTGACCTTCCCTAAGAATCACAGATCTTCTAAAAATCCTAAACAACCCCCAAAACAAACAAACAAACAGACAAACAAACAAACAAACAAAGTTGCTGAGCTTGGCTTCCTATAATTTGAATTGTGAAAGTAATAGGAAAGGTCCTTAAATTTTTCCAAATATAAATATTTAAATATATAATTAGGTTATGATACTGCATATGCTTTTCCAAAGACCCCATGCCCTGCTGGGTATTCCAACTGCTCCACCGTCATCATCGCTGTCACTAACACCTTCACATCTGGACAGGTAAGACACGACTGATCAAATTAATTAATAGAAGCCATTTTTTCCCTGAGCTGAAAGAGCATCACCAAAAAATAGTTGTTACAGACTGAAACAGAAATTCAAGGTAGAAAAATAAGCCCGTATAGGAAGAAAATACCTGAAAAGAGAGGAAGCATAAGAATTTGGGATGGCCACACACAAATTAATTCTTCTACTTTATGCCAATGTAACAGACTATGATGTTCAGACTGGGTTGTTGTGGTATTCCAAATGCCAAATGATTAAAAGTCAAGAATAAGAATCTTTTACCAGTGTTGACTGATTTGAAAGTGCTGGAAGAAACTGCCTATTGCAATCAGCTACTGTTATGGAAAGGAGCTAGTACTAGGGCCATACTCACAAGAACCACAAGGAGACAGGAAACCTACAGGATGCCAACAGGAAGAAAAAAGGCCCCTCTTCCTTCTCCAGTCTTTGTCTAGTGCTCCACCGGCACTACTGGAAAGCCTCACAGGGAATCAGCTGGCAAAGGAAAAATGTGATTTGTGGAGCCTTGGTCTAGCATCACAAAACAGGGTATAGGAAAGTGGGCTGTAGCTGAGAAATAATAAGCTACTAAATGGCACAAATAGTAAGGGTAGAAGCATAAAAATTTGTTGGGAGACTACTGCCATAATTCAAGAGAGAAATCATTTTGGCCAGGAATTGACAGTAGGGAAAGTGGGAAATGATTACAATGCTTGAAAGGAAGTTCCTCACAATTGGGTCTTGGATTTAATCAAATGTGAGATGTGAGAGAAAGAGATAAGCCAAGGAAGACTCAAAGGTTTTTGACCTGAGCAACTAGAAAAATCGAGTTTCCATTTTTTTGAGATGGGAAAAATAGTAGAACACATGGGCTTTAGAGAGGGGAATTAGGAGTTCTGTACTCATTAAGTTTGATACACATGTTAGATACCCAAATAGGTTAGCCAAGCTGGGAGATATGAGTCTGGAGATAAAGAAATAGATCCTAGATGCTGTACATACTTAGGAGTCATCAGAGTATAGAGAGCATTTAAAGCCGTGAGACTGGAAGAAATCCTGGAGGGAATGAATAAACAGGGAAAAAGAGAAGTTAACGGATCAATTCCTTCACTCCAATGTTTACAGGGTTAAGAAATGAGAAGAAGCCAGCAAATCTATCAAGAAGTAGTGGTTTTTGAAATAGCAGGAGAATCAAAAGTATTGACTTGGGAGTTAAGTGAGAAATGTGAATTCAGAAAGAGAGAAGGATCAAATATATCATGTGGGGCTAAAAGGTAAAGTAAGGTGAGAACTGACAATTGACACTGCAGTTTACAATGCAGACTTAAAGAAATAGCTTAAGTACTTTTTCCAAAGTAAAAGGACATGAACTTGCAGACTGAAAAGATCCACTGAGTACCAGCACAGTGAATGAATCAGGCCAATAATGAGGTACACCATTATGAAATTTCAAAATACTGAGGTGGGGGGCTGGGAAGAAGGGTTTGGGAGCCGGAATAAAGAGAAGAAGACCAGCTTGGAATGCAGGGAGAAACAGAAATCCAAGTCATATATGCAAGACCAGGAATGAGAATGACATCCATTTTCTCAAAACAACACTGGAATCTAGAAAACACTGGAGGAATGTCTTCAAAATGCTAAAGGAAAGGGATTTCCAAACTAGAAATAAAATCCTAGCAAAAATACCAATCAAATATGAGAGTAGAATAAAAATAATTTCAGACGTGCAAGGTCCCAAAACTTTTAGTTCCCTTGTACCTTTCTCTGGGAAGCTATGGGAGAATGAGCACCACCAAGTTAAAAAAAGTAATCCAAAAAAGACGATACAGGTTATGTGAATTAAGAGATCCAATACAGATAAAAGGTGAAGGGAATTCTTAAAATGATGGTGAAGGAGGATTCTAGATTAATAACATTGCATCAGGTAAATATTAGAACATGTAAGATTCCAGGACTGAAATTCCTTGTTGATACTGCTGAATGCCATCTCAACAACTGGCTAAGATTTGGAAAAAATTACTACAAAGAGATACATTAAAAAGACAAAGAAAAGAAGAAACAAGACATGTACTTGTATTCCCAGGGGGAATTGGAATTGGGGGGACTGGGATTCTAAGGTAAGAGCAGGCTTCCTTCACATCACTTCTGTTTTCTCAGGGAAGTAGAAAGCAAGGTTATCACCCTTGCTGCAACCATGCTGCAGCTTCAACCGGCTCAACATAGGCTATAAAAGGAGGAGATGAAGGAGGAGGACATGTTGGGGGCTTGACAAAGGGGAAGATACAGTACAGTCATCTGGAAGTGGGCAAATGAATGGACTTGAGAAATGCTGTGAGAGAGCCCGTCCACTGGTGGGCAGTTCTTGGAGGGATGTGAAAAAACTATGAGTGTGGCTCATGAGCCTCGCGTGGTCACTATGAAGGGTGAAGGTCCACGCTAGCGGAGAACCGGCAGGGGTGGGTGAGAGGAGCAGGGGCCCCCTGCTGCTGGACAGGTGGCTTGAAAGAGAGGACGATGACTTGGCCTCATTGGAAGGAAAGTAACTGGAAGAATTTAAAGAAGAATATCTCACAGTGAAACTACATGAGATAGCTTAGCTGTGAGGAATGACTGTAAAAGCACAGAGGAAAACAGAGGCAGGGAACCTGGTAAGGGGTCATCACAATTCATCCTGGAAACAAGTAATTGCCTGTTATCCAGATGGGAATTGGTTAGGGGTTAGTTAAAGCTACCACTACAAGCAATTATTTTGTGATGGGCTGCTTCTGTTTTCCACAGCTCCGAAAAACAACGGGAAATAGGAGATATTGTGAATTACATCTTCATAAAAAGGCTTCCTGTATTAACTTGGAGTAGCCTGTGGTCTTTTTCCTGCTGGTTCATCATGTGTAAGTAGTAATCTTGTGGCTTCCTGTGGTGTTTTTTTAACATTTATTGAACTACACGTGTATTCTTCTACTCTTTTATATCTCCTGTTGCCGGCAGAATATCGTAACATAGTGTTACAAAGTCAGAAATCACTTTTTTTTTTTTTTTTTGCCTCCCCCGGAGTTTCACCCAATTATTTCTAAATCAATAAAGCCTCCCTTTCCCTTTTAATAAATGGTCAAGTCATTTATAGGCCTCTTATTTTCTCTTCTCTCCTAACTCTTCAGAACTCTCCAAGCTGCCCCTAGGTGGCATCTCCAACTACTTCCCAAGAAAAGAGAGTCCAAAGGCCTCAGTTGGGGCCACATCAGCCACTTTGTATCTGACTGAAGCGCATCTTTTCAACTGTCACCAATGATCTCACTGAAAGATCAGGAGGTGAATCCTGGCTCCACCTGCCTGCCCTCCAGCCAGTCCTCCGTGCCTCATGGATACGCACAGCTTCCCGTCCTCTCTTTTACATGGCTCTCTTCCTCCAAAGGGTAGTTCCTCTCTCTTCTATCTGATCATTTAAATTTCTGAGTAACTAGCAGGTATCGTTTATTTTAAAGACATTATATTTCATCACAAAGAAGATGCTATCATATTATTTTCCAGTAATATAGAAACAAAGAACACTGCCAAAGAATCTAGGACTTAGTGTTCTTACAGAAGTGCTAGGGGTCGTCCTGCAGCACCCTCGGCTTGCTTGGACCTCCTGCATTCAATCGGAGGAGCTGTCTTCTTTCACTTGCACCCTTTGGCACGTGATATAGAGAATCACTATGCATCCAGCTTCGCAACCACTTCGGATACAGTTGCCCCATTTGTGGGTAATTTTCTTCCTTCTCATTTTGCTGCTTTTCAAGAAACTATAGAATGGTTTCCATCATTTCCCTGAAATAATAGTTTGCTTATAAGTCAAGTTGGCCACCCTACTGTTCTGTTTCCATGTCTTTTTTTCATACCCAATAGATACTTCAGGCATATTTTAAATGCCAATCAAATGATCTGTGCAGTACCGATGATGCACAAACATCAATTAAGAGGACAGGACAAGGAGCACCTCTGACCAAGTTCCTCCTCGCTCAAGCAGAGTCAACCATGCTGCAGCTTCAACCGGCTCAACATAGGCTATAAAAGGCAGCTCAGTCTCATAGATACTAAAATATAAAAAATGGTACATCTCATAATCAATAAAATACATTATTTTATGTTGTGGGCATCTCTCCTCTATCTTTCCCTTCAATAGTACTTGCAATAGTAATTTATCAAATATGCCATCAGTCTTATTGACTTATATTCTGCCCTTGTCCATCATTTACACCACAGCTCTGATTTTTCAGATGCTCTCCTTCTTGTTGTTGCTATGTGTGCAGGTGTGTGTCGCTGTGTCACACAGAGATCTAGATATGGGAGCTAATAATGGAAACTTACGTCAAAATGCAGATCATGATTTAGAGATCAGCCAAACACTAAAACTCAGATTAAAAAAAAATCTATTAAACAAGCTAAAGCAATTTACTAATAGAAACTCCTAGAGACATGTTCTTAAAATTCAGGATGAAAAGCAAACATGTTTCAATAAGAATATATAACATTATTTTAACCAATATATAATCAAACACAAGAATAATTAATAATTTCTAAAACTACATTCTATTTAATCCACATGGTTCATATGCTCCAGTAAAATTCATTATAAATATAAATCTCACAATAAAGTAATTTTCACAGAGACTACAGAAATATTCATATACATACTCATAATTACAAACATCTTACCCTTTTTTTGTGAGGGTAATTAGTAAAGTTCATTAATAGCTGAACAATCTGAAATCACTGCATACATAATGAACTCCATGAAATGGAATTGTTCACAGATGGACCCCCACCATCTTGCCCAAAGAAGCTCTTAGCAAATGTGGAGTTTGGTAAGATAATTCTTTTTTTTTTTTTTTTTAATTTATTTGGCAGAGAGAGAGATCACAAGTAGGCAGAGAGGCAGGCAAAGAGAGAGGGGAGGAAGCAGGTTCCCCGCTGAGCAGAGAGCCCGATGCGGGGCTCGATCCCAGGACCCTGAGATCATGACCTGAGTAGAAGGCAGAGGCTTTAACCCACTGAGCCACCCAGGCGCCCCTGGTAAGATAATTCTTAAGTGCCATTATTCTGAGCACAGGCCATATTGATCCCAGATGAAATGATCCCTCCACCATTTACACAAACACACACACACACACACACACACACACACACGGATATCATATACAAAAATCAAAAATGCCTGGATATATTAGAAATCTGAAGAGTAAGAGAAGATGAGAGGGAGGCCATAGGAAATAATATCAGAACACATAATTTCTGGAAAACTATTTACAACTGATTTTAGACGTTTCAGTTCTTTTCTACCAATCTGCCTAAGGTTCCCAAAGATTTCTCTCCTACTCCTGCAACACCTCTCCATCCTCTAGCCCTTCAGTATTTATTCCTTATCTCCTCTCTTTTGGCTCATCCCAGTGGTTCTCTACTTTTCTACTACTCACATTCAACTCTGGAATCAGAACTATGCCCCCGAGTCTCTCCCTACCTCCCAGAAATCAGCAAGAAAGAGTTCCATACACGGACAGCACACTTGCTAAACAAAATTCTGGTGCCAACTGTTAACAACATTTTCCCTGCTGCACTATATGCAGGGAGCGGTTGAGTAAATTATCTGAGATCACACAGCCAATGCCAATCCAGGTTTCCAGAAATCTGCTTTCACTTTTTCCTTTCCTTCCACTCTAACTGAAACTCACTGACATTCTGCTGATTAGGAAAACTATACCACTGAAGTACATATTAAAAAGAAGGTTGAGCCTGACGATTCACAGACATGTACCCTGGGGCAAATAATATATTATATGTTAATAAAAAAAAAAAAACTTGGAGAAAAAAAAGAAGGTTGAGGAGGAGTGGGTACAAATTTTTGGTACGGTGGTATCAATATAAATCCTGTGTAAAGATTCCTAAACTGGTACTCTTGCTGAGTCCATGCCCTAATGTTTTGTTTTGTTTTTTTTTTTGCCCTAATGTTTTATCACTGGAAGCCACCCATTCTCAATAGACCTGCATGAAATTACCAGGAGAATTTAGGCTACTCTGATATCTATTTACTATTTATGAACCAGTGCTTTTAGAGTAACATTTGCTCTGACCTTCTATTTAATGCTAAGGATTAGAAGATGGGTGGGAGAGGAAGGGAAGGAAATAAATGGACACTTGATGTAATAACTATCCTGTGTTAGGAGCTGGGTTCTTGGTGCCACGGTCACCTCCACTGCTCCCAGGACAATGTCATTAGAAAGATCAGAACATTCTGCCTTTCTAAATTTAGTACACAAAATGTGAGGTCTAAGCTAATCTGGAGGTACAGGAACACACACACACACACACACACACACACACACACACACACACACAAAATAGGGGCATAAGTCAGGTGGTCTGCCCCTCTAACTCACAGGGCTGAGTTCTTATTACGAGAAAATATCAAATAACAAAGCTTGCTTTTTTAAATAACTTTTTCCTATTATAAAATTGTGCAGCAAATCTGGAAACTGCTGATTTATTTCCTTTGAGATGCTCTATGCATATAATTTTATATTTGTAGTTGAAGCATACACATTTATATACTTTTTTTCACTGAATACTATAACATGAGCATTATACCATTTATTAAAATTATTCATGAACTTTATTTCAAAGCCTCCTTGCATACTACTCCATCAATAGACATATCATAAGTTACAAAACCATGGACGTATTTTTATACGTTTAAAGAGTATCATTATTTTCAAATTATCTGTAACATGATACGTATATTTGTATACACTAGGAGTTTTTTCTTTGTTTTTAGAACAGGTTTCTAGAAAAATAATGAAAAGCCTATTTTAAAATAATTTTTATGTACCACCTTTTCAAAGAATCCACTCAGATATTTCAAAACAAATCAACGTTGACTTTTTAAATCCCCTCTGTTATATTTTTGGTTTTAGGTTATGCTTTTCTGGGTTTTTGTTGTTTTTGCTACTTCTTCCAACTTTATGGGTTTTTGTTGTTGTTAAGATCCTGGGACTTCAAGTTGATGCTGTCATGGGATAAGTCTTTGGGGATCAGGGAGGAGCTGAGTTTATTCTGAAAGTTCAGAGATATGAATTATTTGGCCTAAGGGCAGACTGTGGCAGATTATATTTTCTAAAGATGATCATGACCATATTTCCTGTCATACATATTCTTCTAATAATGTGACTTTGATACTCCTCTTACAAGAGGTGGATCTATGCTAGGACTCTTTCTCCTTGAACCTGGTGGGCCTGTGTGATTGCTTCAACCAATAGAATATGATGGAACTGATAATGAGTCTGAGGGAAGTATGAGGTCACTTCCGACATGAGGTTATAAAAATGCCATGCACTTCCACTTTGTTCTCTTCAGATACTAGCTTCAGGGGAAGCCAGCTACCATGTAAACAGTCCATTTGTGAGGGACCCCAAACTAGCCCGTGAGGAGAGACCCCACTGAGGGTCCTAAGGCGACATGAAGAAAGAGAGATCCTCGCTGCTCCAATCCTTTGCCATTTCAACTCCAGCCACCAGGTGAGAGGTCATGAGCCAGATCTGCTCAGCCTCGTTCTTCCTGATGGCCTGACCCACAAAAACTGAGAAACACACTGAAATAATCGTTGTTTAAGTCATGAAGAGGGATGCCTTACTGTGCAATGAATAATGAAACACGAGTTTTAAAACACTTCAAACCTCCCAATTTATGTGATCTTGTTTTCTAGTACTTTAGTTGTGCCTCTTGTTTTGACACTACAAACCAAAATCATATGTAAAGATAATGAATTATTATTTTATGCACGTGAGGTATGTTTAGATTTGCTTACATGCTTACCAATTTCTTTGCATCCCAGCTTTTCCTTCTGAAGTAACATTTTTTTCTTCTGAGATACACTCTTCAGGATTTCTTTCAGTGAACATCTATTGGTAGTAAATATTCTCCACATCTGTTTTTCAAAAATGTTTTTTTTATTTTGAAAAACAATTTGCTGAGTACACCTCTCTGTGTTGATCACTTCTTCTCTCAGTATGTTGAAGGTACTTTTCCACTGCATTTGAACTTCCATTTTCACTATTGGAGGAAGTCTGCTTTTTAATTAATTATCATTCTTTTGTAGGTGATCTGTCTTTTCTATCTGGCTGGTTTTTTTTACAGCTTCTTATTATCTTTAGGTTTTCTTTTTTTTTTTAAATTTAGCTGACAAAGTTTGATGCTTTGTGTTTCCTGTATTTATGGACTATGTTATTATTTAATTATAAAAGTTCTCAACTTTTACCTCTATTGGATAATTCCACAATTCTATTTTAATGTAGTCCTTCTCATCCTATCATTCATGTCTTTTATCTTGCTTCCCTACTTTCTATAGCCTCTATTCCAGCTCACCGATTCTCCTTCAGCTAAGTCTAATCTGATGTGTATTCATTTCAACAATCATATTTTTCATTTCTACAAGTTCTACTTGGTTCTTGTTACAGGTTACCTAGTTAATTTTGATATTCTCTTATCGACTTTTCCTATTTATTTTTTCTATAAAGATTTCATACTTAGTTATATACTGCATCTGACAATTCCAGTACATTCTCGGGCATTTATATCTGTAATTTTTCATTTGCTTTTTGTCTCTGAGGACTCTCAGTGTTAATGGCTTGTGTGCATTTCAGTGTTTGCTTATTAGCTTATTATTTGTTTGAAAGTGATATATGGGAACTCTGAGAGTTTTCCTCAGAAGAAATTTGTGCTTCTGTTGGAAACCAGGGGCTGCTAATGACATGGGACCACATTAGGTCCCTTATCAGGGCTTAAAATGAGACATACATTAGTATAGTAGGTTCTGGGCTTGGTTTCCAGCTCTTAGCATTGAGATCAGAGCTTTGTATCTCATGGTTGGCTTTAGTTCTCTGATTTTCTGTTTTGTGGGTTTTTTTAGTTTGGGGGAGAAGTGTGCAGATGACCTTGGAGAGTCCCTAAATTTGATGAACCCAATAATAGATTCGAAACTGTTTCATCCAAGAACAAAATGTATTCCAAAAGGAGAGTCCTCTTGAGTAAGCTATGCTGGATATCAGTCAGAACAGCTTCTACTGGACACACTTACATGATCTTATTTATACGTCTCAGCAATCGTCAAGACACTTTTATTCTCACTTGACAGATGGGAGGTTAAGAAACTAACATTGCACAGCCAGTAAGTAGAAGCACATATTCGTACTGGCCCCAGAACCTGGACACAAATCCGTTTACAGCCGAACTTGTGTTCCTCACCACTACGGAATATTGTCTCTGAGACACAAATTCATCAAGATCTATACCTTTTTAGAGGTATCTCTTCCCTATCTTCCACTTGCTCTCTCTAGTTCCAATTTTAGTATCTGCTTTCTAATTCTCTTCTATCCTGACAGACGTTAGACTGAACGGCTATCAGTGACTGCCAAGCCTTGATGCAAACACTGATAAGCTGCTCTGAGTTTGGAGAGAAAAGAAAAAAGAAGTCATCCGGCAGAACAGATACGGAAGTTTTAGGAACACAGTCTGAGACGTGAGTCATGTAGAATTTTAAAGAGAAACTGCTATAATCTTCTTAAGCCCAAATATTTTCCTCAACTCTCAAATTATTTTTTAAAATACGTGAATAAAATAAATAATTGTTCTCCCTGCTGATATCACTACATTCGATGAAGGCTGTTCCAACTGTGTGGGAAGAGATTACTGAGGCCCTATTTGATATTAAGAACCTCAACATAAATACTGAGGTCTCATATCAAGTCCTCCCAATGAATGAAAAGTTATGCATTTACAAATTTTAAAATGTTAACTCCACCATTGACTTAGACTCCATTTATTCTGAAAACTTTTTTGTTTCCTAATTCATGTCAACTTAAAAAAAAAAGAGTAAATAAGTCTTCCCACCTAAGTATTCCATTAATACTGTTTTGAAGTATCTGTTACTAAAAAAGTCATCTCCTCATTGTAAGACCATAAACATTTTAACTTACACCAAAGGGAAAAAAATCTCCTTTTATAAGACAACTCAAACTACATCATTCAAATTTGGTTTGTAAAATTTGACTTAAAGGAGATTTTAAAATATATTTATTCACTTATTCATTCATTCCATACACATTTGATCTGCATGTCTTGTATGCCAAACAACGTGCTGAGGTCTTGGGAACACAGATGAAAGATTCCTGACCCCAAGCTATACGAACATCTATACTAATAACACCTCTGATATGCTTACATGGAAACACACACATACTCAGAATCCTGCTGCTCTTTGCTAGTTGTAGCAAATAATCATTTCCCAAGTTGGAGTTTCAAAGTTTAAAAATGAATTCTTAATTTCATAATAGGACAATCTATTAAGTTTCAGTTTTTATCTTTAACAATCATTTGCTCCAATATATACTGAATTCCTGGTATGGACAAATGGCTAATTGAGTTTTCGACTCTACTGACAAACTCTTTTAAAACAAGCTTTGGGAACTCTCATCTCTATTTTTACATCATGCTACCGTAGAATGACTCAGGCTCGGCCAGTAAATTTTAAACATTTGTGAGTAATGGAATCCATAGAAAATCAGATAAAAAAATACATGCACATGTATGAAATTTTTGTATACATTTCAGAAGTGGTCCAGGGAACCCCTAAGACCTTGGTACAGACCATTCAATAGGACCATGGGAATGTCTGCTGACTGCGAGCAACCTCAGGGTGTAAACTTCACTCATGTTCCATTCAAGCTAGTACTCCCTGTCCCAGAGCAGATTTCAAAAAGTATTGTTGAATGAGCACCTTGGCAACACTGTCCTCAAGAAGCTTCCATTGTGGGGCGCCTGGGTGGCTCAGTGGATTAAAGCCTCTGCCTTCGGCTCAGGTCATGATCTCAGGGTCCTGGGATCAAGCCCCACATCGGGCTCTCTGCTCAGCGGGGAGCCTGCTTCCCCCTCTCTCTGCCTGCCTCTCTGCCTGCTTGTGATCTCTCTGTCAAATAAATAAAAAAATCTAAAAAAAAAAAAAAAGAAGCTTCCATTGTTATCTCCCTCTTGCCCCAAAACTTTCAAATCCTCAACTTCCACTTACATGCTTTTCTAAAACTTACTTGCTCAAGCCTAATCTGACAGTCTAGGCGACTATCTCATTTCCAAGATACATAATGTCTGAGGGAGTGTCCCTTGAGAAAAAGCAAAGAGATCCTTATAAGAAATACAAGAGGTCATACCTCATTTTATCCAGGCAATAAACTCTTGGCAACTCCCATACTTTACTTATATGTTGAATAATTAGAATTCAGCGGTAAGATGATTATATGGGTTAGATTTTAACACTTAGACTTGAATTACAAGGTGGTCAGTCTTTTTCTGACAGAAAGCTCGACTTATGAATTATTTTGACAAAGAACACTGAGGACATGTAACATCCAAAGAGCTAAATCTGCACTTTTGAGATTTTTGGCAATATATATTTAAAGCATATGCACAACATAGAATACACTGAAAGTACACACTTGGTGACAGTTTAAGCTTATGCCAAAAAAAACTAGAGAACTTAAAAGTGATCAAGGAAATAATGATAGATTTTTTAAATATTTTTTTAAAGATTTTATTTATTTATTTTGAGAGAGAGAGTGTGCAAGCAGGGGATGGGGCAGAGGGAGAGGGAGAGAAAGAGAATCTCAAGCAAGCTCCATGATGAGCACAGAGCCCGATGTGGGGCTTGATCTCATGTCCCTGAGATCATGACCTGAGCGAAAATCAAGAATTGGACATTCAACCAACTGAGCCATCCAGGAGCCCCCGGATTAAATTTCTTAGATATGAAAAATGAAACTATAAATGCACTAGAAAAATACAGAACGATATTTTTTTCAACGGAAGGGATGTGGGTAAGTAAGATCAAAGAAAGGTTTTTTTTTAAAAGGAAGCCAAAAAGGAAAAGATTAACAAATTTCATTGCATAAAACATATTAAGTTTTGAAAGGACATCAGTTAAAAGATCAATGGTAGGATGGAAGAAAATATTTGCTATATATATATATAGCAAACATATCTATAATATAAACAGTTAACACCTATAATATAAACAGTTCTTATAAACAAAAGGAAAATATTTGTTAAGAAGAAAAAATTGCACAAAATGAGCAAAAAATACAAGAAGGCAATTCACAGAGAAAATATTAACAGTCAATAGTCACTCAGCCCTTGCTGTAGTCAGAAGAAAATGTACAGTAAGTAAAAAATAATATATCATCTCTCACCCAACAAATTGCCAAAAATTTCAAAGATGAAGAATACATAATGTTGTTTTTAGGATTGGGAAACAGGCAGTCTTACCCTTTACAAAAGAGAAAGTAAATGGTACGTTTTGGAAGGGTGATTTCACAGTATCTGCCAAAATGAAAAACTGTTTGGCTGTATTTCTGGACATCTATTATATAGGAATGTTTACTCGTGAACCAAAACAATGCAGCATTGCTTATAAGGTGACACACATATGCTGGTCACCTGGGTAAGACTCCCTTGGATGACAAGCGCCTGAGCTCACCACATCTGAGTATTTCAGTTCTAATTGCTATCTAGGCAGGAGAGTGTAAGGCAATGTTTGACTTCTCTTTTCACAGAGATTGAGTCATTCTCTACACTGAGCAATCCTTGGAGAAACAACCCCTAGTTTACTGATGGGCTTTGTCAACTGGAGACCAACCCCCAAAAGCTCCCACAGCAGCTAAGATCTCCAGAATTGATTTGGGAGCAAGAATTTTCCATCTGCTTTCCCAAATCTGATTGAACGCAATATAATGTAATGTGATATCATATGATTACATATTCCTGTATATTCTGACAATTTTGCTTTTTACATATGCAGTGGATGGGTCATTTCTTGTTTTTATTCTTTAACAAAACTGCTATTAATTCCGTTCGCCAATCAATGCCAATCAAGGAGTTGGGACTAAAGCCAACAAGTTAGAAAGTAGTAGAAATGAGCAAGCAGGTGATTTTACTGCTTCTTTGAGTAAAATAATGGATCCTCATATTATTTCTATCATCTCTAAAGGCAAGAAACAGAATTGCAGAAAAAGCATAAAATAGTGTTTAGATTCCCATAATCCTGCTTAGTTTATTTACAATTCCCTCCTTCATCCTTCCTGCCTGTCCAGATGGTTTTCTTCTTTGTTTCTCAACTGAATTATGTTCCCTGCCTGAAGATGTTAAATACTTCAAAGGCTTTCCTCTTTAGTTCTTCACAAACAGAAGTCATAAACTCTTACCTTTGCCGAATTATGCTGGGGTTAGCTGTCACTAAGTGACTTTTGGATCCAACATCTTTAGTGTATTCACTTGACAAAGGAGGAAGATTGCATCTGGAGAAACAAAAACATTTTAGAATGATTTACAAACTTTTAAATCGAATCAGTTATCGTGACAAATAGGAATTTTATTAGATCTAGCTCATTCACAAATAATCAATTTTATCACCTCTCCCTTTTAACAGTTATTAGATGACTAACTATAATCATCTTCAAAATGCAGTCACAGGGGTGCCTGGGTGGCTCAGTCGTTAAGCATCTGCCTTCGGCCCAGGTCATGATCCCAGGGTTCCGGGATCGAGCCCCGCATCAGGCTCCTTGCTCGGCAGGAAGCCTGCTTCTCCGGCTACCATTCCCTCAGCTTATGTTCCCTCTCTCGATGTGTTTCTCTCTGTCAAATAAATAAAATCTTTAAAAAAAAATGCAGTCATACAAACGAGTCCTGTTTTTAAAAAAAATGTCAACTGGAGAATTAAGGGATCTATTAAAAACTTAGGATGAATCTATTCCATTCAAAATATTTTTGAGGTGGTAGGACAGGAAGTATTAGGCTTGAAATTGGAGCTCAGGAGGGTGTGGTACACAGGACACAGGGCTTACAGTGTTCTCTGTATACCCAGAAACCTCAAGACACAGAGAAGAATTGTATTTGCATGTGGTTTTCCTTCTGTTCCCAAATTCTAAATTATAACAGTACATTCAGAGCCAACTCTGCCACCTAAATCAATGCATGTCCAACTTCTGTGTACATGACCAATGTACGGGTTGACTACTGGTCAAACAGGGCGATTTGTTATCTAAAGAAATGCACTGATTCTCCACTGTCCCAGTTCAGCCAAGGGAAAGCATGTAGGTGATGTTTTCCTGGTGACAAAAATAACTACCCTCTCTCTCTCTCTCTCATACACACACACACACACACACACACACACACACACACACACACCCCACATGCCCCACACCACCCCAGCCCCGATTGCTTTCCTTGGCCACAATGTCTTATGAATGTTTACAATGGAAAACAGGGCAACTACAAATCCAAATCCCGTGGCTTTCTGCCGATGGAACTTCAGGCAAGTGAATTAATCTGCCTGGCCTTGGTTTCCTCTAAATGAGGATAATGACTTTGTTCTCGAATGAGGATAATGACTTTCTTCTCCAATGAGGTTGTTACAAGGATTACAGTAAGAAATGTAGAAGAAGTCCCTACCTTGATACCTCACACATACTAAAAACTCAAAAATGTCATGTATCAGAAATATATTTATAATAAAATATATATATATTTTTAAAGATTTTATTTATTGACATTCAGAAACACACAGTGAGAGAGGGAACACAAGCAGAGGGGATGGTAGCGGGAGAAGCAGGCTTCCTGCCGAATGGGGAGCCCGATGCGGGGCTTGATCCCAGGACCCTGGGATCATGACCTGAGCCGAAGGCAGATGCTTAACGACTGAGCCACCCAGGCGCCCCTAAAATATATATTTCTTATGAAGACCCTAAATGAATCTGTAGTTTCCATTAGGTTTTCTTTTCTCACTCTAATTTCTTCTCTCCACCCCTAGCTCTAACTTGACTCCTACCACATCAGAGCATCTCTAACTCTTGACTCTTCAACAAACTAAGACACCATTTATTTGTAGGTGAAGAGATGTAAACATTAAGGTCTCTGCCATTCCCCCAACTATCAAATTTACCCTACAAATTTCCCAGGACATGGAATTGTCCATGCACCCACTCAGCTGATGAGCTCAAGTTCCTTGATGTTGTCTTGTATTTGTCCTGTGACTTCTACCACATCAGGGCATCTCGGGTGAAACTTGTCTCAATTGATTTAGAATCTTCCTTTCATCTGCTTGATAGTAAAGAGATACTGGCCCTTCAGGCAGCTACCCACAGATTACATAGTCAGCCAGTCGGTGACTTTTGCTGAGTGCCCATTGAGAAAAACACAGTGGTCATTATAAGGGGTAAACCAAGTCACAGGGCCTCCTCTTGAAGTGTCCATACACTAGTGGTCACACCATATCCCATGTGGTTTCTGAAAACCCTTGTGAGGGAGTGAGTTTCAGCATTACTAACCAGGCTCATCTGGCAGGGGTGCTGACTATGGTCTTGTGACTTAACTGATCTTTGCAAAGATGAAGGTGACTTGCAGGATAAAACATAAGCTAAAATTTGAGCATTTATATCTTTTTTTTAAGATTTTATTTATTTGAGAGACAGAGAGAATGAGTGATGGGGAAGGGGACAGAAAGAGTGAGACAGGAGAAGCAGACTCCCCACCGAGCAGGAAGCCCAACATGGGCTTGATCCCAGGATCCTGGGATCATGACCTGAGCCAAAGGAGATGCTTAACTGACTGAGCCACCCAGGCACCCCTGAGCATGCCTGTCTTAAGGAAGCTTTGATCTTGATGGTCCTTCATAACACTGAGAATCAAACACATTATCTCGAAACTATAACCTCTAAATATTGCTGGAGAGTACAGTCAACCTTCAACCTGTTTTGTCATTAATGAAACATGTCAGTTTTAATGAATGGTCTGTTTTTCTGTGTGTTCTTTGTAGGTTGATCCATGGCTCATATGTCTGGGTTCCTTCATACCTTCTATCACACAGGAAAGGCTCAAGAAAAACTTCTGGATACTGATTGTCAAATCCTACAACACAAGGAAATGCTTAAAACAATTAAGGTAATATTTTATAAATGTATTTCTGGAAAATAATGACACTGCATTTTGATATAAATATCTGTCTTAAGTTCTTCAAATGCAAATGTCTATGATATTTCCTTGTAGCTCTTTTCTTAGAAAAAGCACACTGTAATTTTAGCTCCTCAATTCCTAAATTGATAATTACATAGATTTACATAAAAGGCACACTTAATACAAATTGTTTCTAATAAGGCATAATTGTGTAAAAGTGTTTCAAACTTTGCATTATCACTCATTGGCACAATTAATAGATATTAATGGCTAATGTCTCTTAGTTATTGTGCTCATGGCCCTGAAAGATGTGATCACAGAACTGATGAAAAATGAATATTCTTTTGGGACACGTGGGTGGTTCAGCTGGTTAAGTGTCTGCCCTCAGCTCAGGTCAGGATCCCAGCATCCTGATGGATCCCATGATCCTAGGGTCCATCAGGCTTCTTGCTCAGCAGGGAGTCTGATTCTCCCTCTCCCTTTAATCCTCCCCCCACCCTGGCTTGTGCTCTTTCTCTCGCTCTCTCTCAAATAAATAAATTAAAAATCTTTTTAAAATTTTTTGAAAAAACAAAACAAAAGTTTAAACTAGAACTACACTATGACCCAGCAATTGTACTACTAGGTATTTACCCAAAGAATATAAAACACAGGGGTGCCCGGGTGGCTCAGAAGGTTAAATCCTCTGCCTTCAGCTCAGGTCATGATCTCAGGGTCCCGGGATCTAGCCCCACATCTGGTTCTTTGATCAGCAGGGAGCCTGCTTCTCCCTCTCTCTCTCTGTCTGCCTCTCTGCCTACTTGTGATTTCTCTCTCTGTCAAATAAATAAATAAAATTAAATTAAAAAAAGATTATAAAACACAAATTCAAAAGGATACATGCACCCTGATGTTTATAGTAGCATTATTTATAATAGTCAAGATAGAAAAGCAGTCCAAGTGTCCATTGATAAATTATATATATATATATGAATATTACTCAGCCATCAAAAAGAATAAAATCTAGCCATTTCTAGTGACATGGATGGAGCTAGAGAGTATTGTGCTAAGTGAAATATATCAGTTAGAGAAAGAGAAATATATGATTTTACTCATACATTTAGAAGACAAAATAAATGAGCATAGGGAAAAAAAGAGAGAGAGAGGCAAACCAGGAAACGGATTCTTAACTACAGAGAACAAACTGATGGTTACCAGAGGGGAGGCAGTTGAGGGGATGGGCTGAATAGGTGATGAGGAGAAGGGTGAAATTGTTGTGATGAGCACTGGGTGTTTGTGGAAGTGTTGAATCGCTATATTGTACACCTAAAACTACTATTATACTGCATGTTAACTAACTGGAATTTAAATAAAAACTTTAAAAGTGTTATGCATATCGAAGTATGTAAAACATACATGATAATTCCATGACGCCAAACTGTTTTTGCCCTCACTTGTATCCCTGAGCCACCCGAATGATCTCTAAGATGCAATCATATTACCTTTGTCTTGCAGAACTTTCAGATAAATTGTACTCAATAATATTATCTTTTAAAGTGATATTTTGGATTATAGAGCAATGTTTATTTGAAAAACAAGAAATAGATGTTTAGCATTAGAAAATGTACTTCAGGGGTACCTGGGTGGCTCAGTCGGTTAAGCATTTGCCTTTGGCTCAGATCCCGGGGTCCTGGGATCGAGCCCTGTGTCAGGCTCCCTGCTCATCTCAGAGTCTGCTTCTCCTTCTTCCTCTTCTCCCTCTTCCCCCTGCTCATGCTCTCTCTCTTTCTCTCTCTCTCTCAAATAAGTAAACAAAATCTTAAAAAAAAAAAAGATAAGAAAATGTACTTGAAAATGTCTAAGCAAAGAAAATCATAGTACTGTTATATCCTAACACTGAAAAGCATTTTGAACTGTAATGTGGTATATCACTGTGGGCAGGTAAGGCTATTTCTGGATCTGTTCTCTCACTGTAATTCTCCATGCATCGTACAGTCTAAGATCAGACATACTATGTGCTTTCTAACCATATGCACTCACTAAATGTTTAATTTTGAATTATGACACTACCTCAGTTTTCTCAAGGCATCCCAAAGCTGTGTATGAAGCAACCATTTGTAAGTAGACCCCTAAGTGGTCAAATAAGAATGATTTACAAACAATTTATAACACTCAAATGCTCCCATATTGTAAACCATAAACTAGGCTTCTAAAAAATTCAAATATGTTATGAAAATGGCCCTAATCTTTGCCGGAGTTTAAGATGGTGGCATAGGAAGACCCTGAACTGACCTCCTCCCATTGCTACACCAAATCTATAGCTACCTATAGAATAATTCTCCCTGGAAAAGACCTGAAAATAAGCTACATAGCAACTCTACAACAAAAGATAAGAGGGCCAAATCAAGAAAGGTAGGGGAGCAGAGACACAGTCTTGTCAAAAACTCCACTCCTGGTATGGCAAGCCACAAGTCAGAGGAATCTTACAAATACAGAGCATATCCCTAAAGAGCAAGGTATTTGATCCCCACATCATGGACTCCAACCCTTGGGACGTGCACCAGAGAGGCCCCAAAACATCTGGCTTTGAAAACCAGCATGGCTTATACCCAGAAGACCCAAAGGACTGTAGGAAACGCAGACTCCCATCTTAAAAGGACTCATGCATAGGCTCATTCTCCTGGGTGCCAGTGCAAAAACAGCAAGCTGAAAAGCACCTAGACCATATGCAAAAGAAATTCACTGGCTAATCTAAAAAAGTCTGCCAGAAGGGAAAGGGTCAGCTGGAACTCTCTCCAGGGATGGAGGTGCTGGTGCATGTCATTTTTGCACTCTCCTAACTTTCTAGTGCTGTTTGCCCTGGAATGGTACTTTCATTCCCCCCTTTAAAAGATATAAAATGTCAAACTGAGCATGTGAATGTGCCAGTATCCTAGCACTTGTCTGCCCTGCCAAAGCCTGTGGAAGGGCATGCCCCAGTCTGGCACTCTACTGTGGATCCATACTGCCAAAGCCAGCAGGTGCATTCAGAACACACAAGGGATGCCCTGTCTCTGGGCTAAGGGGAACTTGTGTATCTGGGCCCCACAGGTTTGAAACAATTAGAGAAACAGTTCCTGGCAGGCTATCACTCCCAGGTCAGATGCAGGCAGCAGACTAAAACACACCCCCATTCTCCTGTAACCATTCTTCCAAGACTAGGAGACACAGTTGTTTGACACAATACAAAGAAACAGACACACAGAGTTCAGCAAAATGAGGAAAAGAGGTATATTCTTCAACTGAAAGAACATGATACAATCCCAGGGGAAAAAAGCTTAATGAAACAAAGATAAGTAATTTACCTGACAGAGTTCATAGTAATGATCATAAAGATGCTCACCAAGCTCAGGAGAGTGGATGAACACAGAAAGAACTTCAACGAAGAGATATAAAATATAAGAAAGTACCAAAGAGGGGCACCTGGATGGCTCAGTGGATTGGGGCCTCTGCCTTCGGCTCAGGTCATGATCTCAGGTTCCTGGGATCGAGCCTCGCATGGGACTCTCTGCTCAGCGAGGAGCCTGCTTCCCCCTCTCCTTCTGCCTGTCTCTCTGCCTACTTGTGATCTCTCTCCTTTCTGTCAAGTAAATAAATAAAATCTTAAAAAAAAAAAGAAAGTACCAAAGAGAAGTTAAAGAGCTGAAGAATACAATAACTGAACTGAAAAATACACCAAAGGTATTCAGTAGCAGACTAGATGAAACAGAAGAAAGGATCAGTGACCTGGAAGACAGGACAGTGGAACTCACCAAATCAGAGCAGCAGGAAGAAAAAAAAAACCAAACTTTTAAGTGAAGATAGCTTAAAGAACCTCTGAGACAATATCAAGTAGATGACCATTTGCATAATAGGGATACCAGAAGGAGAAGAGAAAGGGACAGAAAACATATTGGGGAAATAATTGCTGAAAATTTCCCTAACCTGGGGAAGGAGGAAGCAAACGTTCAGATTTAGGAAGCCCACCCAATGAGATCCACACCAGAACACATTATAATTAAAATGTCAAAAGTTAAAGACAGAATCTTAAAGCAACAAGAGAAAAACAATGTGTTACATTTAAGGGAACCTCCCTAAGACCACATGCAGATTTTCAACAGAGACCTTGAAGATCAGAAGAGGGTGCCATGATATATTCAAAGGGCTAAAAGAAAAAACTGCCAATCAGGGAGACCATACCTAGCAAGATTATCATTCAACTGAAGGAGAAGATGAGAGTTTTCAAGACAAGCAAACACTAAAGGACCACCAGTAAACTGGCCACAAAAGAAATGTTAAAGGGACTTCTTTAAGCTGAAGATAAAGGGCACTTATTAGTAACATGAAAATATATAAAAGTAAAAATGTCATTGATAAAGGAAAATATATAATAAAAGTAGTGGACTAATCATTTACAAAGTTACCATGAAAGTTAAAATATAAAAATAGGAAAAAATAACTATAATTACAATAATTAGTTAGAGGATACACAAAATAAAAGGATGTAAAACATGACATCAAAAACAAAACATGGATGGGGGAGTAAAAATGTAGGGTTTTAGTATGTGTTCAAACATAACTTGCTATCAACTTAAAATAGACTAGTGTGTGTATATAGGCTGAGACATGTAAGTCTCATAGTAACCACAAAGCAAAAACCTATAGTAGATACACAAAAAAATGAGAACGGAACAAACATAAGGCTAAAGAAAGACAGCAAACCATAAAGGAAGAGAGCAAAAGAAGAAACAAGGAGCAACTACAAAACAATCAGAAAACAATGAACTAAATGGCAAAAGTACATCCCTATCTATAATTACTTTAACCATAAGTATACTAAATTCTCCAATCAAAAAGACATGGAGTGTCCATCAATGGATGAATGGATAAAGAAGATGAGGCATATATGCAATGGAATACTACTTGGTCATAAAAAAGAATGAAATCTCACCATCTGCCAGAATAAAGATGGACTTCGAGGGTATTAGAGTAGGTGAAATAAATCACAGAGAAATACAAATACTGTGTGATTTCACTTATATGTGGAATCTAAAACACAAAACAAACAGAACAAAACAAAATTCATAGATGAAGAGCAAAGATTGGTGGTTGCCAGAAGGGACAGGAGTGGGAGTGAGAGTAATGGGAATGGGGAGTCAGGAAATATAAAATTCCAGTCATAAAATAAATAAGTCATGAGGTAACATGTAGCATGTGACTACAGTCAGTAATTCCCTATTGCACATTATGTAACTTATATGGTAACAGGGAAACGAGACTTACTGTGATCATTTCAGTGTATACAAATATCAAATCATGATGTTGTACACCTGAAACTAATACAATGTGTCATGTCAATTATAGTTCAATTAAAAAAAAAAGAAAATGGTGCTATTCTTGAAATTAAATCAATGGTGCATGCACACATAGCTCTAGTTCTTTGAGCTAGAATCTTCACCTCTCTCAGTATTCTGTGAACATTATGTTTACTCATTAGTTCTAAATTTGAATACAGCAATGTTGATTATATATAATGCCAACTTAGTCTTGTTTATTTGCAATAAATAAATATAGATAACCCCCCCAAAAATGCTTAGCCCTAGTCTTTAACATGTTAAGTTTAAAATACGCACCTTCCTAAATATAGTGACATACACATATACACAGTTAGGAATAATATAAAAATACATTGTACTGCCTCCTGCCAGACTGTATGAAGACCTCTTGAAACCACTTAAATTCTCTGAATTTATAAGTATAATAGCCACTCCTCCTTGCTCTTTATGTAGTTTTTGGAAAGAGCAAATAAATGTCCTTGAGAGCAAGCTGCAAATATAAACTGGACTACACGGGCTGCTACAATTACATAGTTATATAGAAGTTTCCACAATGGAAAGGCCTGAGGAACCATCTGCTCCCACTCCCTCACATGCTGAGCCCCAGGAAGGGCAAAATGACATGCTGTAGGTCACAGAGCTCGTTTATGGCAAGACCTTGTCCTCTTCCCCTCTGTGTTCTCTGCTGACTCTTCAGCCTCCACCTAATGCCAGTGTATTGGAGTGGCTGCCTGGATTTGGTCCAGGGCCTTTGCTCTTCACATCTACCTAAACTCTCCAGGTGATGGCGGCCCCTCCTGCAGCTGAACTACCTCTCCAGCCTTATCTCAATGCACTGTGGCAG
Source organism: Procyon lotor (assembly GCA_028646535.1). Classification (NCBI taxonomy): domain Eukaryota; kingdom Metazoa; phylum Chordata; class Mammalia; order Carnivora; family Procyonidae; genus Procyon; species Procyon lotor. Next base: position 37,190,154 of record CM053611.1, read on the forward strand.
CACTTGGTGTCTTTCCCATGCCTCGGAAAGGCTGTTCCTGTGCCCAGAGTGAAATGTAGACAGAGTTCCCTCTGCACACCACTTCTCACAAGGTCCCTGACCCCTCACCATCTCTCTCTGAATTACCTCTATCAGAGCACTCCAGGTACAACATACAAGACAGAAATGTTTTACGTACCATTTCTAGACCCAGCTAATGGAAATACTTGTAGTAGCTCAATAAACAGATGTTTTATTCACCTAAGAGAACTATGTTTTTATTTTCTACACTTTCCTGTTGTTTGTATATACTGTAATAATAAAAATAAAAATAAAAAAAATAATAATAATTGCAATGGAGAGGAAAAACACATTCCTATACTGGAAAAAACTATGGCAGGGCACTTCCACGAGACAAAGATAGATATAGAAAGACCTCCTCCTCTGCTACAGGCTTTATGAGGAAGGACCCCAACTCTCATTCTCTGGGCAGGAACTTGGCTCTCCCCCAAGTACATGGCTTCCCCTGAAACACTCTCACCTAGTGTCTTCAGCCTCCCTTACTCCACTGAGCTCAGCTCACAGGTGGTTTAGTGTTCTCTTGGCCACCTTTGACCACTTCTAAACTAGTCTCTATTTATCCTTAAAAATGATCACAAAATCCCAACCCCAAGCCAGCACTCCCTTCCTTGGCTCAGTCTTCTTCCCTCTGTGGAGCTGCAGGCTTAGTCTTCCTGCCCCTGGAGCCTTTGGCACCTGCATTTCAGTCATTCCCACATCAGTGAGACTTTGGGGCCCACCTGAAAGAATCTCCACAATATAGTTTCAAAGTTCCTATGCTTCTTTAGCTACAAATGTCTTCTTTTTCTGCCACATGTCAGATCATCCCCCAGATAAACCGAGTTCTGAAATCATATGCTCGAGTGGGCCACTCTTTGACGTTAGTTCTTATTATTCCATTTCTCTCTTATCTTTCCCACCACCCACTGTCTCTGGGCTTTGAATGACCCTGTCCTTGGGCCCCATTTGGGCCCCTTCCTCTCTTGTTCATGCCTCTCAGAGCCCACTTCCTATCCAGCCCAGACTTCAAGGCATGTCATCTCACACTCTCTGGCCAGGATCCTCCGTGTTGTCACTCCCCCTCCATCCCTCTCTCACCCAGACAATCCCAAATGTACATCAGTCCAATCACCTGCTGTCTTCACTTCCGGTCAAAATCACCCACCAGTGTAGGCTGGTGCCACTACAGGTGGAAGGTCTCCACCCTTGGCTGGATCCATCTTAGCAGGTTTTTACACACCCCTGCAGAAGCCTCCTGTGTGACACACGTGTCACCACTCTGCTCAATCCCTTAACCAGACTTCCTCATTGCTCAAAGGTTATGCCCCCTCCTTCCTTCCAATCGTCCCAGTCCTACACATATCGGATCCGTCTTCAAATCCCACTCGCTACTCACAAATGCTTTTGTGAAAAACAAAGATGAAAAGGGTGTAGAGTGAAATGAACACGTGAAAACGTTCATCTAGAGACGATCTTTGAAGTTTTTATCACCCGACTGTATGCTCTAAAGCAAAATCTAAGTGTTTCAACTTTTGGGTCTCCCCATGACCCCTGAGCCCTTCTTGGCTTTGTACTTTTTTGGGGCATGTTCCCTTGCTCCCTGGCCCTCTCCTACATTCACTTGTATGTGAACTTAAAGGGAAGCTAAAGAGCAGTGACAGTTGATTAATCACAAGTGACTAGCTTTGAAAGGCCCCAGGGCTTGTGGAAGGGGTGGGGGAAAGGAGAGAAGGCAGAGGCCGCGCAGTGGGGGCTCTCTCTTACCGCATGACAAAATCTGCTTCATCTATTTGACGGCCACAGCCACTCTTCTTCAGAATCCCACCATTTCCCACCACCGCACATTTCTTCAAGGGCAGCTGGAATGGGGTTGCCTAGCAACAGAAAACAAGGCGGGTTTTCACTGCAGAGAACACACAACCTCTCACAAAAATCATTGTTTACAGCAGACCCCTTGGAGGAATTTGACTGAAGACCGGGCAGACCAAAAGAGCACAGAGAAAGAAAGATGCCAAGAAGTTTGTAAGGGATAAACTAGGCTGCTCCTTTGAAACCACAAATAAAGAAATATTAAAAAATTTATTCCCTTAAAATGTATTTAAGTGGAATATATTTTGTATCAAACTGACCATGTACATTGTAGAGAGTGGCTGCTAGGGAAAAGAGAAAAATCCACACTAAACATAGGATTAGTTTTAAGGGCATTAAACCGGGAACAAGCTCAAATGAATTCTATCTTCCTATCTGAATGTAATTTCATTCACTCATAAAATCTGCAATTCACTCAACAAACAGTGGCTGAGTGTTTCCTATGCTAACTGTTAGGGGTAAATACAAAAAGATATAGAAAGTCAAGGCCTCGGGACTCACAGTTTGGGACGTAGGGGGACTGTGAACATAGAAACTTATCTAACAGACTCGAACGTAATGCTGAAATTGTTGTAGAAGACGTATGCTCTCCGTGCTGTGGAGAATCACACACAGGAGGAAAAGGGCCAATCTCTGCCAAGCCAGCTCCGGGAAAGCTTTCTCCCTCGAGATGAATCTTAAAGGATGAATAGGATTTTGCCAGCCAGAGGAGCCGTATAAACAAAGGCACAAAGTATACTGAGAGTAAATGCTGTGTTTATGAGAAAATGTACACTCTGGGTGGTTCTGTCTAGAACTTGGGAGGCGCTAAGGGGCAAGTGACTTGTGCAAACCAGGCAGCATGTGACCTTCTTTCTGCAAACATTGAGCTGGACTGCAAAGAAAACGTTCAGTGTACCTGAGTGTTCCCTGAAGTGCTATTTATAGTGCCAGGGACTATCAAAACCTAGCAATAGCCCCTGGAAGTGAAATGCGTCATTCAGTGTCTTTTAGCTGGGTCAGCAAGAACCACCAGATACAGAATCTCCCGCTTGCTGAAACAATGCTTATTGGTGGCAGCTCTTTGGGAGAAGAACTTACATCCACAGAACTGGTACGTAAAGTAACTATTCTGATATTAAGTAGGCCATTCTGCATGAATCTGAAGCAAAGATGGATTGTGCCAGCAGAACAAATGGAATACATGAATATATATTTTAAGAGCTTCACATAGGCACAACGTAATTAAACCAGAGAAATAAAATCCCAAGAGTCTGCGTGATCACTAGTAGCTGAGGTCAGCACTTAAGGCAGCACAAGAAAAATTTTACTTCCTCTATTTCTAGTATGTAAAAGGAAGAGCCAGTGCTATGAAAATATAGTTGATAAGGATACGGTACTTAAACCGTAAAGTATAAGCATTTGCCAGCAGACAATTAAGAATTCCCTGCATGACTGCAACAGAGAACAGTCCAGTGAACTCCAGAGCGAGATACAGAGAAGAAGGACAGGCAAAGGCCAGCACTCTGACACGTCCAGATTGGTCCAGGGTGATATGTGGCATTTTCCTCAAGTCAGTCCTAAGGAGGGTTTGAAGTCAGCATTAGAAATACATTGGTTAGATCTACTGAAACAAGGCAGAGGATCATAGGGGAAGAAAGGAAAAAATGAAACCAGACAAAACCAGAGAGGGAGACAAACCATAAGAGATTCCTAATCTCAGGAAACAAACAGGGTTGCTGGAGGAGAGGGAGGTAGGGAATGGGGTAACTGGGTAATGGACACTGGGGAGGATATGTGTTGCAATGAGCACTGGATGTTATATAAGACTGATGAATCACAGACCTGTACCCCTGAAACAAATAATACATTATATATTAATTAATTGAATTTAAATTAAACAAAGAAAATATATTTGTACATAAAAAATAAAAGTACAAAAAAAAGAAATACACTGGTTATATCTATAATATGTTAGATGTATATTTAAGTTTATATGCTCAAATTAGTTATTCATTTATTCCACAAGTATTTACTGAGTGCCAGGCACTGTTCTGGGTGACAGGGACATAAGTAATAATCTCTGTTCCTATGGAGCTTACATTCTCGTGAGTAAAGACAAATGAGTGAAGTGAACAGTATGTCAGATGGCGATATGGGCTGTGGAGAGAAACAAATCATTGGCAGGAAACAATGAGGAAATGGCTCTTAAAGAACTGCAATTCAAATAGGGTGGTTGGGGAAGACCTCAAAGGAGACATGTGAGCAAATCCTTGAAAATGAGATGGTGAGCATTATGGACATCCAGGGGGTACTGCTGTCACTGACCTTGAGGAAGGAACATCCCTGGGGTACGAAAGGAAGAGAAAAGACCCTACTGTGTGTGGAGATGACTAAGCGGGGGACTGAGCAGTAAAAGAGGAAATAAGAGCTAACTGGTGGAGAGGTTGGAGAACAAATTCTGTAGGGTCCTGAAGGGTATGATAAAAACTTTGGGTTTTGTTCTGAGATGAACATCAAGTCAAGGTAGAATGAGCAAAGGACTGAGGTTATGCCATATTTTGGAACAACCACTCTGCCTCTGTGTGAACAGGCTATAAGACATCATGGGTAAAAAGCAAGGGACCAGTCAGGAGTCTCCTGTAACAGTGGACTAGAGGTTCTGGTGGCTTGTACGAGGGTGATGGCAGTGGGGATGGTGAGAAGTGAGCAGATTCTGGAGATATTTTGAAGAAAAGCTGACAGGATTTGCTGACGTAAACAGAGTAAAGGATTAAAAGGTATTAAGAATGATGCCAAGGGTTTTGATTCAAACAGCTGTAAAGATGGACCTGCCATTTACTGAGGTACACATTACAGAGGAGCAGGTTTGGGGGGAAATGATTTGGAGTTCAATTTTAACTGTCTTATGTGTGACATCTCCTTTAGGCACTTAAATGACAGTGTCAAGGAGGCAACTGAAATAGAAGAATACATCCAGGGAACTGGTCTTTCCTGGGGAGAGCTGGGAGTGATCAGCATATAGTGGGTAATTAACGTTAGAGACTAGATGGTGAATGGGTGTAGATGGAAAAGAGAAGAGGTCAAAGACTTGAATCTTGGGACACTCCAACAAGAAGTCAGGACACTAAGGAGAATAAGGAGTGGCTAATAAAATGGCAGGGAAAAAAACAAAATAAAACAAGAAAGTGTGGAGTTCTGGAAGATAAGTCAAAAAAAAAAGTTCCTCAAAAAAGAAGGGGAAAAATTGTAGCAAATGCAATAGATTTGCAATAATAAATAGATTAATAAATAAAGTAAAATAACAGCTAAAAATTTTCCCCTGGATTTAGCAACCTGGAGATCACTTGGCAACCTTAGCAAGGATAAATTTCGTTCACAGTGTAGACAGAAGCCTGATCTGAGCTCAGTGAGTTATACATGTTTATTTGCATATCTATTTGTACATAGTTTATTTTAAAAGTGTGGGCTCATTCATGCTCAATTAATACTTAGTTTGCCTTGGTGCACCTGGTGGCTCCATCAGTTAAGCATAGGACTCTTGATAATGGCTCAGGTCATGATCTCAGGGTTGTGAGATCAAGCCCTGCATTGGCGTCTGCGCTGGGCGTGGAGCCTGCTTAGGATTCTCCCTCTCCTTCTGCCTCCCCTCAAATAATAAAATAATAATAAGTTTGCCTTGTGAAAGCCAACTTAAACCCTCCCTCATTGTTGTTAGAGTCCTTCAGGGGTGTCTGGGTAGCTCAGCTGGTTAAGCATCCAACTCTTGGTTTCAGCTCAGGTTATGATTTTAGGGTCATTAGACTGAGCCCCGTGTTGAACTCCACGCTCAGCTGGGAGTCTGCTTGAGAATTCTCTCCCTCTTCCTGTGCCCATCCCTCACTAAAATAAACCTTAAAAAAAAAAGAGAGAGAGAGTGTTCTTGAACCAGATTGATTGGCAACCCCAGGCTTCCCAGCACAAATCTGGGCACAGAAGCAGCATATCTGGGAAAGGGCAGAGGTAGCAGCAGCAACATAAATTCAGGTATCTCCAGGGACACCGGGGTGGCTCGGTCAGATGGGCAATGGGCTCTTGGCTTGGCTCAGGTCATGATCTCCAGGTTGTGGAATCAGGTCCAGTGTCAAGCTCTGCGCTCAGTAGGAGTCTGCTTGAGATTTTTTTTCCCTCTCCCTCTCCTTCTGCCCTTCTCTCCACTCATGTACTCTATCTCCATAATAAATAAATAAATCTAAAAAAAAAAAAAAAGAAGCTAGGTGCTTCCTACCTCCTAACTTCCAGGTTGTAGGACTGTGGGACTATAGGGCAGGCTCTCCAACCCCTCAGTGTTCCACTTCCTGTCCTAAAGAGGGCTCATATCACAGGATCACATGAGATTATGTGAGGTGATGTACATACATCTCATTGAGCATCTGGTATGGTCTTCCTTCCCTTCTTCTTTCTTCCTTCCCTTCTTTCATCCCTTTCCTCCTTCTAGCACAATTCACTGACTTGTTCAAGCCACAAAATACTGAGATTCCATGGGTTTGGGGAAACACGATAAAAACATTTGTCTAACTCTATCTTGACAATTGTAAAATGTAACTATTATATTAATATATTATACAATTTTTTTAAAAGCTCTTGAACTAACAGCCAGGGATGGGGGAGCCATTTCTTTTTTTTTTGCTGTTAATATTTGCTTGCTACTTCTCCATTTGGTCAACTGCTGGCCCTCACATAAGCAATTTCATTTTAATAAATATTTCTCAAGTGCCTACATGCACACTCTTCTGGGCAAATTAACAGCTCACCAAAGCTTTACAGAGAAGAAAAACTTAACTGAGAGAATATTGTGGAATTTTAACTAATTGAGATAATACTATCACTGTGGTATTTTAAGTATAGAATATCTCAGCTTGGCAATGGTCAGTGATATGTGAACATAATGTTCTCCTTCTGGGTACAGTTCCTAGACAGAACTTTTGGTCATCTGTTTCCACATGAATAGTACTATTTTGGCAAGGAGTATTTTTTTTATTAAGGCACTGCATCTTTTCTTTTCAAATGTATTTCCTTGCATCCCTGCCAGAAAATGTCCACTGGATCTGAGAATTTAGTATACCATAAAACTCTTCCTGCTAACCTTAAAAAATGCTACTCTATGTCCATCAGTATATGAATGAATAAACAAATCACGGTACACACACACACACACACACACACACACACACACACACACACACAGAATATTACTTAGCCATTAAAAAAAAAAGGATAAGGTCTTGTCATTTGTGACATGGATGGACCTAGAGGGTATCGTGCTAAGTGCAAATAAGTTAGACAGAGAAAGACAATTACCATATGATTTCACTTATATGTGGAATCTAAAAAACCAAACAAATGAATAAACAAACAAACAGAAAGCAGAAACAGATCCATAAATGCAGAGAACAAACTGATGGTTGTGAGAAGGAAGAATGCTGGGGTAACAAGCAAAATGGGTAAAGGGGATCAGGAGATACAGGCTCCCAGGAATGGAATGATTAAGTCATGAGACTAAAAGGTACAAGACAGGGAATATAATCAATGGTATTGTAATGCATTATGCAGGGACAGACAGATGGTAGCTACACGTGCAGTAGGCTTGTAGCATAATGGACAGACTTGTGGAATCACTGTGTGGTGCACCGGAAACTAATGGAACACTGTGTGTCAACTGTACTTCAATTAAAAACAAAAACAAAAGCAAAAAATATTCTCTAAATGAAAGAATGGATTAGGCAGATCAACCATATGGATGAGCTCAAAATATCGTTGGACCACTAATTCACCTGACAGATCTCTGTCCAAATTTTTTTTGCCTATCACTGTCCCATCTATTAATGGCCATCTTCTTAATGACTATATTATATTAACCATCTGGAACTCAGATTCTGGATTGCCAATCCCCTCAAACTCTCCGTGCCTCATGGGAAGTGAGGCAAGATAATAACTATCCCATCTGTCTCCTAGTATGATCATGGGAATTAAAATAAGGTAAGGCATCGAACATCATCAGAAACTCTGAAGTCCTATATATGGCATTAGTACATTACTATATACTAAAAAATTCAATTCTCTAGGAAAAAAAAAACGTATCAGTTTATTGCTAGACTACTATAATATGTAGTTTTTCTTTGGGTGAGATACTTTTAACTTCAAAGAATTATTTAGGTCTAAAGCAAAATATATTTTATCATTGGCCTTTGAGAATATATTGACTACTTTCATGAATCAACAAATTTAATGAATTTTTAAATGCACATTTTTTTGTGTGAATCATTGCAAGGAGCCTATCTTTTTTGCTCAACACTCTATATCCCAAGTAATCAACAGCTTGTTTAATATGTTAATTATTTAATCAGATTTTTGTTGAACATCTCATCTGTTTTCACTAGTACCTTACCTAAAGTGGAATTTTCTTAATGTCACAATGGATATATAATTTAATCTCCAAACTGCAAGAACAAACATGAGCCTCTCCACTCTCTAAATAAGAGCTAATGAATAAAACCATTGCCAATTTTGTTTTATGAGTCATCCCTTATCTTTATCATGGCCCACAGCTTACATTGCCTGGGCCTCTTCCTAAATAGCCTGATGTCCAACTTACCTTTTTACTCAACAACTATTTGTTGAGCACCTCTAATAGACCAGAAGCTGCGGTGTATGCTGAGAAGGTGCTGGTGAACAAAATGTACATGTACCCCATTCATGGAGCTAACATGCTAACAGGAAAAACAGAATTTAACAAATGTGATAGGAAAATATAGAGTGCTATATAGTTACAGGACATCTTTATGAGGAAATGACCCTGAGACCTGAGATCTCAAGTTTTTAGGCATAAGAAAAGTAGTTGAGGGGCGCCTGGGTGGCTCGGTGGATTAAGCCTCTGCCTTCGGCTCAGGTCATGATCTCAGGGTCCTGGGATCCAGCCCTGAATCAAGCTCTCTGCTCAGCAGGGAGCCTGCTTCCCCCTCTCTCTGCCTGCCTCTCTGCCTACTTGTGATCTCTCTCTCTCTCTGTGTCAAATAAATAAATAAAACCTTAAAAAAAAAAAGTAGTTGAGATTTCTGGTCTATTGAATAATCTTAGGAAAGTTGAAAGAAAAAAGGACAAAAATTTGGGATTTTAATGTTTTATGGCATAAATGAAGGTAAAGAGACTTATTACTGGCTAGAAGACTTTTTCAGAAGCAAATTACAAATGCCACCTGATAAATTATTCCTGGCTTACAATATGACTTCTGGAAGAATGCTATTAAAATCTGAAGAATTTAAACCATGTATTTTTGTGCCTTATGTAAATAGTTCTAGAGCATCCCAGAATGGTTTTTATAATTAAGTGAATGAAGCATTATTTACCAAAGTCATTTCCAAAGCAAGATGCATCACTTCTTCCTCTTCATAGGCAATCACACAAGACAACAAAGGACTAAGGGCCAGTGACTTCAATTACTAACACGAGGACAGTCTCTGCCTACTCATCTTCTATCCCATAGACGTAACTACATGTCGCGAATGATAATTACACTATCTTTATGAGGAAGTGAGTTAACCACCATCAATCACTAACCCTTTTGGAGTCTGAGCTTGTCTTGTGGGGAGGGGAGGAGGTACATGGAGGAAAAGAAAAAAAGTCAACCACTTAGTAGATAGAGAACTGGTTAAACAGTGCTGCAGTAACTACTCTTACAGGAATACACAACATTTTAGTAAAAACACCCCTGACACAAATTAATTTATAACAGTCTTTGAGGCATGGCTACAATGTAAAAAAAGGGCATCATGAATTGATGTGAAATAAAAACTGAAGAATAAAAGTGTTCTATAGAACCATGATAGGGCAAAACCCAATAGTGGGGGCAGGCTGTGATGTCCCTACATCCAAGTTATAAAAAATAACTAACCTTATATCTAGGCTTCTTGGGAGCACCAGGAAACCAAAAAGTTTAAAATCCCAGAGGTGACTCCCTCGGATTCTGTGAAAATGAGTAAAAGAAAACTCGATTCAAAATGGAATTGAAACATCCTGAGGAAGGAGTTCTCAAGCCTGTATCACTACTTGAAGCTTACTTTACCTACCTGGACAGGAGGAAGCTTATTTTACCACCCTAGCAGGAGGAAAGAGATTTTGTCTTAGCCCAACAACAGCCCAGACAATAAGAAGTCCCCACAACCCTGAACTCTTGCTTTCCTCCAATGAACTTTCAGTAAAAACCACCCCTCTCAACTCCTTCCTTTCCTCTCTAAAAGCAATCCCCTCTGTTCTCCAGACTTGTTTCTGGTTGATTACAGTTTGCACGTCCCAAATTGCAATTGCTCTGCTATTCCCAAATAAACTCATTTTGCCGGTAAAATAACTGGCTACTTTATTTTTAAGGCTGACAATTCTATCCACAGTGCAGCTTGGCTAGAAACAATCTAAGCTCTGAACAAACAGGAGGAGGCTCTGCAGTGTCCAGACTTAGGAGAACTGAGTAATATATTGAATCAGATTAAGCAAACTAATGGCCAATGAAATGTGTTTAATTTCAAGATTTTATCTAAGCAACAAAGTAAAATTTTTAAATACTCTCTTGCTTTTGAAGATAGTGGCAAAATACTCATTGTTTTAAACTTAATACAGGATATATCAGATAAAAAAAGATAAATGCAGTGTTAATGACAATTATAACTCTCACTGCTTCAATGTAACTTTCCAGATGCACCAAATAACTTTTGCACCTACCTTGCTCTAGATTCTTTTTTCTCTAGCCTCCTTCTACCACTTCCTGTTCCTATTTCACCTGTAACCTACATTCCTTGCTTGGTTGTTTTCATATTTCAGGGGAGAAGGAAGGGAAAATGCCATAAATATTTCTGAATAAATATTTTTTATAACTAAAAAAATAAATGAAGCTATCAAGCTAAGTTTTCCTTATTTGTTACACATGTAACTTTATGCTGCTATTCTTTTAAGAGTTGGCTGCTAAGAGTTGGACTTTTATTTTCACACTTCAAAATTCAAAGGAAAATTCTTTTTGTCTGTTGGTTTCACCCTATTACTCCCTCCACACTCTTCTCTTTGATAAGAAAGGGGAGTGAGCCTTCCATGTTATACAGTTGTGTTTTAAAGCTAGAAAAATTACCAAACCACTCAGTATTCAGAACACTACCGAGTGCCACTATTAAGAAGAGGAATCACTATCAATGTTAGATGTGGGTCTCAAGTCTTAATAGAAAAGCAGAGATTTTGATTTGCAACCCTTGAAGTGGCTTGGAAGGCTGTCACTATGTGCCAGCTGCTATAACTCATGATGTCAAAACATATGCTTGCCCTTATTGATGAAAATCTCAAGTTTTTGTCCATAAGAATATGAAATAGCACTTCTAATTAGAGTCCAACCCATTCATTTCTATGTACCCTCACCCACATATCCACATGCACTCCCACACATAATTATGCTTCACCCACACACATAATTTAATTTCTCACCCATATGTTAATTATATCCTCAATGTAGGCATCTAAATACACCCCCTGTTTCACATCTAATTATAGCCCCCCTCTTATGAATGTAATTACACCATTCAGCCACCCATCTAATTATGCCCTCCTTGACATATTTAATTGCACTGCCCGCTCAAGGACCTAATTACATTCTAACCAGTGCATCAATTAAGCCCCCAACCCTCCAACAATATTCCTCAGATGCACATCTCTTTATCTCTGTACCCCACTTTATTATTTCAACTAAAGATTGACAACTTCCCACAAGCAAATTCCTAGTAAGCATGGCATCCAGCTAACAGGCAAAATAATGACAAGATGCAGCTGAATCAAAAGCAGCTTTGGTCCTTTCCGGGAAATAAGCAAATATGTATTTGCTTTTTCAGTCATTTAACTAGCCCCTTGGAAATTCAAATCAAAATTTCTGCTGTTTTCTTACTTTGTGTGTGTAAGCATTTTTATGATGATATCTAGTAATTTATTTCAGAGACTAATGCTTCTCATTACAGATATTTAATTATTGAACCTTTAAAAAACATTACCCAAAACTTTGCCTAAGGATATATAAGTACTAATTATAGAATATTTGCCCATCCATACCATTCAAAGAAGTTTTGCTGTCCTTCAATTATATGAAAGTGAATTTCCTGAAAGCAGCTGCTAAGATTTGTATTCCCCACTCCACTAATAAAATTGTGATTTAAAAAAGATAAACACAGTGTTAATATTCTTTCTACACAGAATGCATCTCTGGAAATTGAATAATGTGATATATTTATGTGTTGGGTGCTATTTCTCCATTAATATGTTTGGTTCAATCCATTATAAAAAATAATACATAAGCATTCCAAGGAGTATTATGTATTTTTCACATATAACTTATAGTTGGGACACAACTCCTGGAAGCCAAATATTACTTCAGTTCATGAGACCAATGAGCAGACTCATTAAATGTTTTCTAATCAATTCCCAGTTAACTGAAATTTGTTACTGACGTTTCTGAGCCATGAATGCCAAAGCAGTAAGGAAGGCTGTACCTCTACTTTAGGCCAGAGGTTGGCCGCATTTCAAAAGTTCTCAAACCACCAGGGAGATCTTTCATGGTGGAAAGGAAAGGACTATGAAGGGCATGCACAACATTTCAAAGGTAGCGTCCAGTCATTCTTAGAAGTAGAGCACAAAATGGCAGCAGCAGGAACCAAGCTTCATGTCATCCATTGCTAGATTCTGCTTTCTCAACTCCTGAGGTAGAAGTACCACCGCAAGAATCTTCCTCTGCAAACACAGGGCCTCTGCCAACTGAGAAGAACTGCCCTCGAGCCCTGCCTGACTATATCTGAGTCCTGACTGAAGTTTCTTCTACGACCACAGGTGACTTATTTAACCTCAGGGCCTTAGTGTTCTCATTTGTAATAACGGTACCCACCTCATACAGTTGTTGTGAAGATTAAATGAGTTCCGTCTTGCACAAAGACACCGTTATCTTATTTTTTAATGGACTGACATTTTCTCAGCAACACGGCCTAGAAATCTTGGGAGTCATTTTCTCTCAATATCTTCCTATCACCTACCTCTGCAGAGGTTCTTCTACTCTCCTCTCTGCACCCTCATTGCAAAAATTTTTTAAAGATCTATTTAATTTGCCAGAGAGACTGAGAGAGCGCCTGTGCACAAGGGGGCAGACTCCCTGCTGAGCACAGAGCCTGAGGCGGGGCTCGATCCCATGACCCATGAGATCATGACCTGAACCAAAACCAAGAGTCAGACGCCTAACCCACTGAGACACCCTGGCGCCTCACTTCATTGCAAAAATTTTATAATGGCTTACTACTTATTACTAAGTACTAGTAGTAAGTAGTAGGCCTTCCTTCCTTACTACTTACTACTTAAGCCTACCTTCTAGTTCTTGCCCACCATCTATCCTTCACTCTCATGGCCTAGTTTTTCTTCTAAAACAAAAGTGATATTGTCACAGGTGTTTGCATATGTCCAAACACATAAAATTACACTCATTCAATATGCACAGTTCTTTATTGCTTATCCCTCAATAAATTTTTAAATAAACAAAACCTAGTGTAAGTCACTCCCCTACAAAGAATGTACAACATGTACCAGTTTTGCCCCAACATCTATAGACAAAAAACATTTGAGATCTTCATTGAGGCACTTAGGACTGAACACCCCAAACTCCCTATTCCTTCCTGTTTCACACCACATCATCTATGCTCACACTCCATATTCCCTCCATACCATTCTGCTTGCTGGGCTTCTCCTCCAAAACAGCCCGAATTTCTTGTTTCCCTACATTTGCTGAGGCTGCTATAATGCCTCCTCTCCCACCTCTCCCCACACTCCCTACCCTATTATCTACCTATCGAGTCATTTTTCACCCTTAAGACCCATGAAGTGTCTGCAGGTATTATGGACCATAAGATGCTCTACAAGGAAAAAACATAAAAATAATTAAAAAAAATAAAAATAAGTTAAAAAAAAGATCCTCAGGGCACCTAGGTAGTTCAGTGGGTTAAAGCCTCTGCCTTCGGCTTGGGTCATGATCTCAGGGTCCTAGGATCAAGGCCCACATCAGGCTCTGTGCTCAACAGGGAGCCTGCTTCCCCCTCTCTCTCTGCCTGCCTCTTTGCCTGCTTATGATCTCGCTCTCTCTCTGTCAAATAAATAAATAAAATCTTAAAAAAAAAAAAAAAGATCCTCTACAAGTTCAAGGATTGCTTAAAAATTGAAACAGATCAGAGGAACATTAGAATTCATTTATGCTCAATGAGTCATGAGAATTATGTGTTAAAGCCGTGCACAGTAGCTTGCAAATATATGTGAAATTGAATCAAATCATTTCTCCAATACTTCAGAGACTTTCAAATTTATTACTGTGGATGATGTTATTTTGTTTGTTTCACAATGGAAGTCGTCTGTGGTTTTTCAAATAAGATTTAATGTAGAAAATCTCTATTAAAAAACAAAAATAGGGGCGCCTGGGTGGCTCAGTCGTTGAGCGTCTGCCTTCGGCCCAGGTCAGATCCCAAGGGCGTGGGATCGAGCCCCGCATCGGGCTCTCTGCTCTGCAGGAAGTCTGCTTCTCCCGCTACCATTCCCTCTGCTTGTGTTCCCTCTCTCGCTATGTTTCTCTCTGTCAAATAAATAAAATCTTAAAAAAAATAGAAAAACAGAAGAGATGCTGTTTGAGGTGCAGGTAGGCACCTCTCTTGGTCTCTCTTATTTCTGAAAGTGACACTTAGACACCCCAAGGAATTTGGTGGTGCAGAAAACTACTAATCTAAGCAGACTTCCACCCACCTGGAAATTAAGAACTATAAATATCAAGCACATTTCAGTTAAAGATGTTTGGCAAGTATTTATTGAGTTCTAACCAACCGTATACTAGGCCTTTAATGAAGTACTGGGGCAAAACCCCTGACCTCCAGCTTAATGTTTGCTGCACTAAAATGTGGTGTGAATTAAGACATCTATCTCGTTTTCTACCATAAAGAGTGTGCAGTTACTCAGTAATGCAGCAGAATGTTAAACTGTTAATCCAATTTAACTGATTAAGCGCCTTAACAATAGTACCGGGATCAATTGCTGGCTAATGAACTATTAAATTATTAATTTCTTAAAAAAGCAAACCTAGTATTGTCTCATATAGAACTATTCCATGACAAAATGAAGAAATCAAGCAGAGGATATTTTCTTTGAGAATAACTGGCTCCTTCTGCTTTCTCCCCATCCTCCCCCCACTTTATAAAAAAGTATCTGTCAGGGTGCCTGGGTGGCTCAGTTACTGTTAAGTAACTGACTTTTTGATTTCTGCACAGGTCATGATCTCAGGGTAGTGAGATCAAGCCTTCGTTGGGCTCTCTCTCTGCCCCTTACCTCATCTCTGTTCATGTGTGCACTCGTCTCTGTCTCTCTCTCTCCCTCAAAAACAAAACGCATCTGTCATTCTTTCTTGTGAGAAAAAGGAAAAGAAGTTGTTTCTAGAGCATTCCTTTCTTCCTGGCATTATTCCCTTAATCATCTCCCAGGGCTCGCACCTATAAGCCTTGAATCAACTGAATTTTATCACTTCTAAATTCCCCACTTACACTCTTACCTCTACTTATTTTATCCTATTGGCTTGAGTCATCTCCCCCCACTTTTTTTTTTAAAGATTTTTTATTTATTTGACAGAGAAACACAGCGAGAGAGGGAACACAAGCAGAGGGAATGGTAGCGGGAGAAGCAGGCTTCCTGCAGAGCAGAGAGCCTGCTGCGGGGCTCGATCCCAGGACTCTGGGATCATGACCTGAGCCGAAGGCAGACGCTTAACGACTGAGCCACCCAGGCGCCCCTCCCCCCACTTTTTTTATAGTGTGGCCCACATATATCAGAATCACCCAAAAATGCATAGTAAAGATACATATTCTTGGTACCACTTCAGCTCTGGGTAGAGTTAGAGAAGCTGAAGTTCCCCTCCATAATTCATGTGCACAATAGTCTGTGACGCCCCCCCGCCCATCCTATCAGCTCTCAAATACAACCCAATGTCTTTCTTCTTCAGAACTTTCCCTGACCAATCTTCAGGGATGACCTTCAGGGATCAGCATCCACAATCCTACCCACTGTCACAAAAAGAACCCTACAGCAATGTCACTCCCTTTAACTGACACTGTAGACACTTAGCATTTAGTATATATGCTACCGATTTTGTGTATACACTCATTCCCCCACAGGTGGAGAATAAGTTGTTCAAATCATGTCTTGTAAATCTTAACTCCTGACATTATGTGGTGGCCACAGTAAGTACATGGATGTTTTGATTAATTGATTGATTTATTCAGAAATGCCTGGAATATAAGCAAATGCAGCAAATCTGTTAACAATTTCAGACCACTGGTATAAAGGTTAAGGATACACAGACGAGCTAGCCCAGTCTGGCACACAGGAGTTCCAAAATCAAATGCCTACAGAATCCAGGCAAGGAGCATAAGAGGAGTGAACGGAAGGCAAGAGGGAGTGCTAAGGACTGTGGTAAACAAAGGACACATGACAAAACCAAAAAGATCAGGAACTAATCAGACATAGGACATAGGCATAGGCATAGGGCCCAGTGATGCCAGATATTCTAATTTTTTCTCCAAGTGATACTAAATTCTTTCTGTGAAATCTCTTAGTTTTTAATGTTGGCAATATACTTTAAATACTTTTTTTAATTGTTAAGGCTGAATAAAATACATTTGAGGGCCACACTTGGCTTGCTGGTAGCCAGTTTTCATTTTAAACTCCAGAATCCAGGTAGGGTCTAGATATCTTATACTTATTCAGGGTGGGAGGCTAAAGAGAAGTATAAATCTTATTCAGAAAAATACATGCTTTAAGGAACTTTTAGCCAAAGATGGGAAAGAGTCTCTTCTTCCTGCCAGGCCCAAATGAAATAATAGGTCATTTTTAAGGCAGTTTGTGAAAACTCATGATTTTAAGAGCCAGAATACAGACCACAGTACTTCTGAAGTCTCCCTCATCTCAGTTCAAAATAACATTATGAGATACTCAGATATTATCCACAGTGATTTCTCAGCTCTTGATGACTGAGACCTCTCATCCTAAACAGTTGTTTGGTAGTTTCTAACCAAAATGAGAATCATCTTACTCATGCTGTTTAACAAGATATTATAGACATCTTTCCCTCATTATTTTAATACTAATGTACTATTTCACTAGATAGGTGATCCAAAATTTAACCAATTCCCTACTGTAAATATTTTAGGCTATTCCCAATTTTTCACTATGTTAAACAATGCTGCTACAAACATCTTTGAATTGTGGCAAGTCCAGGAAGGTGAATCGAGCAGGAAGGATCAATACACTTTATTTTTCCCTTTGGCTGACAATAAAGCTTGCTTAATTTTATGTAAAGCACCGTGCAAGAGCCTCTTCAA
Organism: Procyon lotor; assembly: GCA_028646535.1. NCBI lineage: Eukaryota > Metazoa > Chordata > Mammalia > Carnivora > Procyonidae > Procyon > Procyon lotor. Next base: position 37,207,487 of record CM053611.1, read on the forward strand.
GACCACCTCTCAGGTGCCTGAGTGGCTCAGTTGGTTAAGTATCTGCCTTCAGTTCAGGTTATGATCCCAGAGTTCAGGTTATGATCCCAGAGATTGAGTCCTGCGGGGGGGGGGGGGGGGGGGGGGGGGGGGGGGGGGGGGGGGGGGGGGGTCCCTGTTCAGTGGGGAGCCTGCTTCTCCTTCTCCTTCTGCCTGCCACTCCCCCAGCTTGTGCTCTCTCTCTAATAAATAAAATCTTAAAAACAAACAAAACAAAACCACCTCTCACCAAGATTGCTGTCCCTAACCCATCCACATAGCAGTCCTCATGCTGTCACGGACCCAACACACGTAACCTCGAGCACTTGTCTAGTTATAGCCTTACAATTAATCCTTAGATGGGGAATTGTGGGTCAGATAATAAGCACGTATTTAAGGCCTTTGCTCCACATTGCTAAATCACTTACCAGAAAACTGTACCGGGTTCACTGGCACCGCTTGTACCTAAGAGCACCTATGTCTCGACCTCCCTGTCTGGCAACCTTGAAACAACTTGGGTCCCCTCAGTAAAAGTGGCTGAGTACATATTCATCCATTTCCATAAGAAAAACACAGTGAGAATCTCCTTAGGTACTATGACAGCTATTTCAGACATACCAGGGGAAAAATTTTATTGCACTGTAATCATTCTAGGATGTATTACTTAATCCGAGAGAAAAGGCAGTTTGGTTTAAGTGGGTAAATTCAGAGTTTGGTTCAACAGGTCTGAGTGCAAAATCTGACTCAGTGTGAAATCTCAGCTTGGAACCAGTTGAGAGCTGGGAGACCTGAACAGGTCACTTCATGTGTCTCAGCCTCAGTTTCTACAGGTAAAATGGAGACAATAAAACAGGCCTTACATGATAATACATACAAAACACACATGGCAAAAAATCTGGCACATAGCAAACTATAGCTTTCAATGTACCCACAAAACCTTATCAAATTACAAAAATATAATGAACCCACTCTTTAATATTTTATCTTCTCTAATATATTTGATTTTCATTAATATTGCTTAGACATTTTACCTATAATGTTACATATTAGAGAGCGAATTAAACAAACTTTATTATCTCTACTTCAAAATAAAAATGCTTTTTTCTTGAATTCCACGTGAGTGAAATCATATGGTATTTGTCTTTCTCTGATTGACTTATTTCGCATAGCATAATAGTTTTATGCAGTGTATATTTATGGCTTTATTTGTCGTGTGTTTGTCATAGGATAATAATTAGTGAGTTGAAACATCTGTGAAAGGTCATTAAAATATTTTTTTTCCTTTGACAAAACAGGCAGGAACATGCAATGAGAAAAAAGACAGTCTCTTCAACAAAAAGTGATGGGAAAACTGGACAGCTATATGCAAAAGAATGAAACTGGACCACTTTCTTACACCATGCACAAAAATAAATTCAAATTGGATTAAGGACCCAAACGTGAGACCTGAAGCCATAAACATCCTAGTATAGAGGACAGGCAGTAATTTCTCTGACATCAACCATAGCAACATTTCTCTAAATATGTCTCCCGAGGCAAGAGAAATAAAAGCAAAAATAAGCTATTGGGACTACATCAAAATAAAAAGCTTCTGCACAGTGAAGGGAACACTCAACAAAACTAAAAGATGATCTACTGAATAGGAGAAGATATTTGCAAATGACATATCCAATAAAGGGTCAGTATCCAAAATATGTAAAGAACTTAAACAACTTGGGGTGCCCGGGTGGCTCAGATGGTTAAGCATCTGCCTTTGGCTTGGGTCATGATCCCAGGGTCCTGGGATCGAGCCCTGCTCTGGGCTCCCAGCTCAGCAGGGAGCCTGCTTCTCCCTCTCCCTCTACTGTTCCCCTTGCTTGTACTCTCTCACTCTCTCTGACAAATAAATAAAATATTAAAAAAAAAAAAAAGAACTTATACAACTCAGCACCAAAAAACAAATAATCTAGTTGAAAAATGGGCAGAAGACACGAGCAGACATATTTCCAAAGAAGACATCCAGATGGCCAACAGATAACATGAAAAGATGCTCATCATCACTCATTATCAGGGACATACAAATCAAAACCACAATGAGAGATCACCTTATACCTATCAGAACGGCTAAAGTAAAAAACACAAGAAACAACAAGTATTGGTGAGGATGTAGAGAATATGGAACCCTCATGCACTGTTGGTGGGAATGCAAACTGGGCAGCCTCACTGGAAAACAGTATGGAGGGCTCTTGAAAAAATAAAAATAAAACTACTTTAAATCCAGTAATCCCATTACTGAGTATTTACCAAAGAATACAAAAATGCTAATTCAAAAGAATATATGCCTCCTTGTATTTACTGTAGCATTGTTTACAGTAGCCAAATTATGGAAGCAGCCCAAGTGTCCATTGATAGATGGATAGAGAAGATGTGGTATAGATACACCATGGAATATTACTCAGCCATCAAAAAGAATGAAATCTTGCCATTACCAACAACATGGATAGAGCTACAGAGTATAATGCTGAGTGAAATGAGTCAGTCAGAGAAAGACAAATACCATATGATTTCACTCTTATGTGGAATTTAAGAAACATACCAAAGAAACAAAGGAAAAAAAGTAAAAAAGATGATGGTGTGCCGTGACCGGTTCCAGGACAGCTTGGAAGGCTGGTAGGGAGGGTAGATCAGCCCCAATCTACTCTGCTCTCCTTGGAGGGTGGGCCCACATCCCACCCTAAGTGTTTATAGTCCCACCTTCACCCTCCCATAGCAGCGCTAGCCTTTAGCATTTGGTTTTTTATTTATTTTTATATTATAAAAGAAAAAAGTAAAAAAGAAACAAACAAAAAAACAGACTTAACTCTAGAGAACAAAGAGATGGATACCAAAGAGGAGACAGGTGGGGGGATGAGTGAAATAAGTGGGGATTAGGAGCACACTTACCATGATGAGCCCTGAGTCATATATAGAATTGCTGAATCACTATATTATATACCTGAAACTAATATAACACTGTATGGTAACTATACTGGAATTAAAATTAAAAACTCAGTAAGAAATTTTTAGATAACTTTTTTTTTTTGGCTGTATTCACTTCCATCCATTCTTCCTAGCCATGCTGCCCCTCTTGGAATTTTGGCAGCCTTTCACGTACTATAGTAAGTCCATGATGTCTACATTTCCCAACTACACAGAGATTTCTTTTTTTCTTTTTCGCACTTACCAGTAGGATTCTCAAGTAAATGAAGCTTTCATTGTTCTGACAGCAGTGGCTTTGATGGACCATTTGGCTCACATATCCCATTACTGACTCAGTGAGAAAAAAATGTACATTCAAAGGGTGATTTTTGAGGCTAGAATGATTTCTTTTCAAGTGTGCTAAACATAATGCCAAGCCCCAAGGAAACACTGGCAACAGAAAGTTCGAGGTTGGCCAATCTAATCCTCAGCACTTCTCAAGCACATCTTAATTGAAGAATGCTTTGCAGATGGAACAATAACAATATGGACTCCATATTCATACACATCATACATCAAATCATTTGTCAGTCATCTTCTAAGTGCCTAGGTTGTAGAAATAGCTCTCAAGTCACGAGGACATACAGTTAAGCATACAAATTAGTCAGAGATTTTGCCCCTTACTAACCATGTGACCGTAAGATAGTTACTGAACCTTCATTAGCTTCAGCTTTCTCTTCTTCTAAAATGAGGGTAAATAAAAGAAACTACCTCCATGGAGGTATTAAGAGAATTAAATAAAGGATAATCATAAAAAGAGTCAAGCCTGGCACTTAGAAATTACTCAGTAAAGACTAGCTATTAATAACTTTAAAGTATGAAAGCCCCAATAACCATTTTACTCTGATCTCTTTCCTGGTTTTCAGTGGCCTCTTCCCCACATCTGTCCCTCCTGTCCCCATCCACTATGTATCCCCCTCCACTGGTCTGCTTACAGCTGCTCTGAACCATCTGGAAACGTGATTCACCAAGATTCCCATGGTATAATACAACCTAAAACACAAAATTTGTGTTTCCTCCAGGCACTCTCTTTTTAAGGACATGACATTAACTATGACATTTTGTTGCCACTATTTTCATTTAAAGGATAATAGTTTGCCTTTTTCCAACAAAGTTTCCTAGCCCTTACTTTATCTACCTTACATCTTATAAATCCTTATCACTATTTATTTCCCTAAACATAAATCTTCGTCTTCTAAATCTTTCCTTGCCTCCATTTGTTCATTATAGAAATGCTCAGCAACAACATTAAAAAATGCCTTAAGAATTTAACGATGGTCATTTACTTTTCATTTTTGACCTGTTCCATTCTTCCTTCTGAATACTGCAGAGCATTTCACTCCTTCTGTTACAAGGCTATTTCCATGAAATGTGTTTAAAAAAATTGTTTTAGAGGATTAATTTATGTTCTTTACTAATTTCTAGCACAGTCATGAAGTTTTCAAGTCAAAGGATGATTGTTCCAACTGCCTACACTACAGAGTAATCTAGTATCTATAATCTGCCTGAAATTTTTTTTCCTCTCTAAATTTCTAAGAGGTTAAAAAATTATTACTGCTTCTGGCAAGAGGTTGTTTGGAAGCCATATTGATTGGCTTGTTTCCTAGCCTATTGGCTCACAGTGCTACTGAGACTAAAAAATGTTTTCCTTCAGTAGCTGAACCAAGATAACTTGAAAACAAGTAGGAAAGCAGTATGTTAATTTAAAAGATGGTAGTATTATAATATCCATGATTTCAAAATACAAATCCCACACATTCATTTTGTGGAGAAATTGGTGCAGGAATATCTGATAGTTGGAAGACTGAGGGAAACAGAGAGCACCCTGGCCTCGACACAGGGACCTGGAGCCTGGGGACACCAGCTCATGACAGGAAGGAGACCCAGGACTCAGCCCTGCTCTTGGCTCCATCCCCGTTTCTGCCATTTAGTTCTCATTGGACAGAAGACAGAGACCGGCCAAGCTGACATCTCTGATAGTGATTTTAAATCTTCATAAAGAGCAGTAATTTCTCCACTGTGGTGTCTCATAAGATTGATTTCATTGCTGTACCTGAGACTGGTATTGATAAATAACCACACAGGGGCAAAACACAGCTGCAGTAACAATAGGGGCTCATTGTAACCCTATTTGACCACCCCCACAGTCTTCTCTTAAGGTCCAGACTGAGACAGTCCTTCTCAGGTTTCCCCGAGGAGACTGCTTTCACTGTGGGGATTTTCCCTCCACTCCAAGTCTCTCTGTATTTATACCAAAACATAGGCTATGGGGTCTACCAGAATTACAGCTGGTGATTTACTAGCAAAACCAGTCTTTCCTTCTTTCCCTTTCTTCCTTTCTTTTTCTTTCTTTTTCTTTTCTTTTCTTTTCTCTCTCCCTCCCTCCCTTCCTTCCTTTCATCTTTTTTCTTTTTCTTTTCTTCCTTCCCTTCCTTTCTTTCTCTTTCTTTTTTTCTTTCTTTCTGTCTGTCTTTCTTTCCTTTCTCTCCTTCCTCCTTTCGTTCTTTCGTTCTTTCTTTCTTTCTTTCTTTCTTTCTTTCTTTCTTTCTTTCTTTCTTTCTTTTTCTTTCTTTTTCTTTTCTTTTTCCTCCTTTCCTTCCTATCATTCATTCATTCATTCCACTAAAATTTACTGAATCTCTGTATATCCCAGGTTTTATGTTAATAATTGAGATACTATAGCTCTCTATCCTCTCAGATTAAACACTGTTCCTGGGGAGCTTCCCACCTAGTGAGAAAGAAAGAGACATAGAACTTTGAATCAAATACTTAAACAATTGACTACAAATTGCAAACAAGAGGTATCTGGTGCTTGAGAGGAAGGCCCCTGAGACAAAATGATACTCAAACAGGATCTACCAATTAGCATAAGCCAATGAGGCAAAAGGACACAAGAGTCTCCCAGGAAGAGAGATGGTGTGTTGAAAACCTCTAAAGAAAGAGAGAGTCTAGTGGTTCTGAGGAGCTGAAAGAAGGCAAGTAAGACAAAGTGTAAAAGGTGAGAGTGAGCAATGTGGAACTGCGTGCCGGAGCCACAGGCAGGGACCAGATCAGGAAGAGACTTGTGGGTGGTAAGGAGTTAGTCTTATGCTGAAATCAATGGGAAGCTAATCAAGGGTTTTAAGCAAAGTGATGCCATTATCTAATTTGCATTTTAAAACAATAACTCAGGCTACAGTGTGGAAACGGACTGGAGAGGAAGCCAGATTAGATACAAGAAGGCCCGTAAGAGACTATTGCAAAATTCCAAGCAAGAGGTCATTGTCATCTGAAAGACGATGGTAGAGGCAATGGGGGAAAATAAGAAATAGATACGAGAAAGAGAAAGAAATGATCTTCACAGACTTCAAAATGTCCTTCAACTCTATTCAATAACAATTTCTTTTTTTATGATTTTATTTATTTATTAGAGACAGAGAGAGTAAGAGAGAGAATACAAGCAGGGGGGGTGGGAGTGGGGAGGCAGAGGGAGAAGCAGGCTCCCCTCTGAGCAAGGAGCCTGATGCAGGACTCAATCCCAGGATACCTGGGGTCATGACCTGAGCTGAAGGCAGACACTTAACCGACTGAGCCACTCAGGGGTCACTCAATAACAACTTCCTAATAATATATGTCTTCCCTATGATCCAGCAATTGCACTACTAGGTATTTACCCAAAGGATACAAAAATACTGATTTGAAGGGGCACATGCACCCCAGCATTTATAGCAATATTATCAACAAAAGCCAAACTATGGGAAGAGCCTAAATGTCCATCAACTGATGAATAAAGAAGATGTGGTATATATACATACAATGGAATATTATTCAGTCCGAAAAATGAATGCAATCTTGCCATTTGCAACAACATGGATGGAGCTAGAGTGTATTATGCTAAGCAAAATAAGTCAGTTAGAGAAAGACAAATACCATATGATTTCACTCGTACGTGAAATTCAAGAAATAAAACAGATGAACATAGGGAAACAAGAAAGGAGAGAGGCAAACCATAAAACAGACTCTTAACTATAGAGAAGAAACTGAGGGTTGCTGGAGGGAGGTGGGCAGGGGAAGGGTTAAATGGGTGATGGGGAATAAGGAGAGCACTTGTTGTGATGAGCACTGGGAGTTATATGATAAGTAGGATACTCAATCCTATTCCCGAAACTAATATTACACTACCTGTTAACTACTTGGAATTTAAATAAGAACTTAAACTATAATACATAAATAAATAAACCCACATCGAAAAAATAAGTAAATAAAATAAAAAATTAAAAAATATATGTTTTAAAAGTGAGTAAGAATAGCAAAACAAAAGCAAAGTAACTACCTATCCTGCACCAAAGCTGTGGCTTAACTTTAACGTCGTCTGACCTTGTCACCTCCAGAGTAAGATGAAGCTCTGAACACCAACAGGGTGACTGTGGTCACACTATCCAACACTCTGCATTACTGTTATCACCACACCCTCCCCTTCTAAATGCCATTGCCGATTAGCAACTGATCCTGGGTCATTTGAGTGAGGAACACCTCCTTCCAAAACAATCAGACTGATGCATGTAGTTGCAAAGGTTTTGAAAGATTAGACATCCATTCTATGGCTCATTCAGCACACTTTCATTTACCACCTGCTATGCTATGTGTCAGGCACTGTCAAGGTTCTGCTCTCAAGGGGCTCACACTCTGCTAAGCAGAAAGCATGTGAACAATTGACTGTTATTCAACAGGACAGTAACAGAGAGATACACAAATTACGGAGGTGGAAAAGAACAGATCTTATATTAAGACAGCAGGGCAACAGAGATTTAGGAGAGGGAACTGGGAAGGTTTTACAGACATAAGATGCTTTAGCATGTTTCATGAAGGCCCCATGTGCTATCCTACAAAGTTTGAACTTCATCTTCTCGATGGTAAAGAAGAAGGGCTAACTTATCTAAGACTGATTGGCTGCAGTCTGAAAAAGGAAGTGGCCTCCAGTAAAGTTCTACAGAAAACCAGCAGTGGTCCAGCGCTGAAGGCCCCTAATCCTGCCCGGTAGCAAGGCTGGGATCCCGGCACTCCAGCCAGGAAAGAGGACAGCTCTTGTCCAACCATGAGCTGACTGATACATCCTCTTCTGGCCAGGCTGTGTCATTCACCTGCATCTGCAAGGCTTGTCCCCCAGCTACCAGGCACAGCTACAGAGGGCTGTCCATTACTCATGGACCCTGAGCTGATAAGTCAGGCCAGGACAAGGTTCTATTACTATTCCAGTACTATTATATCACACCAGTTTTTGCATCACACCAGGGAAGGCGCTAGTGCATCTGTTCCTAAGTAGACAACTAAAAAGCCCAGCTCGGTTTCAGGTTCCCTTTCCTAGAATCTAGAACATCTAGAATTTCACCATTTCTAATCATAAAAAGGCAGCGAGTATCTGATGTATCAGACAGCAGGGTGTCTGCTAGCTGCTACTTATCCTTCTCCCTGAGTCTTCTCCAGGAAAAACTGCTCCCGCAAGCTTGGTGAGTGTGCCGTGTGGCCATTTCCTCTTGCTTCCATGATGAGCAGTGAGAAGTAAACAGATTTACATTCTATAATGGCAACATTGGCAGCAGGGTGAAGGATATGCAGGGAGGCAAGGTCATAGTAGTGAAATTCTGAGAGTTCTGGAATTAGTCCACCTAATGCTGATAAGCGTTGAACTAACAGTGGTAGAGAAGTAAGAAAAGAGGGGATAAATTCAAGAGGTATTTACAAAATAAAATTGGATTTGGGGCGCCTGGATGGCTCAGTCGTTAAGCGTCTGCCTCCGGCTCAGGTTATGATCCCAGCCTCCTGGGATCGAGCCCCGCATCGGGCTCCCTGCTCAGCAGGAAGCCTGCTTCTCCCACTACCACTCCCTCTGCTTGTGTTCCCTCTCTCGCTGTGTTTCTCTCTGTCAAATAAATAAAATCTTAAAAAAATAAAAAAATAAAATTGGATTTGGATAGTGGTTACTATGGAGGATGGATTCTAACTTAAGAACCAGGTGTCCAGATTAAGTGATTGAGTGGGTCATGGTCTGGGGCGGAGAATAAAGAAAAGAAGGAGGATGGGGAGGGCAGGAGTTAAATTCTGAACATGTGAAAGGTAGGGAACCTATGGGCCACTGAAGATAGCACCCAATGGGAGGAGGGACGGAGTCTGTTTTTACTCCATTTCACCATTATTCCCCAGGAACTAGTACAGTACTTAGCACCTAGTAGTCATTGGTCAATAAATACCTGAAGGAATGGTGGAACATTTATTTTATAGAAGTCATCAAAATTTTAGGAAAGCATAATTTTGCTGGTAGCATGGCATATCCCTGTAGATGGTAAGTCCAACAACTATGAAAGGGAATTTTGGATGCTTCAAAGCCTTATTTTACATTTAGTTCTAACTCTGACTTTATTTTGTAGATTCTTGATTTGCTCTAAATTTCATGGGTCATATAGAAGCACTACGTTTTTTCCTGAGTCCACTCCTATCACAGGCCTTCGGATTTAAAGAAATCTTCAAATAGTGCCCATCTCAGTCATCTAGAAGACCTGTGAACCATAGTCATTTCAGTTCTTGCTGACCTTTTGTGCTACTGTCAAAGTCTACGTCAGGCTCTAACAAAAAGAAATAACTGGCAAATTTAAGTTAGGGCTTCGGAATTAACAATATCTTGTGAATATGGGCTATTATCTGAATAGTTGGTTAGACCCAAAAAGTATATAAAATCAGAATAGACTGAACCCTAGGAAATGAAAATTTAAGCAAAATAATTAGATTATGTATATTTTACAAGAAGCTGTTAACCAGTGCTTTATTAGTAGCAGAACACCTCGGATAAAAAAAATTATTGAATAAATTTGATTTGCAATTACCTTTTTCTCAGCACCTTTTCTTTTTTCTTAGCAAAGAGCTAAAACTCTGAAGCTGGGTAGATACAAAAAAATAACATTAAGGGGGAAAAAATCCTATGCATAAGAGTTTTCGGAATAGGGGTACCTGGGTGCTCAGTTAAGTGTCTGACTCTTGATTTCGGCTGTGGTCATGATCTCAGGGTCATGAGATCAAACCCCATGTGGGGCTCCGTGCTCAGTGGGGAGTCTGCCTGAGATTCTCTCTCTCTCTCTTCCTTTCCCCCATTCATGCATGCTCTCTAAATAAATAAATAAATAAATAAATACTTTTTTTTTTTTTTTTTAAGATTTTATTTATTTATTTGACAGAGAGGGATCACAAGTAGGTAGAAAGGCAGGCAGAGAGAGAGAGGGAAGCAGGCTCCCTGCTGAGCAGAGAGCCTGACACGGGGCTCGATCCCAGGACCCTGAGATCATGACCTGAGCTGAAGGCAGAGGCTTTAACCCATTGAGCCACCCAGGTGCCCCTGAATAAATCCTTTTTTTTTTTTAAAGGGGGGGGTTCAGAATATGAAATGTTGGTTATCCCTCAAAAGCACAGTTTCCTTTACAGTCAGCAGAAGTGACCCACACCCCTATCCTCTTACCACCTACATTTCTCCACCACGCTTATCCTCTCATCTATTTTTCTGACAAGCTACCAAAACAATGTCTTAATTAACAGTTAATTAATCAATTAATCCGCCCAGATTCTCTCCTTCACTTAGCTGCTGCTCCCTCCATTCTGTCAGTCTCCACAGAGCTAGACATAGGAATGAACCTTATGCTTCTGTCTGAAAAATTCTGCTTTCTCAGAGGTTTCATTCTCAGCCTCTGTAATACATCCTAAACCCACATTTGGGGCCGCTGCAGATTCAGCCTGAGCCCAGGGAAATGTAGATCAATCCTATTAGGGGAATGGTTTGGCGAGTGGTCGGCCATAGCTGTGGAAATCGCCAGCAAGTTATGCCTGCGGTCTTCTAGACTGGACTTTGAGGTGTGGCTCTGGGAACTTGGCTTCCATCTTATTTTCAGAACACAGCCCCAGGCTGCCCTTCCAGATTATCAGTGCCCAGCTCACATGCAGTCCTAGAACTGTGCTTTCAAAAACAGTCCCTAATTATGAGCCCAATGCTGGGGACCCCCACCTCGTTCCCTTGAGTGGCTGCCTTGACCAAATGATCCATTCCCAAGCCTCTAGAAGAGTGGGTCCGGCCTTCTTGCCATTACCTCTTGGAAGCTGTTAGTTACTAAAATCTCCAGCCTAGAGGGTGGGAACTTGAAGTCCACTGCTGTCCTCACCCTACCAATTCCCCCCAACCTGTTGGGCAAGTCGACCCAGAAGTTCAGAACCCTCCAGATCACAGGATATGAGTAGTCAGGCAATGAGGGATGCCGTGCATACTGTGCTATCTCATGTGTAAAAATTACAGGCCAATTAGCAGAACAGACAGTGAACTGATTTGAACAAATACGAACATTAAGAAAATGTTCTCTGTACTCGCTGGTATCTTTTCATTCCCTGACCAAATTAATTAAGCCCGAGAAACTCAGTGTTGATATGATACTTCTCAATAAGTTAATCAAATGTATCTTTCTGCATTGAAAAGATGTCCAATATAGGGTGCCTGGGTGGCTCAGTCAGTTAAGCATCTGACTTTGGCTCAGGTCATGATCCTGGGGTCCTGTGGTCAAGTCCTGAGTCAGGCTCCCTGCTCAGCGGAGAGGCACGCTTCTCCCTTTCCCTCTGCTGCTCCCCCTGCTTCTGCTCTCTCTCTTTCAAATAAGTAAATAAAATTTAAGAAAAAAAATGTCTAATGTTATTAAGAAGTGCAAATAAACTTATCAATAGCAGAAATGAAACAGAGGCTTACTGGCACGCAAAGGCTCAAGACTAAAGCAAATGGAACTAAACTAAAGAGATGGAAATTCTCTTCTACAGCTGGACCTTTGCCTATAAGAAGGACCAAGATGAAGAAGCCAATTGGAAAGAAAGAAAGAAAGGGTATACAAGCTTTTTCTACAGGAAAACCCTGTCATGTCACCAAACCTAAGAAGAAAATGTTATATGGAACATTAACACAGCCTGAAAAAAGTTATCGCTCCCGTCAGACCTACAGAATGAGATTTGACTCAGTGGTAATGGGCGTCGTGCGTCCTTTTCAGTTGTTCCCAGGAAGCCAGAAGCCTGAGCCATAATTGATCTTTGTACTAAATTTTACACACTGTCAAATATTTTAGAAAAGTCTGCACCTTGGCACAATAGATCATTCCTTACGTTTAATTATCATTTTGTTCTCAATCATAGAAAATCTGCGAATGTTCACTAAGGAAAGGTCTTAATTTGTAATTATTTCTACATTTGTAAAAGAAGGAAACTTAGAGTTTACCTTCAGCTCCACTGTGGGGCAGTTCCTGGTAGTACCTCACTTCTAACCATTTGCTTTCCTTTCCTACAAAGATAATGGATATTTAGACATCCTGTGACCGTCCACTCTCCTCATCTCCTCAGTTACACAGCAATTTGAAAAAAACTGGATATGAAGTCATTTAGATACACAATCTTAATTCACTAAAAATTAATAACTTCTCTCATACTGCACTTTCAGTTTATCATAATTATTATCCAACTATAATGACACAAAAGCACAAGCCGTAGAGGCTGTAGCATTCTCCGTTACTATTTTATGTTTCCTTAAGTCCCCAATTCAACAAATTTCTCTCTTCTTACTACTCAACGGACTGGAATATTAACTTCACTCCTTTTCTAGCAGTGTTTTTCCCCCACTGGTTCTACCAAAATGCCGAAGAGATGGTTGCGTGCCATAAAAGCAGATAATAACAGTAACAGTATTAGATTCTCCTATAGCACCTTCATTACAAAGCACTTTTACTTCCATAATCTCATTTTAACTGTTTCTCATCACAACACTGAAATATGAAGACCAGGTATTTTTAGTCCTGAACTGAATAAAATTCAGGCTGACAACAGGTACATGACTCACCTGGAATCATAAACGGCATCATATGAAGGACAGGTCTAGAACCCAGATCTTGAAATTCCATTCTCTACACAGTTCTCTAATGTTGACACTTGGCCAACGGCAATAGAGTAAATGACCTGAATTATTTAATGGTAGTGGGATCATGTTCTGGATTCCTATAGTAAAGCAGCAATGTGCAAAGAATAACTTGCTTCCCTTTGAGAACCTGGAGTTCTCTATTAGAGATACAATATTGTGATTTATAAGAAATATATATATTTCATCATTCAGATGACCAAAAAACATTTCTCAATTGTATCTGGTCTTCATCCACAGTTCTTGGCTCACATGAGCTCCCAAAATCCTTGGAATCTCCTGAGCAGTAAGAGCATTGGTAGCATCTGTTATTGTAATATTTGGTCTCTTGCCCTCAGTTCCTGAAATCCCTTCAGAATTATAAAGATGAAATGGATGTCTTGTTATTCATAACAAGGCCCTTTTCACCACAGAGAGGTTTATGTTAATGAGGTGACTTTTGGAAAGCACCTAAGGGTGGAGGTGGCTGCCAGAGAACCAACCATGAATAGAGGACTAGAACTTTCAGTCCCACCCCAATTTCTGGGAAGGGGAAAGGGGCTGGAGGTCGGATCAATTACCAGTGGTAAATCATTTCATCTCATCATGCCAATGTAATGAAGCCTTCATAAAACCCCAAAAGGATGGTGTTCGAAGAGCTTTCCTGTTGATGTACTCAAACACTTCCACCTGCCACCATGCAGGGCGCCAAGTGTCCCAAGAACAGAAGCCCCTTTGTCTGGGACATCACCCTGTCTTCATGTGGCAGTTGACTGACCCTTTAATAACTTTCGTAGTAAATCAGTAATATAGTGAGTAAGCGGATTTTCTGAGTTCTGTGAGCTGTTCTAGCAAATTAATCAAACTTAAGGAGAAGTCATGGGAACCTCTGATCTGTAGCCATTCAGTCAGAAGCACAGGCAACATCTTGGATTTAGCAACTGGGGTCTAAAGTAGAGTGGTCTTGTGGGACATGGAATGTGATGCTATCACTGGGTAAATAGTGTCAGAACTGAGTTGAATTGGAAGACACCCAGCTGGTGTCTGAGAACTGTTTAGTAATCGTGGAGGAGCCTCCACACACAAGTTGAACTTGTGCCTAGGAACCCACTTAATAGAAATCAATGTGATGTAACTGGTCTTATTCCTCCTTTCATTATGGACAGCTAGGGAGCTCAAAGTCAAAGGGAAACCATAGCGCCATACTGGAAACCAGTTGCAAAGGGAAGCTATAGTACAGTATAGGATCTTACAAACTGCATATCCACACTATTTTCTCTCAGATATCTACAAAAAAATTTCTCCATTTCTTCTAAGAATATTCATATAATGGAAGTGAAATACCTTTAAATGGTTTCAAGGTGACTAAGTGATAAGAATGAACAACTAATCCACCAGAACCAATGACTTTTTAAGAAAATAAAAACAAGCAAGATAATAAAGAATGGAAGCTTTGAAATCTGATAGGCCAGGTTTCAGATCTGAGCCCTTCCAGTTGCCAGCCCTGGAACCTTGAGTAAGTTTACGAACCCTTCTTGGTCTGTTTCATCCACGAAATAAGGACAATAAGAACATCCATATGGAGTTGCTATAACGATAGCAAGAGATAACATGAGAAGAAACTAAGGTAGACAGGCCAGCACATGTAAGGCATTTGCCTAGAGCTGAAATACTGAAATTAGTTCCCAGCCTCTCTTGCACCTAGACATGCCCACATGATTGAATCCTAACCACTGACACATCAGCAGAGTATGTTCCATATTACCTCTTCTCTTTCCTCCTTCTTCTCAGTGGGATCCTGGACCAAAACCGGAAGGTCCCATGGCCATCACCTAAGGGCATTCAACCTTGAGACAGGAGCCTGGAAGCCTGACAGCACTACATGGCCATCGCCTGACCCTCAACTACCCATATGCTAATTCTCTATCTTGGGAGATAAATAAGCACCTATTTCATTAAGCCTCTTTGCCAAGCTTTTGTTATAAAGGAGGCAGACATAAGCCTGATAACATGAACCTAACACAGATTTGGCGAAGATCTGTGCCCACCAAACATTAGTTCCCTTAGTCTCCTTCTAGTCAAAAAGGCACGTGATTGGAAAAATGATCATAATAATATTTATAAGTAGAAAAACAAGTTACCAAATGATGTAGATTATACAGCATAATCCAAATTTCATTAGCAGGGAGAAAAAATTGCTGTGAGACTCAGGGATATCCAGGGGCTCAGAAGATTCTATTAAGCGCATGACTGTGAAGGAGAAAAAAAAATAACAAAGCCATTTAGACAAAACTACTTCAGAATGTCCTGCTGGGTTTCCCACAGGCCAAGGGCAATGCAGGTCCAGGCCAAGTGGAACGCGTCAGAGAGCTTATGGCAACCAGAGGAGCTGCAAATGTGTCTGGGGTGCATTAATGATGCTTTGTGATTCTTTACAAATGGACTTGGATGGATATTCTGAGAAAAAATGGCTAGTCTGGCTTATGATTTATATCACACGGCTATTCAGCATAATATAAGTGAATACTGAGCTGACCATGTTTTTATTACACCAAAAGGAAATATTTTTCAGATTATAACTGCACAGTTGTGGTTTCTAGCATTCCTGCTGCTCCTGTGCTCATATCCAAGGAAATTTATGCTTTTTCTGGGCACGGATATGTTTTAGGTCAAAATAGTATTTATTTAGGTAGTATCTACACACATGGGACCATTCAAGCTTAAACGGGACAGGCTTTGGAAAAACAGGAAGGAAGTGGGGACCCAGGGGATGGGAGTATTCTCAAAGTAGGAACACTTACCATCACAATGTCCCCTCCAAACACACACACACACACACACACACACACACACACACACACACACACACACAAATATACACAGCATATTCTAGAAAAATCTATGTAAGGGTTAAACTTCAGTCCTCTAAGCCTAATAATATTCAACCAACACTTCACAAAAATACATTTATAGAGCCATTTGGAAATAGCTGCATCAAAATGTCCTGCCTGGTCTCCAATTGTTCAAGCAAGGGCACTTCAGGGTATCCCCCAGGCAGGACAAAGACAGGGAGCCCCAGGCAAACACCAGCAGCTAGAAATGAGTATCTCTATCAACTGGGAAGCCCTTTGTTAGGCCCAATACTGGAAAAATACTCTTGTTCCTCAAAAGCTCACAAGGTGGTATTGAGAGCAGCAGACGACTTTCAGAAAACTGTAACCTGTAGATGTGTAGTTACGTAGTTAACTGTGTATGAGGTAGAATGGGATGAATTTGATAATGACACTATAGGAAGTTATGGGAGGTTCAAATAAGAAACAACTAATGGGAAGGAAGGGAGGGAGGGGAGGAGGAAGAAAAGAAGAAAAGAAGGGCAGGGCAGAAAGAAGGAAGGAAGAATGAATGAATGAATTATAATTAATTCACTGGTGGGATTCACTGTTGCATCTCAAAGAACACTGGAGAACACTGGTGGGGCTCCTGCGTGGCTCAGTCAGTTAAGTGACTCAAGCTTTCAGCTCAAGTCATGATCCCAGGGTCCTGGAATCGAGTCCCATGTCGGGAAGCTCTGCTCAGCAGGGAGCCTGCTTCTCTCTTTCTTCTTCTGCCTGCCACTCCCCCTGCTTCTGCACACTCTTTCTCTTTCTCTCTCTCCCTGTCAAATAAATAAATAAAATCTTTTTTTAAAATAAATAAACAAAAACAAATGCACACTGGCTCTCCACAGGACCCTCCTGGCCTGATTAAGGGCCTGCTAACTTTCCACATACATAGAGGATCTGGTATTGCTTCTTAGCAACAACCCCAGGAGCAAGAAAAAAATAGTGGATAAAGGTAGACAATGGAGTAATAATGATGATGATAGCTAACGTATATTGAGCATTTAGGGGAACGTGTAATAAAATCAAGATTAACATGTTAAAGTACACAATTTAAAATGTGACACAGAATTATACATCTGAGTTAGAGCGTGAGCAATTTGGCATTATTTTGCTGAAATTCAGGAAAAGAAGGGATGCTTTGTTCAACCGACAACATTGAGCCTAACGCATTCAGCTGCATTTCTGCCTAACTAGCACACACAACTTTCTTCCCACAGGAATATGAATGAAGCATATCAATTAACTGGTAACTTAGCTTCCTGATATCAAAGTAGGAATATTTACTAAGGAATAATAATGGAGTGAGAGCACCGGGATATATACCATCCTTTTTATTGCTGCAAACGGATTTTCCAGGATTTCTATAAATTAGTAATTTCAGAATCTCAGCAGAAAAATACACGTGTAACTTAAAAAAAAAATCTATTCGTTGAATTGGTTTAGCTCTTTGTCATGACTGTGCACACACACAATGATGTAATGACTTCTGCTTCCTAAGAAAAACCATTTTTCCTTATTATTCAGGGAAGGTTCCTTGGTCTTGCAACCAGCACAAAGAAGCACAGAATTCATGTGCACACACTTTAAAAAGGAAATGTTTCCTGCTCTTACTGCTGCAACTGACAGATAAGATGGGAGGCTAGTTTGTATTTCTTTAATCATCTCTTTTCTTCAAATCTATTTTCTAGCACAAAGTTAGAAGTCATTTGGGATGACTGAAAACCCTCATGTATAAAAAGACTATTTGGGATTTCTTTTAAAATTTTTCTTTTTGATGAGATTTAAAGATTGCTTCCTTATCTCTTCTTCACTTCATAGCAAGTTGATATCAGGTTTCGTACATAAAGGATACTGTGGATTGGCTTGTTCAGCCTCCATTCCATCTTTTTTCTAGCTTCCTGCTGAAGCTCGATTGTTTTAAAAACTGCCTCTTCTGGACTTCTCTGCAACTAATGTTCCAGATGCAAATTAATCTTACTCATTAGATGCACTTGAGGGCGATTTAGAAGAAGACGATGAATGGGAACCCATCTTCCTGACCCTGTTTCTGTCACAGACAGTTGTGACCATGTTAATGGCAGTGGCAGCTGGGGCTTTCTAATCTCTTAACCACAGTTATGGCAGTAAATTCTTGAACTAAGTAATTCCAGGAGCCACCTCTTGACTCACACTTCTCCATTCTTCTAATGCTTTTTTAAGTACCTAATTCCTAATAAGAAATATCTTTCTGCTAAAAATACCTAGGAGGATTCCTGTTCCCTACCTTAAACCCTGACTAATGCAATTATAGCCTTCCTTCCTCAATCCCAAGATGTAGTATATGAACCACGACATTTGCAACATGCTCTGTGTTTCAAAGTACGCGGACGTGCATTACCCACATCCAGCCTGCCCACAACTCTGTGAGGTGGGCGGACAGGTACTGCTCTCGCCGTGGTACAGATAAGAAAGCTGGGTCTCAGAAGAGCTGGGTGACTTAGCAGGGCATTTAGTTAGTAAGAAATGGAGAAGAAATTCAATCTCACATTTTATGGCTCTTAGTCAATTCCTTTGACACTGAGAAGCCTCTCAGGGGCAAATGGAGAAGAGAGAGAAAACACATGGATGATGGCCAGGAATTCAACCTTCTATTTTCCTACTTTAAAATAAAAAAGTTTTTAAAAACATCATTACACGCTAAGACCGTGACGTTCAACTAAAACATCTAGAGATGAACTAGCAGAGACGGGCTAGCTCACAGAGAAAGAGTCTTTGGATCTGGCAGAGCCTGTGCCTCTGCCTGATCGGGTCCCTCCTTTGAAGCCTCGTGGCTGTTAATACAAACACACAACAGGCCCAGCTCTGTTTTCCAACTCTAACTGGGAATTCCCTTTCTGCCCAATCATCTGGCTAAACCAGGAGTGGCTTGAAGACTTGGGGAGGCCAACCTTCATTTCTCCATTTCTTCCTAAGGGCAGTTTTGCCTAAGAACCACTCCCCTCTCCAACCTGGGCTCCCTAGAAATAACGATTTCTCTATTTTTCCCTTCCACTGCACATATTTTAGCAAAACATTTGATTTCACTGCTCAGGAGACCCAGAAGAAAAACCTTAAGTAACCAAGGCTTGATTTAGAACACTTCAAAAGTGATGGAATTCATTCTCTCCATATTTGCCACTCCTCCACTTCACAGCACTGTCTGACCACAGGGTTAAGATCCAAGAGCTCTAAGAAGCAAACTTCTAACCATATGGTCCCCAGTCCCTGAGAGCAGCACTCGTCCTAAGAAAACATTCCAGTATTGCAAATCTTCAAGATCATTCCACAGCCAACCTTGAAACACTAGAATTCCACAATTCCTGACCCTGCTTCCTTCTCTACTTGCTTCCTTCAGTCTCATAGGACTCAAATCAGAAGGGCTAAAAAAAACTATGACATCGGCCCCTGCGTGGAAACATGTGAATTCTTCAGAAAAGGTGACAGCTATAAAAAAAAACATTTATAATGAAGAGGAGAAGAAAGGCGATGAAAAGAAGGAGATCTGATTAGTTAGGCAAACTCAATTATCTTTTCCCTGTGATATCAAGATACACAGGAAACTATGTTGAAAGGCAACAACAAACTATACTAACCTGGGGGAAGAGAGAATAAGTTGAATTGTCAATGGTGAATGAGTATAAAAACTCCCCATCGTACCACATGCTCTTCCCCATGGGGGAATTCATTTTTGTCATAGCAAAGAGATGGGCGGGGTCACAGCAGTCTTCCATCTGTTTCCTAGGAGAGAAAATAGAGAGAGAAAAGAACAGCAGGTTAAGTGAGCGGCAGCCTCATTCACTCGTCATTCCCACCGAGAGGCGATGCACAGCCTTTACCTCAGGGCTGGCTCACAAAGGCATCTGTGTCTCCACGGTGATTAGACTACTATTAATTCACTCCTCCAGCCATCAAAATGCATGATTGGAATATTTTTTAATAAAAAAAGTTAAAAAAAAAAAAACACATCAGCTCTCAGATGCAGCTAAAATATGTCTGAAGGCAAACATGATCATTATAATTGCAGATTTGTTGACTGACTGAGACCCCCAGGCTCAGAAAAGATTGGAGGGTCTTCTGGAGACTGCTGAGCGAGGCAGCTGCGGCAGAATTGAACCTTCATGGTAAGTAGTTCATGGTAAGTTTATGGTAAGTGCCTGGTTCAGTTACCAGGCACTTTACATGAGCTGTAGGAAGTAGGGGACGCACAGTGGTCCACAGTAGTAGCCCAAAAGAAGGCACACCTCCCAAAACTGGGGACAAAATTAAGGAACAAGTCCTGGGGAAAATCCTTCTAAACAGAAACAGAATGAGATGAGTGATGTGATTTCAAACACTAGCGAAGCCATCTGTGTTCTAAGTGATAAATCTCATGGAGCTTTTTGGCTCTTGTTTGGTCTGACCTCTTAGCAGTACGGGGCACAGTTTAGCACCATTACCTTTGGGAAGCGATCCCCAGTCCTTTGGCATCTGAAATACCAGGGTTTTCTGGGTCACCTCACTCCTCTGGGCTAGTTCGCGGGTGGCTCTCCTGCTTGCCCCTCAATGGAAGCCCTGTCACTAGTCTACAAGCCATTATTTACAATCTTCTCGATTTAAAAACCTATCGGAAACCAACTCTGTTCATTCCCTGCCCTCAGGAGTAAAAGAGCTTATTCCCCAGCTGCACCTTTAGAAGGACCAATGAAACAAACTGCTAACACAAACCACTTCTGAGTGGTTCCCCCACAGACCTGCCTACTCAGACATCTTTGGCCACCATAGCACAGAAGCTTAAAGCTGAACGGGAGAGGTAATGTGGAATACTTGGGTTCAAATCCTGGCTCTGCCACCTAATAACTCCACACCTGGGGAGCATCCCAGCTTCACAACCGGCCTCAGACACTGTTTTTGAGAATTCACTAAAAATGTCCAGGTGGCACACACAGTACAATTTCAATACACATCCTTATTACATAGCCCCAACTTCGCTGTAGAAAAGAATACACCAAGTCAGTGTCCAGGGCCTGCCTCCTCAGCCAGGGCCCTGGCACTCTCCCCACCACACGGTGCTTCTCCCAGCATGCTTTGGTTCACTTCCTCTTTACAAGGGTTTCCATAGAAAGGATGGGGGTGGGGGTGGGGAGAGGGGCTCAGGAAGAAAGCCTTCATCTTATCAAAGTTGCTAGAATTTGTGAGTTGCCTGGATAGTTTGGTCGGTTAAGCGTCCGACTTTTGATCTCAACTCAGGTCTTGATCTCAGGGTCATGAGTTCAAGCCCTGCATTGGGCTCTATGCTGGGCATGGAGCCTACTTAAAAAAAAAAAAGTTGCTAGAATTTTTGTCATTTCTTGCTCTGACATCATCATTCCATTTCTGACCAGCTGTGCCTCTTTCCTCTCCTCTTCCATCTTCATTAATTATCAGTATTTCATCACCTAATAGGTGGCCTGAAATGGAGGCAGTCAAGTTACATGGTGACTTGCCTGCATTTTACCAAGAGTATCCTAGACACTATATTCCATCAACATAAAATCAGATGGCTTAAGACTATCTTTGGACGGCACCTGGGTGGCTCAGTCCGTTAAACATCTGCCTTCAGCTCAGGTCATGATCCTGGAGTCTGAGGATCAAGTCCTGCACTGGGATTCCCTGCTCAGCAAGAAGTCTGATTCTCCCTCTGCCCTTCCCTCTGCTCATGCCCTCTCTCGCTCTCTCTCTCTCAAATAAATAAATAAAATCTATTTTTAAAAAAAGACTATCTTTGGAAATAAGGAAGATTATCATAGGCATGACTCTAAACTAAATTTTTGAGCCCCTATTACAGGTCTGGTGATATTTTACCACTTTTAGTTTTTACAATAACCCTAAGAGATAATTAACAAACTATCATTATTATTACTCCCAATTCATATTTGAGGAAATGGAACTAGGGTCATTCCAGGACTCACTCGGGTCACATCAGTTTGAGTTAGGCTTTTTCCTCCGCATGCTGCCTGTTCAGAACTTTTGATTCACCTTTACCATTCTCTGCCCTGAAGGAATGCTTTCTAAACAATGGCCAAGCACTTGCACTGTACCTGGTGCCTTTAGAGATATTTTTCCACTTCATCTTCACTTCCAAACTGAGCTAAACTTGCCATTCAGTACAAAGTAATACTGGAAATTCACAGGAAAAATTGGCCACAGTCATATAATAACACCTCCTTTTGTCTAGAGCCTGGCCGCTTATATGTCCCTTTCACATTGGTTTCCTCTCTTCATCCTCAAAAAAACTAAGAGTTCACTACATCATAAACCTGTAATGCAACTGAAGCTCAGGCCAAGAGACTTGCTTAAGTTCATTAGGTTAATAAGTATTTGCTTATTAATAAAATGTGTGTTAGATGGACTCAAATCTCTACCTCTTCCTACAGCATCACCACAGTCAGAGTAATCAGACCCTTATAGGAAAACCAAATACTCAACGGAAAATGAAAGTGTCACGTGTACAAATATTTTTTAAAAATCCAAGAACTATAGCAAATTTTTTAATAATCATATCACCATTTACAAGATGGGAGGGCTTTTCCTATCATAACTCTCAAACCTTTCCCTCCATCCAGAATGCCTCCTACTCGTTTCTTGCCATGACCCTCTTCGGAAGGGGGCCAAAAACAGATCACAGTGTGAAAGTGTGTGCACTCCCCAGGCCCGGGGCGGTGGGGGGGGTGCCGGGGATGGCGCTAGCTCACCAGCAACACTGGCCACAGCAACAACAGCGGTAGGAATAGTAGCCATAGTACAAGCAATAGTCATGATTTTTACAGAGTTAACCTAACACTGTGCTAGTGCTTGGGAATATAAAATTGAATTACAAACCAGACCTGTCTTCAGAAAACACGCTCCAAGCAACTCACTACTTAGGAAGGCAAGAAGATGGGACCAGTGCCACGACAGATGTGCACAGACAGCTGTAGTTGCTCAGAAAGAGGAGGGCATGAAG
Source organism: Procyon lotor (assembly GCA_028646535.1). Classification (NCBI taxonomy): domain Eukaryota; kingdom Metazoa; phylum Chordata; class Mammalia; order Carnivora; family Procyonidae; genus Procyon; species Procyon lotor. Next base: position 37,230,297 of record CM053611.1, read on the forward strand.
TCACGCTCCAGGTTCCAGGACGGGTCCCCTGCTCAGAGGTCTGCAGCCTGGGAGGAGCTGGCAGGAAGAAGCAGGATGCAAGCCATCTGAGGCAAGGAAGCTGCTACAGAGGTTATGAGACAGCAAGACGCATCCCTTCATCAGAGTACACAACACAAATACTAAGAAACTGTTGACAGCTGAATATTGAATGTTACCTCCATCCAACCCGCCAGTGATCCTGGAGAGATGACATGTACCAGCTCTTAGCATTTTTAGTCAGTTTGGTCCCCATCCCCTTTCTCATGCTTTGCACTGATGCTGCTTATTATTTGCTTCTGTTTTCCAGCAGACAATAAAATCACAGGGTTAAAAAAGCAAAAGTAAATCCATTTTTTTAAAAGATTTTATTTATTTGACAGCGAGAAACACAGCGAGAGAGGGAACACAAGCAGAGGGAATGGTAGCTGGAGAAGCAGGCTTCCTGTGGAGCAAGGAGCCTGATGTGGGGCTCGATCCGAGGACTCTGGGATCATGACTGAGCTGAAGGCAGACGCTTAACGACTGAGCCACCCAGGCGCCCCAGTAAATCCATTTTTATTCAAGTTTAAGTTTGCAGATTATTGTTTCAGGTGAGTGTGAATTGTGTAGTGGAGCCAAAATTTAAATACTTTCTATTATTTGAATCCAAGCTTTAGTCGAGTTCCTATCAAATGATGCCACAGTTGCATGGAGAATGTAAATATGAAGCCTGGGAGCCACTTACTGAACACTCACTCAGGTTCTCACCCCCTTCTAATGAAAGCCATGCAGACCAATTAAGCCAAGAGAACCACCGACAAGAAGACTGAGGTTCTGGGGAAACTAAAGAGGCAAATAGGGGTGAAAATCCACCCATTCAGTTAATAATGTCCCATATCAAAATGAACCTTCTGAGACTCTCTCAGACGCCATGTTCAACACTTTAGTCCCCAGGGATGAAGAAGGCTAGGAAGCTGTTACTCCAATGGGTGTCCCCACTGAGCCCCTTCCAAGGAGTGACTGAATTTGAGAAAGTAGGGGTGACAGGGAGCTCTACTGCTGTCTCATGTTTGGCTAAAAGCTACTGTTCTACTTCAGCTTCATACGCAGCTACTGGAAGGCTGAAGAGTCAAGTAGCCAAGCAGCCAACTCAAAGCCACTTCGGCATTCCTGAATGTGTGTGTGCGACAAGTGCTTGTGTAAAAATTTACATCACCATCATATCTAAACAGGGTATTGACGTGAGCAACACAAACAGGGAGTGTTGTCGGAGTTTACAGTTTGTAACTAAATATGCAACTTAAAAATCTGGAAAGCAAAAGGTACAGCACAGAGAATAGAACCAATGGTATGGTAACAGCACTGTATAGAGACAGAGGATAGCTAGCTACACTTGTGATGGGCACAGCCTAACATTGAGAGTTGCTGAATCACTATGTTGTACATCTAAAACTAATCTAATCTAACACTGTAGGTCAACTATACTCAAATAAAAAAGTAAAAACAAAATAAAATTCTGATGAGCAATTTAGAAGTAACCAGAGTGAAAATCTCTTTATATGTTTTATATATGGAAATTCTATCAGTCAGAGGAAGTTTAAATGTATCTCTGGAAGAAGAAAATGCTGATAATAAATTTATTGTGAAATTTGTTAACTTTATGTACTTTTGAATTTTGAAGAATTATTGACTACATAGGGAACAAATTGTCAGTGAAAGGATATGTTAAGAGAAGGGTGAGTTTGGGGGCACCTGGGTGGCTCAGTGGATTAAAGCCTCTGCCGTCAGCTCAGGTCATGATCTCAGGGTCCTGGGATCGAGCCCCACATCAGGCTCTCTGCTCAGTGGGGAGCCTGCTTCTCCCTTTCTCTCTGGATGCCCCTCTGCCTACTTGTGTTCTCTCTGTCAAATAAATAAATAAAATCTTAAAAAAAAAAAAAGAGAAGAGTGAGTTTGGAAGATAACTTGATAACTTTAGGAAAAATACTATACCATTTTTCTGTCAACAAATATTGATGAAGTTTTAAATAATAATGTAAGGCAGAATAACAGGGTTGAGAATACATGATAATTCAAATCTTCGTAGAATTGGTTGATGTGTTAGCATTCAAAATATTAAACAAGCTAAACTTCAGGATCTATATGTAATTTTCAGTTACTTAATTCCATTTAGACAATAATTGTTCAAGAAAAAAGTCTTAGTTGGAAACTCTTCATATCTTAATTATGGGCCAAATTTGCCCCCAAAAAATTCCATTAAGAAAGAAAAATTCCCAAAACTGACATCATGAGAACTCATCATGACCCAGTCTCTCTTACTTGCTTTATTCTCTACAGTACTTAACACTATATGCTGTATGTTTAAAGTTGTGCTTATTGTCTGTAATTGTCTATCTCCCAAAGTCCCAGAATGTAAACTCCATGAGGAGAGAGACTTTTGTCTTCTAGTCACTATTGTATCACCTTCTGAATCAATGGCCGATACACTGAACAGGTGCTTAATAAATGTTGACAGAATGAAAAAAAATAACAAGTAGGAAGAAAAGAAGAAAATGTTAGAGAAACAAGAAAATCTCAAGGCGCATTTTCTTCTCACTAACCAAATTCAAACTGAAGTCAATTCCTTATGGTTTTAGTCTATGGAGACCAAAAAACACAAAAGCTTGTCAAAATAACTGCTGTAGACATTTCTCAGTAATAACAGGCCCAAGATTTCTGAGACCTGCTCAGTGGTGAATCCCAGGTTCCTTACACTGTGCCCTAAACATTAGTCTGGTTACAGTAAGTGTCCCTTTAGGATCACTGACCAGCTGCATGGGAACCACAGGAGTGGCCCACTAGGTGATGGTGCTGATAAAGTCTGTTTCCTTCATCGTAGCGTCAAACTCTCAAAATTTAACTTTTAAATATTTGATAAGGTTTCAGATTTAATCTTGTCTTCAAAAAGTTCTTTCTATTCTAGTGATATCTGACTTCAGTCAATCATTGATTTTAACATCTGGCTCTTGGCCAAAAACATATCTAATGCATTTCCTCCAGATAGCTAAATCAATAGTCCTTATTGTAAACTCTCCTGAATCAAGTTCCTAAAATTCCTTATAGACTACTATATGTTAGTTCTTTGAGTTAGTGTCACAGAGCCTCAGATTCATGGTTGAAAATGTGCCCAAGGTCCATATTAGAGGATGGCTATGAAAGTGAGATATATATATATATATATATATTGAGAGAGATATATATGTATATATATAATATATATTGAGAGGGAGCACACGAGGGCATAGCACATATCATGCTTTCACTAAGTATTCATTTCACTTTCCCTCATAGTTAGGAACCCTACTACTAGGCTTGCCTCATAAAATCCTAGGTTATGATTGCTTTCCAGGTATAATTATTAATAGTCACCTCCCTTCCATTCCTAAACATGTCCCTATTTGGATGATAAACTACATGTTCACTCTATTAAGACTGCAAGCTAAATAGTTACATCAAATAAAAAAGGGCTTTTCTCTCTATTACAAAGCTGTAATCAACAAGACAGTGTGGTACTGGCACAAAAACAGACACATAGATCAATGGAACAGAACAGAGAGTCCAGAAATGGATTCTCAACTCTATGGTCAACTAATCTTTGACAAAGCAGGAAAAAAATGTCCAATGGAAAAAAGACAGTCTTTTCAACAAATAGTGTTGGGAAAACTGGACAGCCACACACAGAAGAATGAAACTGGACCATTTCCTTACACCTCACACAAAAATAGACTCAAAATGGATGAAAGACCTCAAGAGGAGATAGGAATCCATCAAAATCCATGAGGAAAACACAGGCAGCAACCTCTTTGACCTCAGCTGCAGCAACTTTTTTCTAGAAACATCGCCAAGGGCAAGGGAAGCATGGACAAAAATGAACTATTGGGACTTCATCAAAATCAAAAGCTTTTGCACAGCAAAGGAAACAGTCAACAAAACCAAAAGACAACTGACAGAATGGGAGAAGATATTTGCAAATGGCATCTCAGATAAAGAGCTAGCATCCAAAATCTATAAAGAACTTCTTAAACTCAACACCCAAAGAACAAATAATCCAATCAAGAAATGGGCAGAAGACATGAACAGACATTTCTGCAAAGAAGACATCCAAATGGCCAACAGATACATGAAAAAGTGCTCAACAGCACTTGGCATCAGGGAAATACAAATCAAAACCACAGTGAGATACCACCTCACACCAGTCAGAATGGCTAAAATTAACAAGTCAGCAAACGACAGATGTTGGCGAGGATGCAGAGAAAGAGGAACCCTCCTACATTGTTGGTGGGAATGCAAGCTGGTGCAGCTACTCCAGAAAACAGTATGGAGGTTCCTCAAAAAGTTGAAAAAAGAGCTACCCTGCAACCCAGCAATTGCACTACCTAGTATTGACCCTAAAAATACAAATGTAGCGATCCGAAGGGACACGTGCACCCAAATGTTTATAGCAGCAATGTCTACAGTAGCCAATGTATGGAAAGAGCCTAGATGTCCATCAACAGATGAGTGGATAAAGAAGATGTGGTATATATATACAATGGAATACTATGCAGCCATCAAAAAAATGAAATCTTGCCATTTGCAATGACGTGGATAGAACTAGAGGGTACTGTGCTAAGCAAAATAAGTCAATCAGAAAAAGACAATTATCATATGATCTCTCTGATATGAGGAACTTGAGAGGCATGGTTGGGGTTCATGGGGGGAAGGGAGGGAAAAATGAAACAAGATGGGACCAGGGAGGGAGACAGACTATAAGAGACAATCTCAGGAAACAAACTGAGGGCTGCTGGGGCGGGGGGAGGCGGATAGGGTGGCTGAGTGATGGACATTGGGGAGGGTATGTGCTATGGTGAATGTTCTGAATTGTGTAAGACTGATGAATCACAGACCAGTACCCCTAAAATAATACATTATATGTTAATAAAAAAAGGGCGGGGTGGCTTTTCTTTAAGTGAAGAATCTGGTGGCATACAGAGAAATCAGAGATATTTCTTATGGCAGATTTCACCAACATTATGGGAGGTAGGGTTTGAGCCAACATGGTTATTTTTCCTCCTAACTTAAAGGAATCTTTGTCTTAAATGATCGGTTTTGAAGCAAGCTTAAAAGTCTGGAGTCACTATGATTGAGTATCCAGGACATAGAACAAGAACTTGTAGCAGTTGCTCTGAACCAGCAGCAGAGCCCTACCCATGGCAGAAGAGGGAAAACAAGCAGTGACAGGCTCCTCTCTGGGACAAAGGCAATACCTTCTGTTCACAGTATGGGCCCCTGTAATAGCTTACACTATTGACCCAAGAGATTCAAAATACACACTCAATACTTAGAGATTTGTTCTCATTTTATTTTTTTGTAAAATTGTCTTGAATAGTGTGGAGGAAAAATACTTTCATTAGATTATTGCTTAAAATAATGTTTTCTACAGATATAATAAAAAGTCTCTTCAAAGATTAATCTTCTAGACAATTTGCCAGGATGACAAAAACAGAGAAAAACAGCTCTTGTGTACTACTCAAGACAGCAAATAATCTTTTATTTAGC
>CM053611.1:37236373-37314434 GCA_028646535.1 Procyon lotor
AAAACTATACACTATGCTTAGCGACATAAAATAAGGGTGACATAAAATAAGCGACATAAAATAATTGACTATATAAGTGAATATATCTATTCTTGAATAGAAAATTTCAATTTTGTAATGATGTATCAATTAGTGAAACTAAAAAAAAAATCTATCAACAGAAATCATTTGAACTTGAAAAGCATTCTCTACTGTACCTAGGAGAAAAATACGAAAGAATTACAAAGAAAATTCTGGCAAAAAAAAACAATGACTGGCCTTATGAGATATTAAAATATATGGTAAAGCTACAGTAATTGATACGGTATGGCTGTAGAACAGAACTAATCAGATAAAGCTATGGAAGAAAAGTGGGACTTCCAAAATGACCCACACAGATAGGATTATGTGGCACGGATAAACTTGGCATTTCAAATGAGTGGAAGGAGGATTTTTATTTTTGTTGTTGGATAATAATGCTAGGAAACATAGGGAAAACACTAGATCTATTCCTCATTATACTGAAATAATCATAGATGGGTCAGAAATTTTAATGCAAAATTTAAATCATAAAAATACTAGATGAAAATATCTTGAGCTGCAGGAATCATGACACAAAGGTTCAAAAGCCAAAAAGGAAAAAACTGATGAAGTTGATTGCTGATTATTTTTAAAGTCTTCACACACACACAAAAAATATAAACATAAACATAAGACAAAAGACAAACTGGGAAAAATATGTACCACAGATATGGCAAAGAGCTATAGTCCTTTAACAAAGGACACTTTGGGTATCAAAAAGGAAGAGATGAACAACTCAATAAGGTAATAGGCAAAAGACCTAGAAGTGCCCTCCACAGGAGAGGAACTCTTCAAGAATAATCATAAAAAAGTAAAAAGAGGCTCAGTCTCATTAATTAAAATTATAACTTTTCACCTATATATTAGCAAAACATTTTAAGGTTAATTATATTCCGTATTGGAATGGTCAATAGGCTCCTGGTCACAAAACAGATGCCTTCAATTGAAAGACAATTCATAAGTATCAATTTTAAAATTAAATGGGTTGTTTCAAGACCCTTTAAGAAGCTATCCTGTAGAGATAATTACAGAAACAGAAAAACATATTCCAGGATGTTTGTTAAGCCATTTCTCATTTAAAAAAAATAAAATAAAGAAAAATACCATAGTCAACCCTAAAATGGAATTTCATATTCTCTCCATCATTTTTTAAAATGAGATGTTGTTTTGTGCCACATATACCAAATGAGATTTCCACTGGCCCAAATGTTATGGGTAGTAAAAAGAGGATGTTGTCAAAAACTATTTTTATATGATTTAATTATTACTTAATATGTCAGTTATCCATTATTATACAACAAATTACTCCAAAATTCAGCAGCTTCAAACAACAAAGATTTCTTTTCTAACACAGTTTCTGAGGGTCAGGAGTGTCTTAGCTAGATGGTTCTGGCTCAGGGTCTCTCGTGAACTTGCAGTGAGGCTATCGGCTGGGAGCTGCAGTCAACGAATGCTGGAGGGTCCACCTCCCAGTTCATTCATGTAGATGTTGGTGGCCTTGGTTCCTTGCTGGCTGTTGATCAAATACCTCAGTTTCTTATCACATGTTCCTTACCAGTGCCTTACCTCAGCTCCAAATTGCTTGAGTGTCCTCGCAACATGGCAGCTGGCTTCTCCCAGAACAAGTGACCCAATAGAGAAAGAGAGCACGCAAAATGGAAGCCACCGTCTTTATAAATCTAATCTCAGAACTGTCAAACCATCACTTCTGCAGTATTCCATTCCATTCTAGAAGTAAGACACTGAATCGAGCCCACACTCAAAAGGAGGGAGACACGTGAACACCAGGAGGAGCCATTAGGAGGATCATTAGAAGCCATTTTAGAAGCTATCACTATATGTAATATATATATGGAGTATAACTAGATGTTTCTATTTATATAGATCTTTAAAAACTCATATATAGGAGGGGAATTATATATCCTGGTTAGTGTGAAATAGTCCTAGTTTACAGCTACTGTCCTGGAATAATGATAGTATCAACGCATTAACGTTGTTTACCTCTAGGGAAAGAGACTGAGAAGACTTTTTTGCTTGCTTAATATATACCTGTATAAAGTTCTAATGTTTACAATAAAAATGCATTACCTTATAAAGATCTTTCAAAAGACAAAAATTGCACTTCTAACAGAAATTAGACCTCTAGATTCTCTTTCAGAATAACTCAAAATGTTGTCACATAGATTCCATTTCTGAGACAGTGACTGAGTTCGAAAGAGAAAAGTTTCTGGAGATTTCAACAATGGAGAGAAGACAAAGAATAATTTCCTTTTTTTTTAGGTAACACAGAAAAAGTTTCCAGTCACTGTTCCACTCCTATTCCTCACAGTTGGGGAGGTTTAGTCCCCCTGACCATGGCACAGTTCGTATGATTTCTTGGCATCCATCTCATAGATATAAATGGGAAATAACCAAGTGGGCTATGACAGCTAGATAAGAGAGCCCAAAAAAACCTCTAAAATTAAGCCACTGGGATGAATCCAAGATGTCAGGCAAAAAGAAAAAGGAAAGAGACGCCTTGCCCATGACTTGAGCCCACTGCTTTATTTGCAGTATCCTTGAGGAGTAAATAGCAAAAACAGTCTTGGATATAACAATAGTCAAATACCGCAAGAATTAATTCACTTTCATAGACTTAAATTTTTCCATTTGAGAGTCCTTCCTCCATAATAAGACACTACAATACAAGGAGGTGTCAGGATTTAACTTGAAGCCCTGAATGTCAATGTTAACCTTGCTGCAAAGGAGCAGCCTGGCATAGTAAGGGGCCCTAGAGCTCTCAAGCCCACCTAGAGCCAAAAAAACCATTTCCTAACTGCGTACCTTTGAGTGAGGTCCTAAACCTCCTTTGTTTCAGTTTCTCCATCAATAAAATAGGACTATTTTACTCTTTTCAAGTCAAAAACACCCACATGCAAAAAATAAAACAAAAAAAATTAATCTAGACATAGACCTCACACCTTCACAAAAATTAACTCAAAATGGATCACAGACCTAAAGGTAAAATGCAGAACTATAAAACTCCCAAATGATAACATAGAAGAAAACCTAAATAACGTTGGGTATGGCAATGATATTTTATTTAAAACACCAAAGGCACAATCTAAGAAAATAATTGATGGGGCGCCTGGGTGGCTCAGTGGGTTAAAGCCTCTGCCTTTGGCTCAGGTCATGATCTCAGGGTCCTGGAATCAAGCCCCGCATCGGGCTCTCCGCTCAGCGGGGAGTCTGCTTCCCCCTCTCTCTGCCTGCCTGCTACTTGTGATCTCTCTCTCTTTCTGTCAAATTAATAAATAAAATCTTTAGAAAAAATAATTGCTATACTGGACTCGATTAAAATTTAAAACTTTCTGCTCTGTGAAAGACAATGTCAAGAGAACAAGAAGACAAGCCACAGACTGGGTGAAAATATCTGCAAAGACAGAGCTGATAAAGAACTGTTTTTCAAAATATACAAAGAAGGGGCTCCTGGATGGCTCAGTCAGTTGAATGTCTGACTTTGGCTTAGGTCATGATCCCAGGGTCCTGGGATCGAGCCCTGCATCAGGCTCCCTGCTCAGCGGGGAGCCCGCTTCTCCCTCTGACTCTGCCCGCCACTCCCCCCTGCTTGTGCTCTCTATCTCTCTGTCAAATAAATAAAGAAGATCTTGAAAGAAAAAAAAAAAAAAACAGAAAAAGAACATTCGAAATTCAATAATAAGAAAACAAACAACCCAATTTAAAAACAGGCCCCCTCCTCAAAAAAAAAAAAAAGCCACTAAACATACATACAGAGAATAGACTGGTGGTTGCTAGAAGTGAGGGGTATGAAAAATGGGTGGAGATGATCAAAAGGTACAAACTTCCAGTCATAAAATAAATAAGTCCTGGGGATGTAATGGACAACACCGTGGGTATAGTTCATAATACTGCATTGTATATTATAGTTGCTAAAAGAATAAATCCTAAAGGTTTTCATCACAAGTAAAAAAAAAAATTTGTAACTGTGCAGTGATAGATGATAACTGGACTTACTGCAGTGATCATTTTGCAATACATGTAAATATCAAATCATTATGTTGTACATCTGAAAATAATATAACATTATATGACAATTACATCTCAAATTTTTTAACGGGCTAAAGACTTTAACAGACACCTCACCAGAAGGCAAATAAGCTGTGAAAATATGCTCCACGTCATTTGCCATCAGGGAAATGCAGACTGAAACAACAATAAGATACCACTACATATCTATTAGAGTGGCTAGAAGCAAGAACACTGACACCGCCAAATGCTGGCAAGGATGGGGAGCGAGAGGATCTCTCATTCATTGCTGGTGGGGATGCAAAATGGCACAGCCACTGTGGAAGACAGTTGGGCAGTTCCTTACAAAACTAAACGCACCATTACATACAATCCACGACCATGCTCCTCGGTATTTACCGAAAGGACTTTATTCAACTATACATTCATTTAGCTAGGCATCCAGCTCTTTAACATTTATTGAGGGGGTATGCCAATGCCTTAAGTCTGTGAGACCAGCCTGTTTATGGTTTTTTGTAATTTATAACTGCCAAACTTTGGAAACAACCAAGACATCCTTCAGTAGGCGAATGGAGAAAGAAACTGTGGTTTACAATTCAGCGCTAAAAAGAAGTTGAGTTGTCAAGCCATGGGAAGACATAGAAGAAACATAAATGCTTATTACTGAGAGAAAAAAGCCAATCTGAAAAGGCTACATAGTATATGATTCCAACTATATGGCATTCTGGAAAAGGCAAAACCCTGGGAACACTAAAAAGATCAGTGGTTGACCAGGGTTGGGGGAGAAAGAAGGGATGAAAAGGTGGAACACAATGGATTTTCAGGACAATGCAACCACTTTGTATGTTACTATAGTGATAGATACATGTCATTACATAATTGTCCAAACCCTTAGAATGAACAACACCAAGAGGGAAAAGATGAACTATAAACTCTTGGCGATTACATTGTGTCAATGTAGATTCATCATTTGAGGTAGTATTCTGGGGAATGTGTTAATGGGGATGGCTATGCATATGTGAGGCTGGGGGTATACAGGAAATCCCTGTACCTTCCTCTTAATTTTGCTGTGAACCTAAAACTGCTCTAGGAAAATTAGGTCTTAGGTCTTAAAAAAAAAAAAAAAAAAAAAAAAGACCCAAACTGCTCTTGGAGGCTTTTAAGGAGGAGAGGATTCATGAGCCAAGAAATGAGAGTGGCCTCTAGAAGCTGAGGCCAGCCTTCAGTTAGCAGCCAGCCGGGAGACGGCCACCTCCACCACAACCACACAGAGGTGAATTCTACCAACAAGCCCGATGAGGAAGGAAGTGGATCCTCTTCTAGAGCCTCCAGAATGGAATGCAGCTTGCTGACAGTTTGATTTTTCACCCACTGAGACTCATGTTAAACTTCTACCCTACTAAAAGATAAAATAATAAATTTGTGTGGTTTCAGCAGGAGCGGGTGGGGGGGATGGTGGGGGGGGTGACATTATCTTTTAGGGCTGTTATCATGACATTAACATACATAAAGTATTTAAAAGAGGGTATGACACATAGTAAGCACTCACTAAATGCTAGCTGTCAGCACCACCTACAATCTAAATGGCCTTAAAGAAACAATTACTCACAGCCTGGTTCTTTGTAAAATAGGGATAATAATATCTCCCTCACAGAGTATTTGTGAATGCCAAATGATAACACTGTGTAAAGTGCTTAAAATAGTGCCTGGCATATGGCAGATACAAAATAAATAACAACTATACTACTAAAAATATCATCATTATTGCCTAAAAAATGGAGCTGATTTTAAAACCAAGAGTTAGATGGACTGATATTTTGCACATGAAAGCATCTAGCATAGTACTTGCACATAATTGGTGCTCAACAAATGTTCATTAAATATGAACTTATGTTTCCATAGATCATCTCTATTCTAAAAGCCCAAAGAGAATTTTTTTAAGACTGCTTAAAAGTTTTCAGTCCTGAAATGTGATACTCTAGGAGCAATCTTCTGGCTTCTTTATTGGTTCTTTCCTCTTGTAACAGGATGTTCAGAGGGATTTTGTGCTGGAATCATGGTTTAAGTCCAAAGCTGGAGACACAGCTGCTAAGGACCCTTCATTGAATTGAGAGGGCCACTGGATATGTAGCCAGCCCCCTAGCAGAGTTTGGGGGGGGAGGTGATTTAAATCCAGCCCCCCATACAACCACTCCCCCACCGTGGTCAACATAAAGGGAAATGAGGAGTGAGAAGAACCTGTTGAGGAGTGGCCCTTCTGCCCTTTCCTGAAGAGGAGGGAGTACCCAAGAAAATCAAGACTGGCAGTGCCTGCCCAAAGGGATAACATTCCCCAGCTGTAGTCGGATTAGCCAGCATACTTGGCGGTGTGCCCCCAAGCTTCATGAGCAGAAAGGAAAGGAAATGAGGAACAATTGGCAGTGAAAGAGTGACTCTAAATGGCATGGTGACAACTGGAGACATTTGTGATAAGCCCCCAAAAGAGGGGTTGGGGGCCTTGAATGCCTCGTTTGTGGTAAGAAACCTTGTTCAACCTGCTCAATATGGAAGTGAACTGACCAGTTGAGCATTTGCCTCTTGCTGGGGCCCAGTATGACTGCATTTTGTGAGTACACAAATGTACCTAGCAAGTAAATATGACAAAATATGAGGTTTTTCTCTCTTATCTGAGAGTTATGGTCAGAAGCCAAAACCAAGACCAACATGTGCTAATTACTTTGTTTTTTAGGTTCAGAGAGCTGCCAGAAGTTGGAGGCCGCCACCTCTTGGGGGAGAAAGAAGGGATGAATAGGTGAAACACAATGCATTTTCAGGACAATGCAACCACTTTGTATGTTACTATAGTGATAGATACATGTCATTACGTAATTGTCCAAACCCTTAGAATGAACAACACCAAGAGCGAAAAGATGAACTATATAGACTTTCGGCGATTATATTGTGTCAAGTAGATTCATCATTTGAGGTAGCAGTCTGGGGAAGGTGTTAAGGTTCTCTAAGTGATGCTAGACCATGACACAGTCTCACCTCCACATAACTGATTCACACAAAGCAGGACCAGGAGAAAGGCACAGACTCGGGAGTGCCGTGTTTTCTCATGAGGCTCTCGCCTCTCCACCCCTGTAGAGTGAGTGCCTGCCCTTCCCAAAGGAAGAAGAAGGTTGGGGGATGTTCCAATAGAATCACTTGTAAAGACAATGAGGGTCTGCAGTAGAGAGAAATGGGCTATTTTAGGCTTGGGCTGTTTGTTGCGCTGGTGCAATTAATTAACCAAGGAAAACCTCACTACGATGGAGTCAGGAGGCCAGAAGGGGGAGCCCTCACACTGTACCACTCTACCTCAAGAATTCTCAATCACAGACTACCCCCACCAACAAGAATCTACAGGGAAGAGTCATCAGTTACAGCTCCCAACAAGAGAAGATGTACATTGCATCTCTTACAAGAAATCGACTACCGCTGCAACTCAGCCAATGGGAAACTATCATCACCCTGAACTCTTGCCCTTCTCCAATGGATATTCCTTTAGAACAACCCCTCTCGACTTCCTCCTTCTTCTCCATAAAATAACGGGAGTTCCTATCCCTCGTTGGCCTAGCCTGTGGTATTAGCCATCCCTTGCTTTTTCAAAATTGCAGTTTTCCACTATTTCCAAACAAACCCATTTTTGCTAGTAAAATAACTTTTATTTTTAAGGGCAATGCTAGAAAGTAGAAACAGAAATGGAAAGAGACAGGGAGGCGGTGTGCTGTAAAAATCCCTTTGGGGTGGTGAGAATGGGGAGCTGCCTGGATGGATTGTTTACTAGTATTCCACCCAAGAAGGCTGCCCACCAAGTGAAGGAACCAGGCCAGTTTGTCCTTAGAAGAGGTGGGCAGCCTGTTAGGATTCACCTGAGAAGCCACAATCATTAACTGAGAAAAAAGACTGAATATTCATGTCTTCCCTGCCCAGGGGGGAAGAGGTAGCTCCTAGAGAGGGGGGCAGAATAGGGCTGTGCCTCAAAAAGGTCATTCACACATCTACTACATGCTCCTGGAGGGTCAGGTAGAGCCAAAGTAGGCAGAGATGGAAGCCACAGTAGTTATCATTGTGCTTTAAAACAAACTAAAACTAAGGGGCACCTGGTGGCATAGTCAGTTGAACTCCCAACTCTGGGTTTCAGCTCAGGTCATGATCTCAGGGTCATCAGATAGAGTCCCACATGGGGTTCCCTGCCCAGTGGGGAGTCTGCTTCTCCCTCTCCTCACTACTCACGCTCTCTCTCTCTCTCTCTGTCAAATTAAAAAAAAAAAACCTCTTTAGGATGCCTGGGTGTCTCAGTTGGTTAAGCAACTGCCTTTGGCTCAGATCATGATCCTGGAGTCCCAGGACAGAGTCCCACACCAGGCTCACTGTTCAGCAGGGAGTCTGTTTCTCCCTCTAACGATTCCCCCTCTTGTGCTCCCTCTCTCTCTCTCAAATACATAAAATCTTTTTTAAAAAATCTTTAAAAAAAGATTAGCTGCATACAAAGTAAACAATCCCCATCCAAGCCAGCCTGCCTCTAGGTCTCTTTCATTCTACCGGTAATTGGGCTTTGCTCTCCCCCCACGGACTTGTGTATCTTTTAGCAATTTTTTAAAGGGCTTTCTCCTCCTTAATATTTCACATGTTGCATAAGTTTGCCAGAATCAAAAGATATCATACCACTAAACTGTACAAAGGCCCCTGGCCTCACGATCACTATGCAGGCCAAAAACAGGGTGGACCAGAGGAGGGATTTTGACCCAAACACAGACACAGCTAAATTCTGAAAGTGAAGTTAAACCTGGGCTTGTTTTTCCTCCATAAAAAGGGGCTGAGAGATTTTTTTGGAGCATATCACTGTTCTTTTTATAATGCATGCTATGTGCTTATTCATTCTATGAGAGGAAGGCCCATGTCTTCTCGGCTAACTACTTGATTCTCAGCACCCAGCAAGAGTGCCTGGCACACAGAAGGCACTGAACAGTTACATGTTGGAAAAAGGAACGAGTGAGGGAGTGAACAAATGAATTAGTAGTAAATATTAATAGCATGGAGTCTCAATACTAGGTAATAAATGAAACTACCCCCAAAAGGCATTCAGACAGCTATCTACAGGCCTTGCAGAAAATGTAATATCTTCACTCATAAAACAGGTACTTGTTAGACAGTCAGTTAGACTGTGATGAAGGATCAGAGGCAGACAAATATAAACAAGACTCAACATCTGACCCTAAAGCACCAAAGCAACAGTATGTACAGCTGCTTCAAACAGGTGTGAAGGAGAAGGACACAGGATCAAGACGATTTAGTCCAGCATCAACACAATCAATCACCAACACTCAACTTTCAAAAAACCAACCCAACAAAATATCATCATGGGATTTTTGTGCCTTTCTACTGTACTCTCACCCTCCACACAGGTGAATATGATTTGTTCTAGTTTCAAGTCCAAGATTTCCAATTTTATTTTTTTTTCGAAGATTTTATTCATCCGTTTGAGAGAGAAGGAGAGAGAGAAAGAGCAGGGGGGAGGGGCAGAGGGAGAAGCAGACTCCCCACTGAGCCCAGAGCCAGGACAAGGCTCAAACCCAGGACCCTGAGACCTTCACCTGAGCTGAAGGCAGATGCTCAACTAATTGAGCCACCCAGACATGCCCTGCAAGACTTTCAATTTTAGTATAAAGGAAAATGACTCTTAAAATAGCAGTCATCACATATAATTGTTTTATTCTTTTATTTAAGACATTAATCCTTTTTTTGAAATCTCTACCTCACTTCTCATGAGGAAAAGGTAAACTTCCTTTTTAAATTATGGTTTTTAATTGCTTAAATCCTAGAAAATAGTACAAATGGTCTCACAAAGGGATTTCCTTCTTAAATAAGAATGAAACACTGAGCTAGTTATGAACTGCTCTGTAATGAAGAGAATAATCATGTCAGACAAAGGCACACGTTCCAGGGCACTGAATAAAGTCCCCTCAGAAAGGTCTCCACAGTGCTCAAGCGGGGACGGCTACTGTGCACATCCCATTGTATGGGAATCTCTCCTAGCTGCTTCCACCTCTTGAAAATTCCCAAAGGAGAATCTCATCATTTAAGGTTAACAATCATTGTATGTTTTCTATTTATGCAATTACTTTTCACACCAAAATGGAGGCAAACTCAAATCTGCCCTTAGCCAAAGTTGAAGATTTTCTATGAACAACCAAAGAAGCCAGTTATAAGAATTGATGGTAAAGGGGGAAAAAAACTGTCAAGAAACTACTTTTAGAAATTTATATTAAGAAATAAACAGATTAAATGTTTAAGATGTCTACACAAAGATGTTCATCACAGCATTATTTACAAAGGTGAGAAATTACAACAACATGGATATCCAATAATACTGAATTAGTGAAATAAATCATTAACTATCCTAACTAAGAAAAATCTTATATCCATGAAAAAGGGCTGAGGTATACAAATGGCCCAAAGACACATGAAAAAATTCTCAACATCACTTAGCATCAGGGAAACACAAATCAAAACTACAATGAGATACCACCTCACACCAGTCAGAATGCCTAAAATTAACAACTCAAGAAAAACCAGGTGTTGGCAAGGATGTGGAGTAAGGAGAACCCTCTTACACTGCTGGTGGGAATGTAAGCTGTTACAGCTACTCTGGAAAACAGAATGGGGGTTCCGCAAAAAGTTAAAAATAGCGCTACCCTTTGACCCAGCAATTGCACTACTGGGTATTTATCCAAAGGATACAAACATACTGATTCGAAGAGGGGCAAGCACACAGTTTTTATAATAGCAATGCCCACAATAGCCAAACTATGGAAAGAGCCCAGATGTCCACCAACAGATGAATGGATAAAGAAGATGTGGTACATATATACAATGGAATATTACACAGCCATCAAAAAAAGAAATCTTGCCATTTGAAATGATGTGGATGGAGTTAGAGGGTATTATACCAAGCAAAATAAGTCAGATAAAGACAAATAACATATGATTTTGCTCATCTGTGGAATTTAAGGAACAAAACAGATGAATAGGGGAAGGGAAGAACAAAATAAAGTAAGATGAAAATTGAGACAGAGGCAAACCATAAGAGACATTCAACTCTAGGAAACAAACTGAGGGCTGCTGGAGGGGAAGTGGGTGTGGGATGGGGTAATTGGGTGATGAGCATTAAAGAGGGTACTTGATGTGATGAGCACTGGGTGTTATATGCAAATGATGAATCACTTAAATTCTACCTCTGAAACTAATAACACAGTATATGTTAAATACACTGAATTTAAATAAAGATTTTTTTTTTTTAAATAAAAACAGGGGCACCTGAGTGGCTCAGTCAGTTAGGCGGCTGCCTTCAGCTCAGGTTATGATCCCAGGGTGCTGGTGTGGAGCCCCATGTAGGGCTCCCTGCTCAGCAGGGAGCCTGCTTCTCCCTCTCCCTCTGCCTGCCTCTCTGCCTACTTGTGCTGCCTATCTCTCTAATTAATTAATTAATTAATTAATTAAATCTTTTTTAAAAATAAAAACAAAAAGGGATGATGTAGATCTACATATATTATTATTAAAAATTTTACAATATACTGTCAAATTCATTATATTTTTGTTTTATAAACATATAGAGGGAGCACTGAATGTTCTGGAAAACTATATACCAAAATATTAGCAATGTTTGTCTCTAGGTGATTAAATGCCAATTACCTTTACAAAGTACTGCTCTTATCATTTAAATGCCAACTTTGAGACAGCAGATCTCTTTAAAAAGAGATCTTTTTGATTTCCCATGCTCAGTATTTACCAAATATATGAAGAAATATTTAAAGATAAAAATCTAGGGGCGCCTGGGTGGCTCAGTCGTTAAGCGGCTGCCTTCGGCTCAGGTCATGATCCCAGAGTCATGGGATCGAGCCCCGCATTGGGCTCCTTGCTCGGCAGGAAGCCTGCTTCTCCCGCTACCATTCCCTCTGCTTGTGTTCCCTCTCTCGCTGTGTTTCTTTCTGTCAAATAAATAAAATCTTTAAAAAAAAAAAAAAAAAAATCTAACGTGCAAATATGATATCCTTATAAAGATCCTTTGGAAGAAAGCAATTTGTTCCAAATTGGTAACATTTTAAAAATTCACAGTAAATAATGTTTTTCCAAAATGAAAATCATAAAGCATTTTATCACAAGCTTGGCAGTTAAAAATTATATACTTATATGAGAAAATGTTAAAAATATAACACTGAGTGGATAAAAGAGAATATAAAAGTAAATATACAAATATATACAATTTAGGAATACACAGATGCAAACCAATATGCACAAAAGAAACAGTGTTCACAATGAAGTACTTCTGAGGGATGGAATTATGTGTGGTTTTTTTTCTCCTTTTTACTATATTTAAATTTTCTCTACAGTATCTATTACTTCCAAAACCAGACAAATAATGAACACTATAGATTTCTTAAATAAGCACAGGGGACATAAAATCATGCATATATTTGTTTTATCAGTAACTGAAACAGGCAATTTGTTCCCCAAAAGCCCGTTCTCATTATACTCACTTGGAAATCTCTGGTAGTGTACCCTGTTACTTAAGCCCTGAATAACGGAGAATGCATAACTCTGAATTCACTTCAGCTTCCTCTTGACACCTAATTAAAAGAGTGACACAGCTCCTCTGGTGTTGGCTGCTTCCCTCGCATGCAACGCCATAGTGAGAAGACGGTCCAACAGAGAGGGAGAAAATCAATCACTGCGAAACTCAGCATAATTATCTGAAACAGACCAGCCATAGCCCTTGGAACACTACATAACTCAATTTCTTACTAACTTACCTAATGACACTAGACCAGACTGTAAATTTTATAAAATCAGGGACCATGTCTTAACTTTCAGGGCTATACCCCAGCCCCTTTCCCTGGTGCACAAGAGGCACTTAGTCAAGGTGGATGAATGGACAGGTGACTTATGGCTGAGCTCTGTTCTCTTCCTTAAAATTCCACTGGCTGCTTTACGCATCCTCAGTACTAGCACTAGGGAAGAAGAGGGTGTGTCATAAGGTCACAGTTCATGAGCTATCCCATTACTGAAAGTATAAGTAACAGGCATCAGATGTGTCCCAGGAAACCGCTTTTCTCATCATTACTGCTTAATCATCAGCAATAACTCAACACCTAATCCTCTTAAGGTAAGTAATGCCACCTACAGCTACGGCTCAGAAAGGCCAGGTGAATTTTTCAAGGTCACAAAGTTAATAAATGACGGAACCAGGATCAAAACCTGATTCTCTGGGGCCCCAAAGTCTAGACTCTTTCTAGGTGGGAACAAGCATCCTGTCATCTCACCAGCCAGGTGAGGATGGCTACGGATTCTACAATAATTAGCTCAATTATTATCACAAATCTATGAAGTGGGTTAGCATATTATAGACCATTTCTCAGATAACCACACAAGCTCTTGTGAGCTTGCACAAGATAACACAACTCCCAAGAGAGCCAAAGTAGAATGAAAAGCTAAAAAGTACTCTATTTTACTAGAAACCTATAAACTCCATCCAAGAAATTGCATTAATTACGCACAGTCAGCATCACTTCCAAGATAATTTATAACTGTGATGAGAAAAACAATTTTGAAGAAAAAACAACTTTTGTTCTTCTGAGTTGCCTAGACATTTTACAGTGTGATAACACTGCTCACACCCATAGTCTGCACATTTCGATAAGAGCTTAAGTTTAGGATTCCCGCCATAAGTTCCTGCTGTACTTTTCCCGGGGAACCTTTCAAAATAACCACTTACAGTCAAGCTCAAAAAACGTTGGTGACGTCTGCTCCAACCACCTTACAAGTACTAGGTGCCTGCTACCCTCCTCTCGAGCTCCTGCTCATTCACGACCCGGGGCAGGGGCCTGCCCTTCCTCCAGCTCATTGCACCCCCTCAGTTCTACAACCTGATAAATCTTGTGACTCTACTTCCTTTGTGGGGGGTTATTGAAAAGTGCATCCTCAATCGAAATGACCCCATATGGGTTTCCCTTCCCCAAAGTGAGAGCTCCGATGCTGAGGGAACCACCCACTTCCCCCCACCCACCCGCCACCACCCCCATCCCATCTCCGCGTGAGTGGCTGGTACCTTCTCATTCAGTGGGTTATACTCTGTATGTACTTAATTCACCAGCTCTGACTTCCTGACACAACTTTATCCACAGACAAACTGACCATACTCTACATTAACTTATAAAATTATTTAACTGATCCAACAAGTTCCTTAAATACCTCTCTTCAAAATGAAGACTAACAGACTTCCAAGTTGCAAAAAACCACCTCAATTTGCAAGGCAGAGGACAAAAGCACAAGTGTATCTAAATATTTAAAAGTTACAATCAAACCAACAAACAGATAAAAAAAATATGTTCCAAACGCCTATCCTTTTCCCTGAGCAAATAGACCTGCATAACAAACTGGGATACGAGGTTCAAATTAAGGCTTCTCAAACCTCAGGAAGTTTAACACTGGAACAGGGAGACACACAGGGAGAGCACCCCCACATGTCCATGTGAACCCCCAGTCCCATATGCAAGTTCTTTCCACAGCCTCCGCTTCCCACGAAGAGCTGTTCCCTGGCCATCCTTTGGCTAAGAAGGGCACACAGCAATGGGAGAAGCCACCCTGGGGATGAGGGGTGGGGGCAAACTCCTCACGCAGGCAGGCAGGCTGTGGAAGTGGGCTTGGGTCATTTGGGCAGGGAATTCCAGGGTCTACAAAAGCCCCAGTGATGCCTTGTCCCTTTGCAAAGACCTGAGACCAAGGGAGAACCAGAGCAAGGCCCCCCTGGTTCCTTTTGTCAGGGTCTAAGTGGGACACCGCTGAGAACCCTAGCCAGCTCTCACACAAGCTTCAACAGAGATAGTCGCTTAAAGTAAATTTCCCCAAATGCATTCCCTCTCACTACCTTTCTTTAACCAAGACCTGGCCATCTATCAAAGTACAATTCATCTACTCCTCTTCCAGTAGTCAAAGCATTTACAGTTTGTAGTTTCCAGATTTAGCTCACTGCATATTTTCTGGGATTTTTTTTTTTTTCAATCCTGTCAATTGGGTTGGTTTTGTTTCTCTAAAGCAGCGGTGCTCCACCAGGGGCAATTTTGCCCCCCAGGAGACATTTTGCTAAATCTGGAGACCTATCTATGTGTTTCATTTAGTGGACAGAGGCCATGGATGTTGCTAACTAGTCTACAATGTACAGACAGCCCTCCACAATAAGGAATTTTCCAGCCCAAAATGTTGGTATTGCTGAGATGAAAAACTCTGCCTTAAAGTAAGAACTCTTTCAAAATAGAGAGGATGTCATTTCCTCCTTTGATGCCCACATGGCCAAGCATAATTGGACCTCATTAAGTATTTGTTGATGGACTGATTAGCTATCTGGTCCCACACCTTGCTGAAACGTTCATTCACACAATAACTCAACAAAAATGACTGTGCCAAGAATTGTGCTCGGCTCTAGGAATGCAAATATGAATGAACCAGCAGAAAAGGCAGACAAATAAACTGATACTTTCCATAGAGCATCATGAAAAATACACCTGTCATGACCAGGTATTAGTATTTGTATATTTATCTATTTATTATGTCTCTACTCATTAGCCCACGAACTTCAAGAAAGTAAAATTTAAGTTAACTGCTATAGTTCCAGCATCTTCTATGGTAATAGTGGTAGACACATAGTAGTAAATGTTTCTTGATAATTAAAGAAATGCAATAATATGCACAAGACAACTAAAAAAGAGAGAGGAGAAGTTTCTTACACAGCCGAAGGAAGAAAGGAGTAAAGGAGGCTGCCTTGAAGAAAGATAACACAGACTAAGCACTAATTATATGCCAGAAGATTACTCAGTACATTATCCATTCTAATGCTCACAACAATCCTACAAGATGCTACATTAAAAGTAAAAAGGAGAAGAAGCCACATTTTACAGATGGGGAAACGGACAACGAAGGCTGACTTGCTCAAGAACATAGCAAATGGGAGAATCAGAATTTTAGCACAATTAACTTTGGGACCTTTGCTCTTAATCAGTAAAGGCACTGTCAAGAGATGAGTAAGAATTGGCCAGGTGACATGCAAGGAGTTACGGCCTGGAAGGAAAGACGTTCCGGGCAGAGGAAATGACACAAGCAAAACCAACGCGGCCTGGCTTGTTTCAGCAGCTAGAACCTGGACTAGTATTACTATAGCAAAAGAGGATGCTGATGAGAGATGGTGATGGAGAAGTATTCACGGCCAGATCATAAGGGATACAGGCAGCAGTGCTTCACTTATCTAAGATTATCAGGGAACAAGTTTAAGGCTTAGAGTCAAATAGCTCTGGGTTGGAAACGTGACCCATAGTTTCGTTAATGGATCTCTCTGAATCTCCATTTCCTCATCCATAAAACAAAGAACATACAAATATCTACTTTGTAAATTAGCTATGAGAACAAAATATAATAAACAGAAGCACTGAGAACCAGGCCTGGTATGTTTAATGGACCCGATCAGTGTTAACGATTTATTCTTGCTATTGTGGTTATTGCTAATGAAGTTTTCTCATATTTGTAAACCCACGACGTAACTGAAGCGTAGTTTATTAAGCACCAAAATGTATTAAACTATCTTTTCCCCAAACTACTTTTAAAGTGAATTCCATTAAGTCTCCACCTTACCAAACATAAGCCTTACATCCCATATATACAGAGGGCTGCACCCGCCTCCCTCCCCCTCCACCCCCAGGGCCCTTCTGCAGCCACCAGGGCAGCTGTGGACATATCCGAAGCTTCTGGGATCCACGTATTCAAAATTATGGACAGAAACAAAGGCACATAAAGCTAGAGATGCTGAGTAGTATTTCATTCAGCATGTGGGAAAGGAAGGAGGAACATCACGGCTTAGAATAATGGTCAGCACCCAGTGAATATACAGAATTTTCCAAGCACTTTGGTGTGTTAGCCTCTATCCCCTAATCCACCAGTAACAGTGATGTGCCAACTCTGCTGACAGCTGACACATGGCCAGTACCCTTGGATACTTACTTGATGTTTGTTCGTTTTTCACAAACCACACGCCAAGCCCATTCAGAGATGGTGACTTGGCCTCCATCTACCTCCCAGTCTACCTTCCTACTACATTCTCTGTGGGAAAATTAATACCTTTCCACACAGGAGGCACATCAAGAATTTCTACACCCTCCTGCTTTCGCCTCTGCTATTCTCCCGGCCTAGAATGTCCTTCTGCCCTTACCTCTTACTACCACCCATTTTTACCATCCTTCAAGGCTTAGCGCAAACATCACCTCTTCTCTGATTTCCCTCCTTCCAGCAGGATTAACATCCATGTTCTGTGAACTTCCCCAGCACTTTGCTTGTGTTTCTCTCGTTAGAACGACCATGCATTGAAGAGAAGTGTGTGGTAAGCATCGTTCTAGGTACTTTCTACATGCAGAAATTTATAGTGCATGTAATTTGCACTATAAATTTGTAAAAAATTAGTACACACCCCGTTTTACAAATGGGGAGACTGAAGCGCTGAGAGTTGAACTTAACCAATGATCCTACAACCAGAAAGGGATACGGCTAGGATTCCAACCATGTTCTGACAGCTCCTGAGTCTGTAAGTTCTTCTCTCTGCTATGCTGCCTCTCTTTGATGGCCCTAGGTCCAGCTGGGTAGTTAATTATACACACATATGCCTGTCCCTGGGATTACAGCAAATCCCCTGATGGCAGGGACCTGGGCATGTTCCTCTTTACAAATGTGGATGATAATGTATCCACCTATACAAGGTTGTTAGGAGACATGTAAAGCGCTTAGCACAGTGTCATGCACAGTATAAGCTCCTAATAATTTGTCGGTTTTATTGTTATTGTTGTCATTGTTACTATGTCTAATGCCAAAGATAAAGTCTTGAGCATAAATTGTGAGCTGAAGTTCCTTTCAAAGAAGCACATGAAGAGGGTAAGGCCCTGATGGCAGAGACAAATGCCACTTTGGTTCAGCATTTCCCCACCCTACTTTACAACTCATTCAGAAGCAACAAGAGTTGCACAGAAACTCGCCAATATTTCTATGATACGGTCGATTGATACCTGTATCTTTCTATTGCCATGTGGATGTTACGAAAACCTCCTTTAGTTCAAAACTCTTACAGCTCTGTGACTTTCTTGCTGCCTTCTCCTATGAGATTTGTTAAGGTTCCCCTCTGAGAAGTCCTACTTCAGGTCTGAGCCAAGAGAAGAACATCACAAAAGCAAATGAAAGCATGGAGGGCAAAATGCAATCTGAAATTCTAATGGTTATACACATAAGGAAACACTTTTCTTTGTCGTCAGTGCATTTAACGGTACTTTAAATCGTCCTATTGCTTTACTCCTTTGTTTTTCTCAGTCACCCCTCCGTAGGAGGTAAGCTGTCTCAGAGAAAGCAACCTGTCCATCCTGTTCACTGCTATCTCCCAGGGCCTAACTTGTGTCTGGTGTAGAATAGTCGTTCATTAAATATTGATCAATTAACTGATTGCAATTATTTGTATGTGTGTATATGTGAATATGTGTATAAATTGATACATATACATAACATCACCCACAGTTTATGAATAAATGTACATTTATCTCCACACATAAGTGCATATTGTATATTCGTGTACATATATTTCTATTTGTGCAGAAGATACTTTAGGCTGGAAAACACAGCTACCTGTTTGCAAAAGTTGTGCCTTCTTAACATAATATAAACCTCTGACTGACCTAATATTTTAAAAACATACACTACTACTCACACATGCTAACAATCCACATGTTTAAAACAACAGATTTTAACATGCCTGCAGAGCAAAAATAATTGTTTTGACTTAACAAAGCATGATACTTTTATCTTTTAAAACTCCTCGTCCCTATTTATTAGGTCCAGTGTAAAGAAGCTGGGAGGTGGGGGGTAGTACATTGACCTGTAATGTTTCGCGGCAAATTTGGGAGGCAAAATGTTCCAAGTTCTTGTGGGCTGGACTGCAGTCCTTATTTAAGTTGTAACATATACAGAAAATTATAATTCATGACAATTATAATAACACCATTGACTAGGTAAATGTGCCAAACACCTGGCATCATTTTTTTAAATTTAAATCTATACCAATCTTGCAGGGTAAATGTTATTGTCCCTGTGAAAAGAGGAAAAAAAGAAACAAGATGAAATCAGAGAGGGAGATAAACCATAAGAGACTCTTAATCTCAGGAAACAAACTGATGGCTGTTGGAGTGGAGTGGGGTGGGGGGATAGAGCAACTGGGTGACGGACATTGGGGAGGGTATGTGTTATAATAAGCACTTGGTATTATATAAGACTGATGAAACATAGACCTGTACCCCTGAAACAAATAATACATTATATGCTAATTGAATTTAGATTTAAATATATATGTAGAGAGAGAGAGATAAAAATAAGGAAATTAAGATTCAAAGAGATAGCGTGGATTGCCAGATACCCTGCTGCTTATCTATCTAGTCATGGCACACACAGCCTAGAAATTCTAGGCTGAGAATTTGAGAAGAAAGGCTTATAGGCTTTAGGTGGGTCTATAGTCTAGAATTCTACTCCAAAGCCCAAACTCTTTTCAACAAGCAATGGGGCATCTTACACACTTTCACAGACACTACCTTTGAGGGATATGTGTTTAGGCAGTTTTTTATCATGTGTGGATTTTAATTAGTAATTCTCTGCACCTAGAGAACAGACCAAATGACAGCCAAACACACTGAAGATGACTCCAGGCTACAGACAGCAAGAGACAAATGTGTCTCAGAAATGATCAGCCTCTCTTTCTCAGAATATGAAGTATTTTCCACTTGATTATGTCCTGCAAAAGAAATTTATGCTCTAAAAGAGCTTCCTTAGTCCTTCCCCTATACAAAAAATGGACTCTGTCATTGCAAACCAATGGGAAGTTCTTAACTCATTTCCTTATATTACTTGGGATAAATTAAGTGCTTTCTGCCTTTAGAGAAAAGAATTGCTGGATGCTATGTCTTTTGGGTGTTTTTGAGTCCAACAATCAATATTGTGAAGGTGAGAGAAAATTAGCCCTTACATACTTTTAAGAGGTGTAGGATTATTTTTAAACTTAATGATAGCTGAAATCTAAAGAAAAAGAGAGAAGGAAAGTCTTCCTTCCCGGTTCAAAGAATTCATCTGACCTCCCCTGAAAGAACTGGCCATTATGTCTTTGACCTTCTTTCCAGGAGCAAGCCCAAGGAGGAGAAAGAAACCATATATTTAAAAAGTTTTTTGAAATTTATAGTTGTTTCTGAATATCTGTAACCAACAGTAGTGAAAATGTTTAGGTTGGCTCTCAGCTGCCCATATATACTGCTTGGAAAGATCCTGGGCAGAGCAAAGGAAAGCACTACAATCTCAGGAAGGGCCAAGTGCGGCATCTTCAGTCGCCCCAGCGACGGAAGGGGAAAGGGGCACCTGGCCTTCGTGGAAGCCCCTGTGTGTCCCCCTCAACATGCCCAGGAAAGTGGAGAGGAAGGGGAAGCAGCACCGCCTTCCCTCCAATCTAACTACACAACCCCTGCTGCCAAGGACTTATTTTTAGACACTTAAGCTGAAATTCCCAGAAAGGAAAGGAAACTACAACCTCTGAGCTACCCTCAGCATTCTAATTTCCAACCTGGCTTGAGTTTTTTGTTTGTTTTCTGATTTCAAGTCTCTACCTAAAGCCCATCTCCCAATCCTCCAGAAGGCATCCACAGTCTAAGCCGAGAGAGAGAGAGAGAGAGAGAGAGAGAGAGAGAGAGAGAGAGAGCTGGGAGCTGTAGAGCTTTATGTGATGAAAATTTCAGCTCCCACACTTCAAAGGGACAGGTCATGACCTCGGGGAAGTAACTCCTCCTTCTGGAGACTCAGTTTGTGGTTGGTAAGGTGGAAATATGTTATCGGAAAGTTGTTGAGTCTTCAATAAAAATCACACAGTACCTGGCTCTGAGGGGATCAGTAAGTGCTCTTGTGTTCTGTCACGGGCACACTGCACAAAGCAGCAGAATCCTGGCTAGCTGTCCATGTTTTTCCTGCCCAAGATTTGCCCATCACTCCATCATTAGGGATTTACATTACCAACCAGTCACCTAACCTCAGGAAGATGCCTCTGACCTTCTAGTTCTCTATAGCTTCAAACATCTGCAGAGCCCAAGAGATAAATTCTCATTATGTGAAAAGGACAAAGTTAGCCTGGATTCTCCTTCCCACCAGTTATCAATGAATCACTGTAACTCAGGCTTGGGAAGAAATGCTTATAGGCTTTAGGTGGGTAAAGCAGGTGTCTGCACATTTCTTGGTGTAAGGGGTGGGGAAGGACACCTGACTAAAGTCTTCGGGTTTAGAAATGGCAGAGAAAGGAAGTAGGACAAGAAGGACTGGATGAAAGAGATATTTCTGCAAGGCGGTCCTAGCCAGTGACCCAGTCCTCGGCGCACCGGGAGTAAAGGACACGAGCTGGGAAGAGCCGCGAGGGGAGGAGTACCTGAAGACTCTCGCCGCTGTCTGGTTCCTTCTCCACGCCGTGCCCTGTTGCAGCACCCCTTGCACGATCTCCTTCTCGTTGGGCAGCCGGTAGACCGGGAAGATGTAGAGCCAACAGAGGACCACGACGCAAAGGGCACTGGCTCCCACCGGTAGCCGGGTCCGCGGGAACTTCCACCCCAGGACTGCCATGGCCCCTCTGGACGTGTGTCGCCGGGCCCGCCTGCAGGAGCTCATCGCAGCCCCGGGGTCCCAGGGGGCGGCCTCAGCACAACGTTAGGCAAAGTGGCAGCGGAGGGTCCCCCCCACCGCCGGCCCCCCATGCACACACACCTTTCGCTTTCTTGTTTGCACTCGCACGCACGTTTCTTCGGCCCCCACGGCCCCAAAGGTCAGCGCAAGGATTTTTTTTTTTTTTTTTTTAATGCAACTTTTTCAAGGGTTTCTTTCTAGGGGAAGTGGCTGGGGGGGCGAGTCACGGGCTCTGGTCATGGTCGCTTCCCCTGCAGAAGGCGAGCGCTGGGGTCTCCGAGAGCGCAGAGAGCGGCCGTGGTGAGTCGCTCCCGCCGGTTCTGCAGCATCACTGTCGCCCTCTGCGCGGGTCCGGGGAGAGGCTCGGCTCCCTCCCAGACAACTGGTCCGCGGCGTCCCCTTCCCGAGAGATGCTCCTGCGCCCTTCGCCGCCTCTCCCCGCCTCCCGCGCTGCTGCACCGCCTGGCACCCCACAGACGCGCTCTCCGCGCCACGCCAAGTCCTTGGAAATTTCCACGGCGGCCCGGGACCGCTATCCTGCCCCGGGCTTCTCCGCCTTGCCTGCCAGGACCCTCGCTCCCCACCCCTCCCGGAGAAGAAAAGAACTCGCTCTCATCAGTTAATTCAGCGGCGCGCCGCAGCCTTCCGCTGCGCCCCGGACTTCGCAGACAAACGCCCCGGGATTGGTGGAAATCAAGGTCTCCCCCGCCCTCCCCCCACCCGCAAATTTGCCTCCTTCGACCCGTTCAGATCCGCGACGCCCGCCTGGAGCGCGCGCCTCTCCCTCCCGCCCTTGTTCTCTGGAAATAGAGGCAAACAATAAAAAATAACCTCCCACCCGCAACGGATGTATATATTGGAGTGTGGCAGAGACCGGCTGATAACCTGAGCCTTTGACGCGCAGCCGGCATGCCGGGACTGTCACCCTGCCGCCGTCACCCCCGTCTCTCTGTAACTGGTTGGTTATTAACCCGCAGTGAGGCGCGAGGAGGCCGGCAGAGATTTATTCCTTCCTGGGCCCCCACCCCCATTACCCGATCCCGGAGCCGCGGCTCCGGCCGACACTCCTGCGCGCGCACGCGCACAGATACACACACTCAGATGCTCACGGACCCGCACGCGCGCGCACGAGGAGGTGCGTGCACACCGGGATCGTCCGCCTCGACTCCGCCCTGCGGGGAAAGGCGCCGCTGCATCCAGATGTGCAGCCAGCTGGTGTCCAAGCTCGCAGACCTCGGACGAGATAAAGCCTTGGAGGCGCGTTCACCTCCTCCGCCCTTTCGATTAAAGGGCTGTTTGTTCTTAGACCTCTTCCTCGCTCCACCCACAGGCTAATCGCAACCCCGACCTTGGAAAAGCGCCACCAGCCAGTACCCGCCGGGCTGAGGGACCCACAGTTAGCCATTTCTGCTCGCCCTGGCGGTCGACGCATAGCTCGGGTACCTCCTAGCGGTTGCCTATTCCATGTGCTTAAGCATCTCATCAAGCAGAAAGTGTGCAGGGACAAAGAAACCCAGCAGCTTACCGACCGGGTCAGCTTAATCATCACGAAACCAAAATCCAAACCACAGCTCCATCTGCTCAGCTGACCAGGCTACAGCGTCCGTCCGAGTGCAATCTCTGTGGACTGCTACGAGGCCTGGTATCTTTCTCCAGCATCTTTCTCCACTGACAGATGAAACTTGAGAACTTGCTGGAAAGTTATTTACCAAAAATGACTGGAAGGACCAACATAGTCTCAATACTCCAACACTACCAAGGCCTCTTAGAAGAATGACTCATTGCACTCTATGACCAGGCATGCCCCAGAAATCTCTTGTATTTAGGTAAATCATTGGAGACAGGAACTGTGAAATTCCAAAGTTGTATCTTAGCATAGTAGAGCCTAATAAAGATTGTTTGAAATAAAGATCACCCGAAGTCCTGCAAAGTAACCAACCCACCCTCTTCTGTTCTGGGAAGGCCAGGGATCTTTCCCATAGTTGCCAGAGCTATGGATAAATCACCTGCCATTCTATTTCCTACAATATAAAAAGAACACAAACCATCTCAATTTCTCTCTTCTTCCCCAAGTAAAAGAGATACTTGCAGAGCAAATAGCAAATAAATAAACCAACAACCAAAAATAAGACACTGCAGTTCTAAAGGGGCTATGTAAATGTATCCACATATAACTTCATAAAAATGCATCAAAGTCGTGTCTTATATTGAGAGACTTCTGAAATTCAATGTGCTATTTTTCCTTCTTCTGAAAAATGTGGTTCTCTTACCTTTGTTGGCTCTTGCCTCACCCTACAATCCAACCTCATTCCCTGCTTTTCCGTAGCATGAACACCAAATCTAGATAGGCCTTCCCCTCACCTTTCCAAGTCATGCAGGCATCATTTTGGCACTGTATTTTGGGATCTACCTTCTTCTTGCATGCAATATTTTTTTTTTCTCCCTCATACAAATCCAATGCATCATTAAAGGCCAATCTAAGTGTATAGAAATTTCCCCTTCGATGTATTCCCAAACCACCTAAAATACAGGGGTCATGGGATAGGAATTCAGTAAATATTTGTGGTTTCTCCTCCTAATCCCTTTGACCTCTTGCTCTGAATGTCTATAGTATTTGCTAACTCCAACAAATAAGACACTCAGATGTGTTATGTTGTTTTGTTAGCATTTTTCATATGTAACTTTGTCATAGCAACTGGGCAGTAAGAGTATTTGGTCTTATATATCAAATGGCAAGCCTGGGCTTTTGATCCAAACAACTTTTGGTACGTACCTTAGGTATATTTTCTATACCTGCATCTGAGTACACAATCAGGGTTTTGCTCAGGAACTAAACAACTTTTAAAATTCTATAAATGTTTGTTTACTGAACCAGTAAACATGGTGTACAAAGCTATTTTATGCCATAAGTAAACTTGATGGGGGACACTTTTGTGACATCAGCATTGTAGTGGAAGCCAGTATAAGGGACAAAACCACTACAGAATTGAAGCCATGGAGAAAAGAGGAAAAGAGAAACTCTCATTGAGACGTCAAGAGAGACCAAGATGTAGAAAGATGATCAGAGTAAATGGAACACAAACAATTTACAAGCCAGCTCGGATAGTAACGGGTATGAAGACAAATATTAATAGTCACATAGAAATCTTTCATTAAAAGACTAAATAAAATCAGGGGGCCCCTGAGTGGCTCAGTGGGTTAAAGCCTCTGCCTTCAGCTCAGGTCATGATCTTAAAATCCTGGGATCGAGCCCTGAATCAGGCTCTCTGCTCAGCAAGGAGCCTGCTTCCCCTCTCTCTCTGCCTGCCTCTCTGTCTACTTGTGATCTCTCTCTTTGTGTCAAGTAAATAAATTAATTAATAATAAAAGACTGAATCAAATGGGGCACCTGGGTGGATTAGTTTGTTAAGTGTCTGCCTTCAGCTCAGGTCATGATCTCAGGGTTCTGGGATCGAGCCCCACATCGGGCTCCCTGCTCAGCAGGGAGCCTGCTTCTCCCTTTCCCTCTGCCTGCTGCTTCCCCTGCTTGTGTGCTCTCTCTGTCAAATAAATAAAATTTCAAAAAAAGATTAAATAAAATTGTCAATGATTTGAGGTAAAAAAAAAAAAAAAAAAAAAAGAGCATCCTTCCTTCAGTCTCCTCTCAAGTTTTCTTGTCAAAATGTCTTGGAATGGAGAGAAGCATAAAAATATGGCTTTTTCATAGCCAGTTACAACACCAAAGCAAATAGCGTTGTAGAATGAAAAAAGCTATAAATATAGGGTTTTTTTTTTTAAAGGTTTTATTTATTTATTTATTTATTTGAGAGAGAGAGAAAGGGAGAGAGAGCATCAGAGGAAGAAGGGCAGAAGGAGAGAGATAAGCAGACTCCCCGATAAGTGCAGATCCCCAAGCAGGGATTGATCCCAAGACCCAGGGATTGTGACCTGAGCCAAAGTCAGATACTGAACCAGCTGAGCCACCCAGGTGCCCTCTAAAAGAACTATAAATATAGTTTACCTGAATAAATGCATTTGCTTATTTCCACTCCCTCTTGTGATTCCACTAAAAGGACAATAAAGGAATAAAAGAGGCATTAATTCAAAAGGACAAAAGCAAAGGAAGAGATACAAAAGCAGACCAATGATGTCAAAAATTTACACTCGGGTAAGCAACTGCACAAGTGATAACTGGGTTAGTAGAATATAGAAAGCTTAGGGTCCCTGGGTGGCTCAGTCAGTTAAGTGACTGCCTTCCACTCAGGTCATGATCTCAGGGTCCTGGAACTGAGCCCCGCATTGGGCTCCCTACTCAGTGGGGAGCCTGTTTCTCCCTCTCCCTCTGCCTGCTGCTCCCCTTACTTGTGTGTGCTCTGTGTCAAATAAATAAATAAAATCTTAAAAAAAAAAAAAAAAGAATATAGAAAGCTCTGAGCCTTCAAGTGATGGGGTGTCCGTGTGTGTGTGTGTGTGTGTGTGTGTGTGTGTGTGAGTGTATGCTGGCACAGAGTGGGGGAGTATAGACAGAAGTTAACCAGAATCAAGCTAATTTGCACTACAGTAATCTTGAAAGGCTTAGAAATCAGAGGCACCTAGTACTCCTGGAGGTGGGAGTGATAGATGAAATCAAATAAGAGATGTGTTAGAAAGTTTTTAAAAGGAGGAGTGAAGCCTCTAGATCTTGTCCTCCAAATTGGCTTAAAACACAAGGTCACTTCTCTAGAGAAATTGAACAGCACTAGAAGACTTACAGATTCTGATAATGTGCAGCTCTCCAATCAGATAGCAATCTCTCTGACCAACACCCTATGGGGAAGCCCACCACTAGATAAGCTCTATTCACAGAACTTCTACCCTCTTTTTTGAGCTTCATTCTTAGACTTGAGTAGAGAGCAGGATTGCCAGATATTTGAAGGGAATCTCCAACATGACCAGAGAGACAAAATAAATAAGAAACACACACAAGAAAACCCAAAAGGGGGAAAGATAATGCAGAACACAGAAGGAATTTTCAATAAAAACTGTAATCAATACTTTCAGAGAAAAGACAATCCATGAAGAACAAAAGGAATATTCAGAGAACTAAACATAAAGTCCTTTAAAATTAAAAATATGGTAAACACACAAATACACAATTCATAGAAGAATTGAAATACAAAATTGAAAAAGTATCCCAGAAAGTAGGCCAATAAGATAAAAGAGGGGTTTTTTTAAGATAATAAATTATAGACTCAAACAGAAAAATAAACATCTAATTAAAAGGAATCCAATAGGAAATTGGAAAAAAACAGAAAGGGGAAAATTTTCAAAGTCATAGTTAAAAAAAAAAAATCCTAAAATTAAAGAGTCCACTAAGGACTCAATAAAATGAATTAAAAAGGTCACTACCAAAGTATATAACAGTGAGACTTTAGGAAAAAAAATTGTGAAAGATTTTTTAAAAATATACACATACAAAGAAGTAGAAATAATGATGTGACTCATCAAAAGCAACATTGGAAACTAGGAGAATATGGGGTTAGGACATCAAAATTTTTAGTGAATATTCTTCCCAAACCCGAATTCTATACCCAGCTCAAGTATGACTCAAATATGAAGGTAAAATACTTTTTAAAAAATCTTTTTTATTTATTTAAGTTCAATTAGCCAACATATAAGACATCACTAGTTTTTGGTATAGTACTCAATGATTCATTAGTTGTGTTAACACCCAGTGCTCATCACATCACCACCTTCCTTAATCCCATCACCCAGTTACCACATCTTTCCACCCTTTTCTCTCCAGCAACCCTCAGTTTGTTTCCTATGATTAACAAGAGTCTCTCAGTTTGAGATCCTCTCTGATTTCTTCCCATTCTGCTTTCCCTCCCTTCCCCTATGATCCTCCATGCTATTTCTTATATTCCACATATGAGTAAAACCATATGAAAATTGTAAAGACATTTTTTAAATGCAAAGTCTGAAGAACTTCACTCCCATACACTGGGAAGATACTGGAGATACTCCATGAAAATATTAGGTTCACCAAAAAGAGAGAGCTAGGGATCCAGGAATCCAGGGCTCTCATGTGGGAGAGAGACAAAGGGAATTCTTAGGGAGATAGCTGTGCCTCAGATCAAAAGAGCAATTAATTACTTTCAGTTTCAACTTAGACGTAACTTGGAAGTTGTAACTCCCATCCTTACAAGAAAGCATTCAACGAGCTGAAAATCAGCGGCTATTCTTGTACTCATCAAAGAACTGAGGTCGTAAAGCAAACTACCAGCTCCAGTCTGGAGAAACAGGTAAATCCAGAGTCAGAGCTGGGGCCTGTTTATCTAGAGCAAGAAATGCTGGAGTCATAAATTGGTGGGAACAGCTCAATGATAATCTGGAGTTAGTAAAAGTGGAATTGCTAGAAGCTGAGGGTGAACCAGTGCAGGGATGCAAAACTCCTAGGGGTCAGGTGGGTCTCCATACTATTACAAGTTTTCAGGGTGAAAACCTGGGAAAGATCCTCTTGGTGCTCTGGCAGGGAGAGAGAAACAGTAACCATTGTGAAATATGCCTAAAGGATTCTCCATAACAAAGTCCTATTTTCCATGGAAACAGACCTCATCATAACCTTATCCCACCTGAAGGAAGGGCACTTCTCTCACTTCAACCCCCAATAGCCTTCCTATTCCACTTACGCTGGAAAAAGAAAAAAAACAAACTATGATATATTTGTGAAGTGCACAGCCCAGGGACACAGGCCCACTGAAATAATGAAATTTCATAAGAAATTTGCTCTCTCCCACATCTTACCACCACACTACGGGGGCTCCAACAGAACATCAGTAGATTACATCTAAATGAGTTAAAAGACACAGATTCTCTCTGAGAAGTACTTATGGAAGCCCAAATTCAATAATAAGACAATACCAACAACATTAGAGAAATCTGAAGCCTCCAGCACTTTTAGATACAGCAAACATTAAACACAGATGAACTCCCAGCCAAATTAGCATAAAAATTCATACTAAGACCTACTTACTTCTTTTCCTATTATTAAATCATCACATCTGGCTTTCAACAAAAAATAATAAGGCATACTACAAAACAAGGGGAAGAAAGAGGTTGAAGAGACAAAGCAAGCATTAGAATCAGACTCAGCATAGAACATGTGACCCAGGTGTTGGAATTATCAGACAGGGAATTTAAAGTCACTACAATGAAGATGTAAAAGCTTTAATGAAAAAAGTAGACAACATGCTAGAACAGACTGTTAATAAGCAGAGAGATGGAAGCTCTAATAAAAAATCAAATTTAAGTACTGGGAAAACATTCACTATAATGTTAATGAACCACTTTGAAGAGTTCATTAGTGACTGCATATGGCTGAGAAGAGTCAGCAAGCTTAAATATATGTCAATAGAAATGCCCCAGATTAAAGTGTGGCACAATTTCAAAAGATAATGTACATGTAGTTGGAATATCAGAAAGAAAAGAGAGAAAGAAACAGAAAAAATATTTAAAGTAATAATAGCTGATAATATCATCCTCAATGGAGAAAAGCTGAGAGCTTTCTCCCTACAGTCAAGAACACGGCAGGGCTGCCCACTACTACCACTGTTATTCAACACCGTGCTGGAAGTCTTAGCCTCAGCAATTAGACAATAAAAAGATAAAAAAGGAATCCAAACTGGCAAGGAAGCAGTCAGACTTTCATTCTTCTCAGATGACATATGATACTCAAAAAGAAAACCCAAAAAGACTCCACCAAAAAACTGCTAGAACTGATACAGGAATTCAACAAAGTCGCAGAATATAAAATCAACATCCAGAAATCTGTTGCATTTCTATACACCAATAATGAAGCAGCTGAAAGAGAAATCAAGGAATGGATCCTATTTACAACTGCACCAAAAACTATGAGATACATAAGAACAGACCTAGCCAAAGAGGTGAAAGATTTGAACACTGAAAACTATAGAACACTTATAAAAGAAACTGAAGAAGACACAAAGAAATGGAAAAACATTCCATGCTCATGGATTGGAGGAATAAATAGTGTTAAAATGTCTATACTACCGAAAGCAATCTATACATTCAATGTAATCCTTATCGAAATAACACTAGCATTTCTCACAGAGCTAAAACAAACAATCCTAAAATTTGTATGAAACCAGAAAAGACCCCGAATATCCAAAGTAAATTGTAAATAGTCAAAAGAAAACCAAAGCTGAAGGCATCACAGTTCCAGGCTTCAAGCTGTACTACAAAGCTGTAATCATCAAGACAGTATGGTACTGGCACAAATACACACATAGATCAGTGCAACAGAACAGAGAATCCAGAAATGGACCTGCAACTCAATGTTCAACTAATCTTTGATAAAGCAGGAAAGAACATTCAATAGCAAAAAGACAAGTCTCTTCAACAGATGCTGTTGGGAAAATTGGATAGCAACATGCAGAAAAACGAAACTGGATCTTTTTCTTAAACCATACACAAAAATAAAGTCAAAATGGATAAAATATCTAAACATAAAACAGGAATCTATCAAAATCCTAGAGGAAAATACAGGCAGAAACCTCTTTGACCTTGGCCGTAGCAACTTCTTACTAGACACATCCCCAGAGGCAAGGGAAACAAAAGCCAAAATGAACTATTGGGACTCTATCAAGATAAAAAGCTCTGTACAGTGGAGGAAATAATCAACAAAACTAAAAGGCAACCTATGGAATGGGAGAAGATATTTGCAAATGATATATAGGATAAAGGGCTAGTATCCAAAATCTATAAAGAATTTATGAAACTCAACACTCAAAAAATAAATAATCCAGTTAAGAAATGGGCAGAAAACATAAACAGACATTTCTCCAAAGAAGATATACAAATGGCCAACAGACGCATGAAAAGATGCTCAACATCACACATCATCAGGGAAATACAAATCAAAACGATGATGAGATACCACCTCACACCAGTCAGAGTGCCTAAAATTAACAGCTCAGGAAACAATAGTTGTTGGCAAGGATGAGAAGAAAGGGGAAATTCTTACACTGTTGGTGGGAATGCAAACTGTTACTGCCACTCTGGAAAACAGTATGGAGGTTCCTCATAAAGTTAAAAATAGAACTATTCTATGACCCAGCAATTGCACTACTAGGTATTTATCCAAAGGATTAAAAAACTGACTCGAAGGGACACATCCCCCCTGATGTTTACAACAGCACTCTCAACAATAGCCAAATTATGGAAAAAGCTCAAATGTACATCAACTGATGACTGGATAAAGTAGATGTGGTATGTACACACAATGGAATATTAGCCATCAAAAAGAAGGAAATCTTGCCACTTGCAATGAAATGGATGAAACTAGAGGATATTATGCTAATATCCTGAAATAAGTCTGTCAGAGAAAGGCAAATGCCATACAATTTCATTCATATGTGGAATTTAAGAAACAAAACAGATGAACATAGAGAAAGGGAAGGAAAAATAAAATAATGTAAAAACAGAGAGTGAGTCAAACCATAAAAGACTCTTGACTTTAGAGAACAAACTAGGGTTGCTGGAGGGGAGGTGGGTGGGGAGATGGGTTAAATGGGTCATGGACATTAAGGAGAGCACTTGTGATGAGCACTGGGTGTTATATGTAAGTGATAAATCACTAAATTCTACTCCTGAAACTAATACTACACTGTATGTTAACCAACTTGAATTTAAGTAAAATCTTGGAAGAAACAAAAAAGTAGCTGAGACTTTTCCAAAAATAATGACAGATACCAAACTATAAATCCAGGAAGCTCAGGGATCACCAAGCAAGATAAATACCAAAAAACTATTCATGCATATATCATAGTCAAACTACAGAAATCAAAAACAAAGAGAAAATCTTAAAAGAAGCTGGGGCAAGGGGAGAAAATCACCGTATTCAAGAAAAGAAAAAAAAGAATTATAACTGACTTCTCATCAGAAGCCATTTAAGCAAGAATATAGTGGAGTGAAATATTTAAAGTGCTGAGAAAAGAAATCACCAACTTAAAATTGTGTGTACAGTGAAAATATCCTTCAAAAGTGAAGGAGAAATAGAGACTTCCTAGGCAAAACTGGAAGAATCTACCATCAGCAGATCTATCCTCTGAAAAATGTTAAAAGAAATTCTTTGAGGGGCATCTGGGTGGCTCAGTCCTTAAGTGTCGCCTTCTACTCAGGTCATGGTCCCAGGGTCCTGGGATCAAGCCACACATCGGGCTCCTTGTTCAGCAGGAAGCCTGCTTCTCCCTCTCCCACTGCCCCTGCTTGTGTTCCCTCTCTCGTGGTCTCTCTCTCTCTCTTTCTGTCAAATAAATAGATAAAATCTTAAAAAAAAAAAAAAAAAAGAAAGAAAGAAAAAAATTCTTTGAAAGAAGGAAATGATTTAGGTTAAAAACCCAGAGCTACATAAAGAGAAGAACATCAGAGAAGGAATAAATGTAGGTACAATAAAAATCTTTGATTTTTCTTATTCTTAATTCAACTAAAAGATAATAGCTTAGGGGTGCCTGGGTGGCCCAGTTGGTTGAGCATCTGCCTTCACCTCATGTCATGATCCCGGGGTCCTGAGATTGAGCCTTGTATCAGTTTCCCTGTTTAGCTTGGCTCCCTGCCCCTCCCCCTGCTTGTGCGCGCATGTTCTCTCTCTCTCTCAAATAAATAAATGCTTTAAAAAAAAGATAATAGATTTAAATAATAGTAATAATATAGAGAGTGATTATAGCATATGGATAAGTGAAATGAGTGACAGCAATGTCAGTAGGTTCCAGAGGAAAGAATTAGAAATACTCTGCTATACGGTAGTTGTCCTACACACGAAGCAATATAGCATTATTTGGAGGTAGACTTTAACTAAAATGTATACTGCAATCCCTGGGGTAGCCACTAAAGAATGCTTAGAAAGAAGTATAATTGATATGCTAAGAGAGGAGAAAAAATGAAATCCTATAAATTGCTGAAAAAGAGGAGAAAAGAAAGCAACCAATCTATAATGGATCAGAAAAACAGAGGACCTGAGAAAGGATTTCTCCCAGGATGAAACTGAGAGACCATCCAGAATATTTGAATGTGTTGAGAATGGACACTTGGGTTAGGCTGGAATTAAACATATAGAAAACTAAATCAATATGAAACTGAGGCAATAACGAACTCCAAATAAAACAAAACACTGTGCAAGAAAAGAAACATTTTGGGGCACTTGGCTGGCTTCATTGGTTAAGCATCCAACTCCTGATTTCAGCTCAGGACATACTCAGCAGAGTCTGCTTGAGATTTTCTCTCTCCCTCTGCCCCTCCCCCCACTCTTTTCCTTCTCTCTCTCTCTCAAATAAAGAAATAAATAAAACCCTTTTTAAAAAGAAAAGAAACATTTTGATACATTAAATCCACATTCTTAATAAAATAATAGATGTCAATTTAACTAAAAATGGATAAATGATATTAAGTAAGGGTAGGGTAAGATGGAGGTATAAGATAACAAAATCTTCATTTTCCTTAGAAAGAATAAAACACAAAATTCTTTTTTAAAGATCAAAAGAAGGTAGAGGCATCTAGGTGGCTCAGTTAAGCATCTGCCTTCAGTTCAGGTCATGATCCCAGGGTCCTGAGGTCAAGCCCCGAATTGGGCTCTCTACTCAGTGGGAAGCCTACTTCCCCCTCTCCCTCTGCCTGCCTTTCTGCCTACTTGTGTTCTCTCTGTCAGATAAATAAATAAAATCTTTAAAGATCAAGAAAAGGCAACATAAGCACATTATTTAGAATTATGGAGTAACTACCTAAAGAAACAACAAAAAGAACTGAAAATGATTGCCTCTGGAATAGGGAACAAAAGATGGAGCAGGGAGAACTTTTTATGTGTTTGTTTATTTACACATCTATTTATTTACTTACTGTTTTTAAGCTTTTTCTTGACTTTTTGAAATATGTTTATTCAATTTATAAAATGAAAAATAAATTTTAAAAAGAAAGAAAACTGGGGGAGCCAAAGGCTATTCAGAAAGATCATTAAGTGTGGGATGTTTACAGTAGAGATTAAGGAAATAAAGTTAAATAAAGAAACATTTAGGGGTTAAAATTTACAGGAGTTGGAGATTAATTTGAAAAAGACATGAGTGAAATGTGAGTATTGAGGGTAACTCATAGGTTCTTTGGGTCTGAGGACCTGAGTTTTGCTTCAGATATGTAGATTTAAGGTACCTTTGAGGCATCCAGATAGAGATATCATCTAGACAGGGGTCTATCCATTTGTATCTAAAACTCAGGGGAGAGATTTGGGCATGATATTTATTTGGAGGTCACAAATGGTGACAAAGATGAAATTGCTCAGGAGAGAACAATGCATAGGAATGAACTATGAAAACCCAACTACAGGGGGACAGATAGAAGAGAATGAGTATGTAAAAGAGTAGGAAAAGGCTTAGCCCAAGAGGTGGAATAAAAATCCAGAGAATATCACTGAAGGCAAAGGAATCAAGTATTGAACAGACATGATCAATGGTGTATAAGAAAGTATCTCCCTTTGGGGCCCCTGGGTGGCACAGTCGGCTAAGCATCCAATTCTTGGTTTGGGCTCAGGTAGTGATCTCAGGGTTGAGATCTCAGGTTGGGAGCTTGAGCCTCGACCCCTGTCAGGGGCTCTGAGCTCAAAGAGGAGTCTGCTGAAGTTTCTCTCTCCCACTGCCCCTCCCTGCGCTGGTTTGTGTTCTCTCTCTCAAATAAATAAATGGAAAGGAAAGGAGAGGAGGAAGGAAAGGAGAGGACAAAAGAAAGGGCAAAGGACAGGACAGGACAGGAAAGAAGGAATGTATCTCCATTCATATGGAATGTATTTCTGAGTTGACTCAAGGACGACTGCTCATGGCCTGATTAGAGTCTCAAAATTCTGTGATAGGTAATCGTTTCAAAAATACAGTTTTAGGGGCACCTGGGAGTCTCAGCTGGTTAAGCCTCGGAGTCTTGATTTCAGCTCAGGTCATGATCTCAGGGTTGTGAGATGGAGCTCTGCATCAGGATAATGCATTGGGCATGTGAAACTTGCTTGACATTCCCTCTCTCCCTCTGCCTCCCCAAAAAATAAAAATGAAAATATAGTTTTGAAGAGAAATGGCCATATTGGTATACAGTAACAGTTTCCATGCTTTCAAAACAAAGTATTTCAGATGCATTAAATATAAGGTGGAGAAAGAGTGGGAAAAGGGGATCTAACATTTACTGAAATACTAAGTATGGCACTTAAACACATTTTCACTCACTTAATCCTCACAACAGTTCTATGATTTACTACCTAGTATTATTCCCATTTTTCAAAGGAGCAATCTGAAGCATGTAGAACCTAAACAATTGACATCATTTTGCTCTTATTCAAGGTCTGTCTAGAAACACCCTAACAAACTTTTTAAAAAATGGTTAGGTTTTTTTGAGGGAGTAACCCTAAGCAACAGAACTGGAGGGACTTGAGGTATTATACTTCCCATATACATTCAGAGATTGCTTGATAAAAGTGGGTTAGCATTTTTACACTGAAATGAATAATTATTAAATTTATGCATGATAGAGGTGCCTAGGTCACTCAGTCAGTTAAGTGTCTGCCTTCCGCTCAGGTTTTGATCTCAGAGTCCTGGGATGGAGCCCCACATCGGGCTCCCTGCTCATCAGGGAGCCTGCTTCTCACTCCCCCTGCTTGTGCTCTCTCTCTTGTCAAATAAATAAAAATAAAATATTTTTTTAAAAATAGATAAATTCATGCGTGGTAAATATTCATCTTTAAGAAAACCCTAGCTTACAGGTAGAAAGAATGATGAAAATAGTGAACTTATGACAACTAATTAGTACTAAAGTCTGCCAATTTTTTCTTTGTGTGTCTTCAGAATCCAATTTCCCATTCGGCTACCATCTCAACTCTGCTTCTGATTTCTTTTTGTTTCCTATCATTCTCTTTGCTTGCAATCATCTCACTCCTCCATCTGTGTACCACTGAAATATTAACCTAAAAAACTTTTAATTGCATCATCCACAGTCAAAAAAAAGACTCCTGGTTACATACATCTGTGGCCTAAAATCCACAGCCTAGCGGGCAAAATGCACTGTAGTCTCACCAACCTTAATTCTCAGACTTAGATCCCATATAAACAATTGCCTCCAGCCAAGTCATGCTACTACTCTGTGTCCCTACTTTCTTGTGCTTGCTTCATTCATGTTAAGTCCCTTCATTTTGAATGTAGGTGAGGTCGGGAGCTGAAGGCCAAGAAAGAATACTTGAGACATCTTAGGTGCAAAAAGGTAGAGGTGGATTCATTAAGGGACACGACCCCAGGGCAGAAAGCTGCACTTAGGTAGTGAGGAGCAATTGATTATACACAATGGGGTTAGGTGGGTAACGAATCAGGGAGGTGTGCAAAAGGACTTTCATATGCTAAAGAAGACCCTCCGGATACTGGAGGCCTTGCAATTATCAAGCTAAGTTCGTTTTTCCCCCTAGCAAAGTATTAAGATAGTTGGAAGTTTCCGGGAGGAATGTCCCACGTAGCCTGTCCAGGAGGGGTGGGGGATGGTTGCCAGGGAGGCTGTGGGGTGTCAGTTCATGCTTCCGTCCTCAGCTGGCCTTCTGCTCCTTCATCAGTTTGAAATTCTGTCACTGCCTCTGCCTCTCCAGATCTTGCCCAACTTCAAAATCCCATCCTTTTCATAAATGTTTCTTTTTCTTCCACAGCATTCCAGGCCAGTTATCTTTCCCCTTGTGATTTTACACCCGTATCCACAAACTTCATGTAGCATTGCACCAAGAGCTATTGCAAGCTGGCTTGAATGTTCACCTTTTTTCTTATCTGCCTATTAGTTTTATATGACTTGCCTTCTCACTAGATTTTAAACTATTTAAGAGCAGGTACCAATCAAATACAAATAAAAGGCCATCTCTTGACAGCCAAACCACTGTGGTGGGTATAAAAACAAAGCCATGGACCAAGACAGACCAGTCTCTGTTCACAAAGCGCTTGCAGTCTTCATCCTTTTTAGCACTGGCCAGTCTTCTGTGTGTTAGTGGAGATAATGCTATATTCGGTGACTATGCCTACCTATGATTCCTACTAGCAGAGCATGAAACAAACTTTAACATTATACAGAGTGCCCATGGAACACATGAAAAAAAAAATTATCAACACAAGTTTGTATTCCCAAACATACCTAAAGCAAAGAAATTCCCTGCTCTTCCATACCCAAATATCTTTGTTCTTGTCAGTAAGAATATACAGAAGCAGGGTCACTTCACACAAATTCTTTGAACAGGGTCATGGTCAAATAAACTATCTGTGCACTTTGTTTTTTTTTTTTTTTTTTTTTTTTTAAAGATTTTATTTATTTGACAGCGAGAAACACAGCGAGAGAGGGGACACAAGCAGAGGGAATGGTAGCGGGAGAAGCAGGCTTCCTGCAGAGCAGAGAGCCCGATGCGGGGCTCGATCCCAGGCCCCTGGGATCCGACCTGGGCCGAAGGCAGACGCTTAACGACTGAGCCACCCAGGCGCCCCTATCTGTGCACTTTGAAAACTAATCTATTTTATGGGACCTGGTGGAGACTAAATGCCCACTTTATCTGGCACAATATATTCATTTTTTCCCAAATATCATCATGGACACCATAACACATTCTACACACAAGGATCACAAAGTCACCTCATCTTTCTGGGTCACAGGTTTCTCTCTTCTAAGATCAAACAATGATGCTTGAGAATTTTGAAGTTCTTTCCAGTTTAGAATTCTACAATTATACACATACCACCTAGACTTGTAATCAGAGTGTTAAAATAGGACAAGAAACAAAGAAAAAATTTATTTAGGTATGTAATGGTTAATTTTATATGTCAGCTTGACTGCACCACAGGGTGCCCAGATTAAACGTTATTTGTGGGTGTGTCTGTGATGGTGTTTCAGGCAAGAATAGATTAGCATTTCAATCGGTGGACTCAGTAGATAAACCTCCTCCATGTGGGTAGGTATCACG
This sequence comes from Procyon lotor, assembly GCA_028646535.1. Lineage (NCBI taxonomy): Eukaryota > Metazoa > Chordata > Mammalia > Carnivora > Procyonidae > Procyon > Procyon lotor. Next base: position 37,274,238 of record CM053611.1, read on the forward strand.
CAATCCACCTGGGGCCAAACAGAACAAAAAGCAGAGGAAGAAGACATTTGCCCCTTTTTTTCTTGTATGCCTGAGTAAACTGAAACATTAGTCTTCTTCTGCCCTTGGACTGGAATTTACACCATCAGCTCCCTTCATTCTCAAGACTTTAGGCTTGGACTGGAATTATACCACTGACTTTCCCAACTCCCCAGCCTGCAGATAGTAGACTTCTCAGCTTCCATAATGATCTAAGCCAATTCCTCAAGATGTGTGTGTGTGTGTGTGTGTGTGTTTACACACACACACTACTGGTTCTGTGTTGCAGGAGAACTCTAATACAAGTTGTAAAGTACCAATGAGATTGGGGAAGGTAAAGTCAAAGATGCCAGAATGAGGATTTAGATGTAACTCCTATTATACCTACTAAGACAAAAACCCTGCCACCTACTGATAGAAATGTTTGGGTACAAATGGAGCAACAAAAACTTAACCTAGCAGTTCTGAGTAAATAGATGGCATTTGAAAAATCTCTCTTATGCAAGGTAATGTATTTGAAAATATCAAAACTGTGTAAGGTTCCTAATGACTCTTCCAGATCTATTGAAAAAAAAATAGAGGCGATCCTACAATATGAGTAGGAGAGAGAAAACCTATTTCAGTGTTTCTTAAATTTTGATGTACTTGTGATTCGTGGGGGAGGGGTGGGTGTCTCTTAAAATGCAGATTCTGATTTCAGAAGATTTAGCTGTTCTGTATGGTAAGCAATGATCCTTAATTTGTCAAAACCCAACCAATTATGGGGAATATAAATACCTTTTTAAATTGGTGGCATTGTGGGTTTGATGGAGCCAAAATAAAAATCATATTTCCAAGTGACATCTTGCCAGTTCAGGCTGGCCACAGTTTTCCCACAAATGGACTCTTCCAGACTGAGCCTCCGTTACTCCTGGGCACTGCTCTTTTAAGTATATCAGATGCTATTGCAAGCATTGTGTCAAGGTTCATGCTTTCCCGCAGAAATGTTAGCAAGCCTGATCCTCCATCAATTTAGTAATATATAAGTCCATTCTCATATTGCTTCATCATCTTTTCAGATCAACTGTCAAGACTGCAGTGGTCCCACTACTTATCCTTGTCTGACCTTAACAGGTCTTTCCTATCCTGATGATAAGCCTCCCTCCACAAGAGCTATCTACACTTGTCTTCACATGCCAAGTCCACCTCCCAAAACCCACAAGTCCTTCTTAGTACATCTTGGCCAGTATTGTGTTTAAGGCACAACAAATTTAAGGCACAACAAATGTCACCACTGTGTGCAATTTTTCTTCTTGAAGTTCCAGGAATGATCAGTGATATATGATAACCTTATCAAGCCAATATTCACCTTTTGGGGCACCATCCTGAATCCATCAAAACAAACTTGTATAGCACTCGATGTGTGTTCACATTTGGTATTGCCAAAAGAGTAAAGTAGACCCTGACACACAAGGAAGGCAGTGATGCCTCAAATTATCTCCCATCATGCCCAATTGCCTTAACATGCTGTCAGTTCATCTCACCAAGGCACCAAATCAGCTACAGATGCCAAATGTGCAAAGTTTGCACCTGTTCAACGATAGGTCTTCTCTAGAAACTGCAAAAGAACCAGTACAATAAACACAACCGACATAACATTACCCATAATGACAACTGCAAACTGCTCTTATTCAAATGAGTCATCATGAGATGCTGATTAATATCTTTTCTCTAAATTTCCCAAGTACATTCTTTGGGTGAATCTTCTAGTATGGCTTTAATCCAGTTCTCCTTTTCAGGAGAAAACAAATCTGGGGGCCTTGCCTAGCATTGCCTATGATTCAACACCACATCTAGATTCTCTGGTTCTAAGGTGTTCTCTCAAGAAATGATGATGCCCCTTCCTAGCATCATTACCCAGTTATATACTCCTTTCTCACAGTTCCCATTTATTACCTTGTTTCAGCCTTCCTGGGTAGGAGGCTGTGCCCAACCACAGCATAGGCAGTAGGCACAGCCTTGCCAGAGTTTGCCCAGGAAACAGGACTAGGCTAAGAAAGGTTAAGAATGATGAGAGTATTTCTACCACTAACTAGTGAGACAGCACTGAGTCAAATTCAGAGAAATTAAAATAGTGTTCTGAATACTATCTTTTTCTTCCAAACATACAAGAGCAGTCCTGGAGCCAGTAAATCTGGATACAGAAAAACAAAGAAAAATGTTGTGAGATAGGAAGAATGCAGGATTGTTGTGATTGCATCGAGGCCCACTCCTTTTGTCCCAATTCCACATTCCAGAAACCTGTCCAAAAGTATCTCCTCTTTACTACCCATGTAGTCAGATGAAAGATACATTCATCAAAGTTAGCCAGGTATCTTTTCCTGTCTTATCATCACTCAGGTTACTAATAGGTGTTTTAATTGCTCATCGCAGATCTCAACCAAACTTTTACTTTGTATGTAGTCAAGGATACGTCCATTCATCATTACTCTCTATAGTCCATTTCTGTACATTGTCAGCCGCTAAATGCATGCCTTGATCCAGTAAAATCTAGGGAACTGATTAGCATATAACCTGGTACTACATCCCATAAATGGTATTCTCAGCCACTGCTTAAGTCACTGGGTAAGCACCGGCCAAAGTAGATTACATGTCTACTCAAAGCAGGACCCATTCGAAACTAGCTGGAACCATTAGTGAGACTCCTATAAATTCACTTGTCAGCTAAAGGCTGGCTCTTCAGAGACTTACCCAAAGCCACCTTTAGGCGGTTCTTTTCTTATTGACATTTATACAGTGTTTTACCTTATTAGAAGCTTCAGCAGGAACCAAATAAATTTGTCATTTTGCCACCCAATATTTCATAACATGAGCATCTTCATGCTGCTCAGTTCCAGTAACTAGGCAGTTATTTCCAGGGGCTGGACAAGGACAACCTCTACATTCAGATCTCCTTCTGAGCCATCAGCTGGGCCTTTCTGGTTGGCATATCCATAGCCTACTTCAATTCACCATTGGAATTCCTACAGGTATTGCCATAATTGAATTCTCCATAAAGTGTTGAGTGACTATACATCAAGTCCTTGGCAAGGTCAAGTTCTTGCAGTACTATGCATACACCACCCTCAGTTTTGACCCATTATTCAAACTTACCTTTGTTTCTTCAGCCAAGATTTTATGAGCCAGTGATCAAATGGGACAGACTTCTGGATTGTACTTCATTCTCAATTTGGGAACTTTTATCAGTAAACCAGGAAATTCACTTTGCTTTAATAAGAAAAGAAACCTCATAGCAGCAATGTCCACAATAGCCAAAAGATGGAAAGAGCCTAGATATCCATTGACTGATTAATGAGTAAAGAAGATGTGGTGGATAGATAGATAGACAGACAGACATGCAGGTAATGAAATATTACTCAGCCATCAAAAAGTATGAGATCTTGCCATTTGCAATGACATGGTTGGAACTAGAGGGTATGTATTATGTTAAGAGAAATAAGTCAATCAGAGAAAGATAAATACTGTATGATTTCACTCATGTGGAATTTAAGAAACAAAACTGATGAACATAGGGGAGGGAAGGAAAAATAAGATAAAAAGAGAAAGAGAGGGAAACCATAAGACTCTCTTAACTATAGAGAACAAACAGGATTGCTGGAGGGGAGGTGGGTGGGAAGATGGGGTAATTGGGTGATGGGCATTTAGGAGGGCACTTGATGTAATAAGTACTGGGAATTATATGCAACTGATGAATCACTAAATTCTACCCTGAAACTAATAATATACTATATTTTAACTGACTTGAATTTAAGAGAAAGAAAGAAAGAAAGAAAGAAAGAAAGAAAGAAAGAAAGAAAGAAAGAAAGAAAGAAAGAAAGAAAGAAAGAAAGAACCAGGGAGAGAAACCTATGATTCAAACCATTCAGCATGAAGAGCTGCCACTTTTAGAAGCTTTTGTATATGGATATGTATATATCTTGTATATGGATTTTGTATATGGATAAGTATATGATGGGCTACTCCTGGATCCATATACCATTTTCACTTTAACACTGAGCTCTTCTGAGATGCTTCTTCCATATGGGAAGTGAATCTGACATTACCCAAGACAGAATGGTGTTTGGGATCTGAGACTCATTTGAATCCCTGATTAGTGGGAGCAACCTCCACTAAATCCTAGTGCCAGTAATTGTTTCTCAAAAGGGTCGTATCTCTTCTTGGCATCACGTAACTATAAATCCAATATTCTAGAAGTCTCTGTTTGGGGAGGAGAGGATAGTGTTAAAGACCTCTGTAAGAGACTCCAGTGTGCATGTGTCTAGATAGTAAAATCCTCCAAAACAATTTGTGCGTTAGGCGGACCCAAATGGTATTGTTTGGGGCTAAAGCCCTCTGCAAATTTCTCAAAATGGTTTTGTTTGTTTGTTTGTTTTAGATCTCATTCAAATTCAGATTTTTTTTTCTTGTCACTCAATATATTAGCGTTAACAAGATGCCCAGGAACAGTGTATGGTATTCCCCACAGTCAATTGCCCCACAAGTTACTGTGGCTCTTTCTTATTAACAGCACCTGGCAAATATATCAGTGTAATCCTTGCCTTGTGTGGACTGTTTCTTGTAGCCTTCAACCAAAGTCATTCTCAAATGTTTAGCTAATTGAATTCAACTTTGTATTTTAGCCAAACAGATTAACCATCTTCAACTATTCAATGTACCAGTGTTAATCTCAAATCTTTCTGGGCTTCCTCCTATGAGGGGGAGGCTTTCGTGCTATCATTAATGCAGATATTAAGTTGCATTTGACTGTGACTGAGTCTAAACCTCACCTTGCAAGGTTGTCAAAACATACAGGCGAATTCAGCTACCCTTAGGAAAGGATGCTGAATGTTTATCAGTCATTCTCATGATAAAGGAAACTTTGCCTGACTTGCATCTAAGATTGAGAGGGAAAAGAAAGAATTAACCAAGACAACCACAGTATCCCAGTCCTCTTAGCCTATTGGATTTCCTCAACAGCTTTCCCCATATCTGACATGCTGGAAGTTATCAGTAGAACTACTTGACTTAAGCACAATAAACAGCAGCTAGTGTCCATGAGTCACCCACTTTTTTTCACAGGCCAGAGACCAAGAAGGGTTTAGGCAAATCCAAAAATTTCTAATTAACATGACCAATTAAAATTAAGCAAAAAGTATAATTACCAGCACTGGCAAAGCCCTCCATTCACAAACATAATCATTCCACTTGTGCACTTGGGTATAGAGAAAGACACTGCAAGCTTTTGCATTTGGATTTTTTTTAATTAGTTTTATTGTGATTGTTGTTTACTTTCTCACTCTTCAAGTAATGGTTTTTGCCATAATACCACAACTGTACAGTACCCCAACAGACTTGCCTTTGGTCTCCTGACGTTTTCCTACGACCATATACCAGGGACTGCAGTCCATTGTGCACTGTATTCTATAATTCCATCACTCCAAGGCTATGCAATTTAAACACAGCAAACAGCCTTCTATCTCCCTGTTGGGATTCAAGTCAATCATATTTTCTTTTACCACCTTAACAGATGGAGTAAACTCAGCACCCCGCTCGAACACAATCTTCTTCCACTCATCGGTATTATGGACTTTAAATTCATTCATGCTGCAGTAAATAGAGTGAATTTAGAAAGACCGTTTAGGTAGGTGCTCATCTGTGCTAAAGTAGTTTTTCTTTCTTCTAGCTAGCAATACTGTGCAACCCAGCAACTTGCAAAGTTGACATGTTTTTCTTTTGTTTCCAAATACCTGCTTCAACTTCATGTTGTCTCACCTTATTTTTCCCTGGTCCCATCAGTGATTAAACTTTTACTAAAGCAGTTTGTTGTAACTAGAGATTGTATTTTTTTTTTTTTAAGATTGTATTTATTTTTTTGACAGAGAGAGAAAGACAGCGAGAAAGGGAATACAAGCAGGGGGAGTGGGAGAGGGAGACCAGGGTCCTGGGATCAAGACCTGAGCCAAAGGTAGATGCTTAATGACTGAGCCCCAGGTGCCTGCGGGGGTTGTATTTCTGGCCATTTCTTTCTCATTTGTTTCTCCTTCATGCATTTTCCCAATTATTTAAGAGTCAAAGTTTTAGCATCCAAATCTCATTGATAAGAATTGCTCCTGGTAATTTGTCACAGACCTTTCACAACTTCGAACCCAGAGTGGGTTGGCAACAACTCTAACCTCAAAATGTTAGGAATTCAAAAATTCCATGCTGGTTAAGATAGAGTAAATCCACTATTACCTAATTACAACTCTGAAATTACAATCTGAAAGATACAAAAAGCAACCATCTCAGAGTTCTGAAAATTAAATAACAGCAGGCAGATTAGGAAAAGAAATAAAATTTTATGATGACCAGTAATGCAGTGAGTTTTCTGAATTTTTTCCCTCCTTTATCACCTGACTTTAACTGAAAGGTGGCCTACTGCACAGCAGGCACAAATAACAAAATAATAAATAACAAAAATAATAAAATAATAAATAATAATAATAATTAATAATAATAATAATAAATAAATAAATAATAAAAAATCTTTTTCTTGCCAGAGGACCAGAAAAATAGGCTTTTACTTACATTACCTATTTTCTCTGAGACATTCTATTTTTTCATTTATTTCAAACATGGTTGTAATTGTTTGTTGAAGGCTTTTTATGATGGCTGCTTTGGATTCCTTGTCAGAGGGGCACCTGGGTAACTCAGACAGTAAAGCAGCTGGCTCTTGATTTTGGCTCAGGTCATGATCCCCAGACCCGAGGATAGAGCCTTGTGTGGGCTCTGGGCTCAGCAGGGAGTCTGCCTGAAGATTCTCTCCCTCTCCTTCTGCCCCTCCCCCTTTGCTCACTCGCTCTTTCTCTCTCTAAAATAAATAAACCTTAAAAGAAAAAAAAAAGAAAACCATTTTAAATAAGTAAATAAGTAATAAATTCCTTGTCATATAATCCCAACATCTGTATCATCTTCGTATTAGCATTAATTGTCTTTTCTTATTCAAGTTAAGATTTTCCTGATTCTTAGAACGATGAGTGATTTTGATAATATTCTGGACATTTTGAGTATTGTTATGAGTCTCTTATCTAAATCCTCTGATTTAGCAGACCTTTTCTGACACCATGCTGGTGGGTGAGAAAAGGGAACTTTCCCACTACTCCCAGGTGGGGATGGAAGTCCAGGCTCCCTAAATGCTCTCTACTGCACCTCAAAACAGAGGGTGGGGGAGGGGTGTCCTCACAGCTGGATGAAGTGAAGTCTAGCCTTTTTACTCAGTCTTTGCTGAGGAAGATGTAGCCACTATTCTGGGTTGTAATGGTTGCACTAAGGTGGTTAGCATATAAAAGATTTCTTTCTTGCTAATCTGACACCTTTCTGTTCCTTTAGCTAGAGAGAGGCAACTTTCCCTGGGGCTTTTTTGGTCTGTGCCCATTAATGTTTCTGGGTTGCTCTTCAGCATCCAGTCCGGGGCATATAAATCATCAACAACAACAAAGTCAACAAAGAGGAACTTTGCCAGACTTTCCACATGTCCCATGTCCCTAGACTTTCTGCCTTCTCTCTGCCTTCCAAAGTCTTGTATGTTTACTTTACATATTTTGTCCAGGATTTTTAGCTGTCCTTACTAGAAAGACTAAGGAAAATTTTGTCTACTCCAGACATCTTACAAGCAGAGAAACCCTAATTGTCTTTTAGAACAAAACAATCAACTTTCTTCAGAGAATTTTTTTTTTTAAATATTTTATTTATATATTTGACAGAGAGAGAGACAATGCGAGAGAGGGAACACAAGCAGGGGGAGTGAAAGAGGGAGAGGCAGGCTTCCTGCCGAGCAGGGACCCAATGTGGGGCTCGATCCCAGGACCCTAGGATCATGACCCGAGCCAAAGGCAGATGCCCAATGAACGAGCCACCCAGGCACCCCTCTTCAGAGAATTTTAACAGAACTCAGTGTTCATGTCATTCCACTCAAAATGTCTAGGATGCAATCTAAAATTACTCAAAATACCAAAATCCAGGAAAATATGTCTAATTATTGAAAGGAAAAACAATCAAGAGAGGACAACCCTTAGAGGATTCAGATATCGAAACTATCAGAAAAATACTTTAATGTTACAACTATGCTCTGAAGCAAAGGTGAAAACTCTTGAAATGAATGGAAAGACAGAAATTTTCAGCATAGAAATAGAAATTAAAAAAACAAATGAAATAAAAATTTTAGAATCAAAAAATACAATATTGGGAATAAAAAAATCAGTGTTTGGGCTCAATAGCAGAAAGGAGATGAAACTGGGAAGAGTGCAGATAATAGATTAAGGTAAATTATCCAAGCTGAACAACAAAAGGAAGAATTAACATAAAGTAATAAATTAATAAATTAACAGAGCTTTAGGGTCAATATTAAATGATCTAATATTCATATCATTGTCACCACAAAGGAAGATGAGAAACAATTAGTAAAGAAAAAAGTCTAAAGAAATTACACTGAAAATTTCTCAAGTTTGAAGAAAGGCCTAAATCTTTGTATTTAAGTAGCTAAGCAAACAACACTCAGATAAACTCAAAGAAAATCAAACCCAAACACATTACAATAAAATTGCTAAAGACCAAAATTTAAGAAAAATTTTGAAAGGAGCCATAAAAGTGACACTACATATGGAAGAACAACAATTTGAATGACTGCAGATTTCTCATCAGAAAGCCAGAAAACAGTAAGTACTGAAAGAAAAGTACTATCAACCCACAATTCTATGTCCAGTAAAAATATCCTTCAGGAATGATGACAAAATAAATATACTCTCAAATGAAAGAAAACCTATAGAATTTGTTGCCCACAGATTTGCTCTAAAATAAGTGGTAAAAAGAGTTCTTCTGGCTGACAGAAAATGATACCAAGGAAATAGTGGAACTTTAGGAATAAAAGAACTACAAAAATGGGTATGTATTTAGAAAATTTTTTAATTATTTTCTTCTAAGTTCCTCAATGTGGATAGTCATTGAAAACACAAATTATGACATTTTCTGATGTGGGTTTTCAGTTATTTATGTTTAAAATATGACAAGTATAACATAAAAGAAAGAGGATAAAGAGAAGATTTCTAAGAAGTGGCAAAATATTAACTCTAAAGTAGATTATGAAAGGTTACGTTAGTATATTGTAATCCCTACAGCATGCGCACACATACACATGCACAGTATCTATCCAATAAACCAATAAAATGAAATGAATGGAATATTTTTAAAAATCAAACAATCTGAAAGAAGACAGAAAATGAGAAATAGATATAAAATATAATAAAACAACAGATTCAATGACAAGCAGATAAATGTTGTATAAAATATAAATAATCTAAGCACACTAATTAAAAGATAAAGAATTTCAAATTGGATTTTAAAATCATGAGGCCCAACTACATGCTGTCACAAGAAATTCACTTTAACTACAATGGTATAGATATGTTAAAAGTAGAGGAGAGAAACAAAATATACCATGAAATTATTAATCAACAGAAAATTGTAGTTATTATATTAATAAGGGACAAAGGGTATTTCATATTAAAGAAGATAAGTATGGATAAAGAGAGCCAGTACATAATTATAAAAGATTAGCTCTTCAAAAATATATAAGAATCCTACATTTGTGTTTACCTAATAGTAGAATTTTGAAATCTATGGATCAAACATGAATACAGCTTAAAGAGAAATAAATAAATCCAAAATTACACCTAGAGACTTAAAGAGTCTTATTTTGGTAATTGACAGAACAAGAAGACAGCCAAACCACAAGGATACAGATTTGAGCAAAACTATGAACAAACTTGACCTAGTGGACATTTATAGATCTTTATAAACTATAGAATATTCTACCCAATGAAAGCAGAGTACACATTTGTTTCAAGTTTACATGAACATTCACCAAGCAAACCATATATTTGACCATAAAATAAACCTTAACATACTTATAAGAAGTTATATCATACAAATTATTTCTCGACCATAACAGAATTAAATAGTAAATCAATAATAGGAAGATAAATGGAAGAGATCTAACTGAGTGAAAATTAAACAACTTGCTTCTAAATATCACACAAGGCAAACAGAAAGTTGTGGGAAAGTTAGGTACTCATTTAAACTGAATAAAAATTAAAATGTAACGTATCAAAATTTGTAGCAGGAAACTAAATCAGTGATTAGGGGAAATAGATAGATTCCATTACTAGGTTGTATTAGAAAAGAAAAAATGTCTCAAGTCAATCATTTAAGATTCCATCTTAAGAGCAACTCTTCACTATAAAGAACAAACAGGGTTGTGGAAGGGGAGGTTGGTGGGAGGATGGGGTAATTGGGTGATGGGCACTAAGGAGGGCACTTGATGTAATGAACATTTGGTGTTACATGCAACTGATGAATCACTAAATTCTACCCCTGAAACTAATAATATACTATACATTAAATAGTATTAAAAAAAAAAAGATTCCACCTTAAGAAACTAGAAAATGAAGAGCAAATTGAAACCAAAGCAAGTTGAAGGATGGAAGCAACAAAAATAAGAGCAAAATCAATGGCACCGAAATTTTTTAAATGGCAAAAATAAATGAAACCAAAAGGCAATTATTTGAATAGATTAATAAAACTGCTAGAACTCTCGCTAGATTGATCAAGATAAAAAGAGAGAAGACACACATTATTAATCCGAAAGAAGGAATATCACTGCAGACCACATAGACATTGAAAAGGTAATAAGAGTGGGCACCTGGGTGGCTCAGTTGGCTAAACATCTGCCTTCAGTCCAGGTCATGATCCCAGGGTCCTGGGAATGAGCCCCATATCAGACTCCCTGCTCTACAGGAAGCCTGCTTCTCCCTCTCCCTCTCCTACTCCCCCTGCTTACGTTCCCTCTCTCACTGTGTTGTGCTCTGTCAAATAAATAAATAAAATCTTAAAAAAAAAAAAGGTAATAAGAGAATGCTACTTATTTCTCTATGCCTATAATATGAAAATGTGGATAAAACAGATTAATTCTTCAAATGAATCTGAATATTTGAAGGAATTACCAAAATTCACTTAAAAAGAAATAGATAAAATAAAAACCCCATGCCCTAACAACATTCAACCAACATTGAAAGAAGAAATAATACCAATTCTACATAATCTCTTCAAGAAAATAGAATAGAAAGGAACACTTCTCAACTTATTTTATGAGGCCAACATTACTCTAATACTAATACCAGACACAGATATTACAAGAAATAAGAACCATGGAAAATTACCCTTCATGAATATGACCATAATTTTTTTCAACAAAATATTAGCAAATAGAATTTGTAACATGTTAAAAGGACAGTAATCATGACCAAGTCGGTATTTTCCCAGGAATTCCAGGCTGTTTCAGTGTAGAATCAATTGATATATTGCACAATATTAAACAGAAGAAAAACTAGATTAGTCATCTCCGTAGATGCAAAAGAAAAATCAATTTACAAAATTCAATAGCTATTCATGATATAAATCTTTACAAAACTAGAAATAAGATAAAAGATTGAATGCTTTTCCCATGATAATGAGATCTACCAAAATACTTCCCCAAACCTTACATCCTACCTAAGAGTTACTAATAAAAGACTGAAGACTTTGCTGCTAAGATCAATAACGAAGCAAGAGTGTCTGCTTCCACCCTTCATACTCAGTATCATACTGGAAGTCTTAGCTAGTGTAATAAAGGAAGAAAAGAATAAGTAGCCTACAGATTGGAAAGGAACAAATAAAACTGTCTCTATTTCCAAATAATGTAGGAGAGACGTTAGGGTTCAAAGCCGATGGCCAAGAAAGAATTCTTGAGACGTCTTTGGTGCAAAAGGTGATTTTATTAAAGCAAGGGGACAGGATCTGTGGGTAGAAAGAGTAGCTAGCAGTGGGGTCATAAGGGGCGGTGATCATATACCTACAAATTGGAAGGGGGGGTTAGGAATAGCCTAAGTCCTAAGGAACTTTGGAAACAAGGTTTCTAGGACCTTGAGGGGGACTGGTTATTGTTAGGAAAAGGTCATTTATTACTGTCTAATAAAACCTTAGTCATGAAACCCTTCAGATGTATATCAGTGTATATTTCTAGATGTATATTTCTAGCCGTATACCTGTGGATGATTGCCAACATGTATCTTGGGGGAGTTAGAGATAAAGGAAATTTCTAAAGGAATTTTTATATGTTAAAGCAGACTTATAGGACCCTGGAGGTTGGGCTAAGATCGCCTGTTGCCCTTAGCAAAGTATTAACATTGAGGCAAGTTGAATCTGTCACTCTCAGAGGACTGTCACTCTGCCTGTTTCAAGGATTTGTCAATAGGCTGTAGGCAGTAAGGAAATTTAATAATTTTCCTTCTGCCTATGTTTCCTACATCACTATCAATGTAGAAAATCCAAAGGAAAGTATAAAAAAGCTTCTAGAATTAATAAATGAATGTAGGAAGGTGATAAAAGGTCAATATATATAAATTAATTATATGTCTATACATGAACAATAGATAATTATAAATTAAAACTGAAGAGAAAAAAGTACCATTTAAAATAACACCAAAAAATAGGGGCACCTGGGTGGCTCAGTGGGTTAGAGCCTCTGCCTTCGGCTCAGGTTATGATCTCAGGGTCCTGGGATTGAGCCCCGCATCGGGCTCTCTGCAAACTCAGCGGGAAGCCTGCTTCCCCTTGCCTCTCTGCCTACTTGTGCGCGCTCTCTCTCTCTCTCTCTCTGTGTCAGATAAATAAAATCTTTAAAAATAAATAAACAAATAAATAAAATAACACCAAAAAATAAATGAAATAAATATAAACCTAATGAGATATGTACAGGATCAGTATGCTGAAAAATATTAAATATTGGTGAAAGAAATAAAAAAAGACCCAAAATAAATGGAGAGATATCCTATGTCCATAGATTATAAGGCTCAATAGCTCAATTAGCTGACCTGCTAATTCCCCCAACAGTTATCTACAAATTTAAAGTAATCCCCCAAAAAATCCCAGGAGCATTTTGTATAAATAAAAAACTGATTCTAAAATGTATATGGAAACACAAAGGAGCTATAATAGTTAAACAGTTTTGGGAAAAAAACATTAGGGATTCATACTAGCTGAATTCAAGATCTAATGCAAAGCTACAGTAATGAAAATTGTGTGGTATTGATGAAAAAATAGACATATATTTCAATGAAAGAGAATAGAGAGCCCATAAGTAGACCAACAGAAATACAGAAAATAACTTTTTACAAAGGTATGATGGAAATTTAATGGAGTAAAAACTGCAGTTCCAACAATGGTACTGGAACAATTGGACATCTTATATGCAAAAAAAAAAAAAAAAAAAGAACCTCAACACATAACTTATACTTAAAACAAAAACTAGCTCAAATTAGGCCTAAATATAAATCACAAAAGTATGCAAATTTTAAAATACAGGAGAAAATCTTTATGACCTCAAGTTAAGCAAAGATTTCTTATTAGACATGACACCAAAAGCACAAGCCATAAAAAAATTATTTTAAGTTAATGAACTAGATTTCATTAAGTTTAAAATATTTTGGCATTTGAAAGATACTGTTAAGAAAATGAAATTAGAAGCCACAGACTTGGAAAAAAAAAAATAGAAGCCACAGACTTGGAGAAAATATCTACAAATCACATTACTGACAAAGGACTTGTATTTAGAATAAAGAACCCTCAAAACTCAGCAATAAGTGAATTAATAGCTCAGTAAGAAAAAAAATATTCAATGGACATTTTAACAAAATAGATATACAAATGAGAAATAAGCACCTAAATAGATGCTTTTCATCTTTATCCATTATGAATAATGAGTAATTATTTAAAACTACAGTATCACTAGACAAGAATTAAAATAGCATAATTAAATTTAAAGCCATTAACAATCTTAAATGCTGATGAGGATTTAAACCAACTAAATCTTCATACATGACTGATGGGAACACAAAATGGTACTGTCACTTGGGAAAGCAGCTTGCAATTTCTTATAAAGCTAAATAAATATACACTTAACTATATGAATCAGCAAGCCCATTCCTAGATATTTATCCAAGAAAAATAAAAACTTATGTTCACTCAAAAATGTGTACCTAGGGGCGCCTGGGTGGCTCAGTGGGTTAAAGCCTCTGCCTTCAGCTCAGGTCATGATCCCAGGGTCCTGGGATCGAGCCCCACATCTGGCTCTCTGCTCAGCAGGAAGCCTGCTTCTCCCTTTCCCACTCCCCCCCCCCCTTGTGTTCCCTCTCTCGCTGTGTTTCTCTCTGTCAAATAAATTAACATCTTAAATAAATAAATAAATAAATAAATAAATAAATAAATAAAAGGCCATATTCAAGAAGCTACATACCAAGCCATTCCAAATACATGGCATCGTGGGAAAGCCAGACCAATAGCAATAGAGAACATAGAAGTTGGGACAGGAGAGGGATTGATTACAAAAGAGTAGCAGGAGAAACTTTTTTCAGATGATGAAAATGTTACCTATCTTGACTGTGGCTGTGGTGATTATATGCCTGCACACGTGTTTCAAGACTCATAGAACTGGACGCCCAAAAGTATAAAATTTACTGTATGTAAAATTAAAATGTTATAACAAAAATAAGTTTTAAAATAAATACAATAAAAATAAAATAAAATCTTGTTTTAGATCCTATGTCTGTGTGCTTTTTCTTATGCCAGAGTGCTTCAGCCTTGCCTCCAGCAATAATTGTTTTAAGTGAGAGAACATACTCTTGTAGACAATCATTAGTTTCCACCATAGAAAGTTTAATTATGCATGGGATCATTCACTAGTAAAAAAATCTTTCTATACAGAGAAATGATGAAAAGATTAAACATTTTCAAGTGATGGAATTTTAAAAATTGTAGCATTTTCTCATCCTTATAAAAACTAGGTAAAACCACTGAGGTTGTTCAATAAACTATGAAGAGCTAAAGAAACTAATCCAAAGGGACCAGATTGAAAAGAAAAGAAAAGTAAAAAACAGGATAAAATAATATAGTCCAAAAAGAGAGAGGAAAGAGAATTGTAAAGGAAAGACAAGATAGAAAGAGAAAAAATACAAGGAAGAAACAGAAAGTATATGAAATTTTTGTAGCTTTCTTATGCAGCATTCATTTCCCATAATGTAGATATAAAAGCAAAACCAAATACAACTGGGTACTAAATATTACTGCCTTTTACTAAGTTGTATTAACTTTCTCACACAGTGAAACAGATTTCTTTTTAAAAGATTTTATTTATTTATTTGACAGAGAGAGATCACAAATAGGCAGAGAGGCAGGCAGAGAGAGGGGGAAGCAGGCTCCCTGCTGAACAGAGAGCCCGATGTGGGGCTCGATCCCAGGACCCCGAGATCATGACCTCAGCGGAAGGCAGAGGCTTTAACCCACTGAGCCACTCAGGCGCCCATGAAACAGATTTTTTAAAGTCTTCTTCCTTATAAAAATACTGTCAATTATTTCCCTTAGAGCTGGCATACAAAACATCACCAACTATCTCAGAAAATGAAATTATCTCAATGTTCTCTTCTGAGTATGTCTGATGCTGGTTTTCATATCCTTTAAATGTAGGAAAATTACTTTCTCCATAGATGTTAGTATAAAACATGTTTTATATACTATAAACTATATATATTATATAAGTATTATATAATATAAATAATTATATATATTATATATATATATTATAAACTATATATAGTTATATACTATATAACATTTATAGTCTAAAACAACACTGAAATCAACTTTATTAGCCAGATAAAGGTTACCATAAAGATATCAGTAAACTATATGTTGTTGCTTTAACATTTATATTTATTAACAGTATAACATGGCATGGAGATCTTCAGGACATAAAGAAATAACTTCTTTCATGAAAGAAAAACGCCAAATCCTTCCAATCAAATTGTATTTATTAAAATGCCACTGAAAATACACAGAGACTTCCAAGTACACTCTAAATTAAAGCTAAGAGAAGACACTATATCAAAATCTGAGAATTTCCATAAATTGCATTGTCTACTGAGTCTTGAATCGTACATCTTATTTTCCAGCCTATGAACCAAAACATGGCTGAATCTTCTTCCTGGCGTTCCCAATGAGCACACTTAGAATGAACACCTCAGGTTTTTTCTGTCCCAGCCTCTAATCGCTTCCTTCCAGTCCCTGCACAATGACAGCCAACCCTCCTTTAGTATCTATCCATGCAATGCAAATTAAGATGACTCCACCCCATTTCAGGATTAGGCTAGTGAACTAAACTTGAGCAATTAGAACACTGTGGCTCCCTTACTACAGTGATTGATTCAGGAATGGGCACCTGACCCAACCCAGGCTAATCCGAGGCAATATGATTCTACTGTAGGCATTTTTTAAGTTATTAGTAAATGGAAAATATTTTTGTACCGAAGTTGAACTAGTAGAGCAGACATCTAAACATATTAGTGTCCATCTTACTACATGGACAGAGTTGAGAAAGAACTAACACAGAGAAAGCAGAGCTTAGAAATGTGTGTAGAGACTGTATCCTAATGGTATCCTAATGTAAGTCTCTGGATCTATTTCTGTAGATCTACCTTTGAACTTTTCAGTTTTTGAGCAAATAAATTTACTATGCTTAGTAGACCATTTGAGTTAAGATTCTGCCAAATCTAAGGGAAAGCATCCAGGCTAATAAAATTTATAAGCTAGTCATTTTCTACATTAATCAATCAAACTGCTTTTAAAAAAGCAATTAAGAGTGAAGGGCCAGTAGATGTGGTAGTTAATTGCAAAAGTAGGGAAAGAGGCAAGAGGAGTACTGGGAATCCTCTACTCTCGATCTCTAGTGGGCAATATCAAAGTAAGAGAAGCTTTTTAAAAAGCTTCTACTTGGGTCTGATTCTCTGTTTAGCAGCATACATTTGGATTATGATATGATATATCAGGGGTTTTTAACCAAGGAGATTTTGTTCTCCAGGTGACCATTGGCAATGCTGGGATGGAGACATTTTTGGCTGTGATCACTGGTGGAAGGCTAGTATCTGGTGGGTAGATACCAGGCAATGCACAAGACCATCTTCCAAAACAAAGAATTATCCAGTCCAAAATCTCAAGAGTGCCACAGTTGAAAACTGGATCTGTAACTCTTAACATCCACATCCTTATCTGTACCTATTTATATCAAGTACTTATTTGGGGTTTCTGCTTGTTTTTGTAGTTTTGATATTTGGGGTTTTCTGATAAGGATGCTTGGTTCTGAGACCACAGGCTCCATTAACAGACTCTTCAGAGTTTGTTCTCTGAAGAAGAGACAAACTCTTCTTTGTTTGAAGAGTTCTAGGATTCAGAGACCTAGAAAAGATGCTTTTAGTAATATTAAGACTTGCAGCCACTTTGTGACTCAAGCTGCTGAGCCCTGGTTTATGTAGCCACATAAACTCTGAAGAGGAATAAATCCTATGAGTGGGAATGGAAACCTCTACAGTTCTAAGAATTGCACACCTGGTCTCCACAGGGAAGTAGTAATATTCCTGTGGCACTTATTAAAAATAATAGAAAAAGAAAGGGGGGGGACCAGCTCTAAGGGTCAAATACCAGCAGAATTTATATTTCCAAATACTTAAAAAGTTGGTACTTCCTTTTTTTTAATATTTTATTTATTTATTTGACACAGAGAGAGAGAGAGAGATCACAAGTAGGCAGAGAGGCAGGCAGAGAGAGAGGAGGAAGCAGACTCCCTGCTGAGCAGAGAGCCCGATGTGGGGCTTGATCCCAGGACCCTGAGATCATGACCTGAGCCGAAGGCAGAGGCTTTAACCTACTGAGCCACCCAGGCACCCCAAAAAGTTGGTACTTCTTTACCTGCAATAATAGTAAGTTAGTAAATTGAGTTTACTTTTAAATGGATCTCTAGACTCAGGTAATATTGTTCACCTTTGAAAGGCACAGAAAGTAAAAGCTTAGGTTCACCTTGTTACGTGGACAGATAATTTATATGAAATAAAACAGAGAAAACTATTTTTTAAAGCTGAGAAAATCTAAATGAGGGAAAATCTTACTCTGACAAAAGTTATCCAAATAGATGAGGGAGAAAGAGTAAAGGTGAAAAATTCTCCCGACCCTCTCTGTAAGAGAAAAAAGATAATGCTCAATTTTGAGATAACATATATATTTTTAATATTTTTTATTTAATAAATAGAAATATATTTGCTTATATATTGTATATATAATATATATACTTATATATAATATATAAATATAAAATATAAATATAATATAAAAATAAAATACAAAACTTAATAAATATACAATATAAAATTTTTATATTTTATATATATATTTTTTATATAAAACTCCACTGGTTTGTGGGGTGCCTGGGTGGGTGAGTTGGCTGAGTGTCTGCCTTTGGCTCAGGTCATGAGCTCAGTGTCCAGGGACAGAGCACCACATCAGCTTCGTGCTCAAGCAGAGAGCCTGCTTCTTCCTCTCCCTGTGCCCTTCCCTTCCCCTCCACCCCTCACTCATACAACACCCAGTGCATGCTCTCTCTAATAAATAAAATAAAATCTTAAAAAAAATTTAAAAAACTGATTTGCATGTAAGAGCAAAGAAAAAATTTGTAATCGTGTTTATGTTCATTTTTAGAAGACTTTAAAACATTTAAGAGAGTTCACTGTATTAGACATGAAACTATGATTATAATCTAGGTTAAAGATTTGGAAATTTTAATTGGCTACATAAATAAGTTTTTATAGCTGTATAAAGAATCTGTGAATATTTTTAAAAATTTTGTATTAAAGATTAAACAGACATTAATGGACATACAAATAAAAGTGAGGATTCCTCTATACACATAAAAACTGCTTGCTTTACAAGATATCAGATAGTGTCTGCCCCTACTTTAGGTCTATCTGATTACATTGTCCTAAGAAAAGAAAGAATCCATAGAGAAAGCAATTGTCAAAGAAGTTCAAAGTAGGACTATAAAATTCTTTTCCCAGGGTCCCTGGCTGGCTCAGTTGGGAGAACATACAACTCATGATCATGGGGTTGTTAGTTCAAGCCCCGTGTTGGGTAGAGCAATTTAAAATTTTTTAATATATATATATATAAATATTTACATATATGTAACGTTGAATTATTTTTAAAAATAAATAAATAAAATCCTTCTCCAAATCCTAGCATTTTGTTTAAGAGTCCATGTTTGAGAAGCGACCTTCCTAGACTCAAGTTCTGTGCCTTAGCCATTTAATAGTGGTGTCACCTTGGGCAAATTATTTAACTTACTTAATCATTTTCTGATTCAATATGTTCATTAATAAATGGGAATAACAACAGTACCTACCCTATAAGGTTATTATAAGGATTAGGTGAGACATACAACATTTTTAAGGACTTGGCATAATATATGAAAGATGGATAACATTCTTATTTTACTCTAAACACTGAATCCTTCTCTCTATACCCTAGAATAGGCCGGGCTTTTTTTGTTGTTGTCTGTTGGTTTCATTTTGGCTGTTTTACATTTATTTTTAAATTTTCTAAAGTTTTTATTTGAATCCTAGTTAACATTCAGTGAACTATTAGATTCTGGTGTACAATGTAGCAACTCAACACTTCTATACATCGCCCCATGCTCATCATAACAAGCACACTCCTTAATTCCCATCACCTATTCAACCCAGTCCCCCATCCACCTCCCCTCTGGTAACCATCAGTTTGTTTTCCATAGTTAATTTTTTTTGATATTTTAGAGATCCAGTCCTGAAAGTCAGAACGGATGTTGGTCAAAAATTTTTGAAATTTATCATTGACTTCACCCAACTGTGTAAAAAAAAAAAAAAAAAAGCACAGTTACTTTTATCTTTTTTAAGATTTCATTTATTTATTTGAGAGAGAGAATGAGAGAGAGCAAGCATGAGAGGGGGAAGGTCAGAGGGACAAGCAGACTCCCTGCTGAGCAGGGACCCCCCCCCATGTGGGACTCAATGCCGGGACTCTAGGATCATGACCTGAGCTGAAGACAGTTGCTCAACCAACTGAGCCACCCACGTGCCTGTACAGTTACTTTTAGTAAAATATTCTGTTATATTAGTGCATTTCACAAATACAAAAATGTACAGGGCTGAAAATAAAACATAAGATATATCTCTGAGTTCTGTTTAGTACTCAAATGGGTCCAAGAGCGATAAGATTTAGATAGAAGGAGACATATTGGCCTTTACAATGGTAGTGACAAAGACGTGGAGATGGCTCACATTTGTAATATCCATAATGTGTACCATACCCTTTTCAGGGAGTTTGATATATCCACTCAACTGGTCCTCTGAACAACCTTCTAAGTGGGCACTACTGTGATGTCCATCTTTGTGAATGGAAAAGATAACACAGTGAGAGGTTTAGTAGCTTACCCAGGTTGGGAGGGGTAGTGAGTCGCAGAAAAGTCACTCTATCAAAAAGTCTGAGACCTATCGTTCTGGGAACACAACATTTTTAAATTACTTTTATTATAGTAATAATAACTTGCTTGTATGAAACAATGAGTTGAATAAAGTGTTCTTTATGTCAACCATCATAACAGGTGACACTGCTTACTATGCACAAAGAGCTGTTCTAAATTCTTTACACACATTAATTCTCTTAACACTCACATTAATGCTGTGAAATCAATTACTGTTCTTTAACCCAATTTGTTGACAAGGAAATCAAGGCACAAGCAAGCAAAGTGATGTACCCAAGGTGTACACATGGCAAGTGAGGAAAGGGGTCAGGTCACACCATGCTATCTGCATCCAAGAGACATACTGTCTATTACTATAAAGAAAATGGTTTCTAGTCTTTCCACTTTGAAATATAAAATGATAAATATATATCATGTATTTGAGAATAATAAAAAAGGCTAATTATGGGAGAAATTATTGCCAATGCTGGTTCATAAATTCGTATTTTCAACAAATTCTTTTTAAGTGTATATTAAAATTGTTCTCCTTTGTGACAATCCTGGCCTGAGTCACTCAGAGTTATACAAACAGATTAGATTCAAAGAAAAATCTGTTCTTTAAAGACAGCCTTAGAAATATTTCTTTATTTGAATTAGATTCCTGAAAATTTCATTGCTAAAATTTATATAACATCATATCTTTTTAAATCTTTGTTTACACAAGGCCAAGGGACATAGAATACTACTCAGGCTAAATGTCTTTGAGACACGTATAATCTTCACCATTTGCAGGGAGATCTATTTTACTAAATTTGAAATGGTGCTGAAAAAAAGCAATTGGAGGGTTAAGATTGTCTATTATTTTCCTTTTTCATTATTTTTGATATTTATGTTCTATTACTTTTCTATTAAGGATGGTTCTCATAAATTATGATACAAATAATCCGGCATCATACCTAGATCTGACAGTTCAAGCAGTGGGGAAAAATATAACATGGCTTAGGATAGTTTGCGATCTTAAATAGAAGCCACAGTTTCTGTTGCTTCTGAATTGTTTAGCAAAGAAGTTGAGGTTTGAATTACTCCTTCCCACAGAACACTACATCAAAAACTAATGATGTACTGTATGGTGATTAACACAATATAATAAAAAAATGAAAAAAAATTACTCCTTTCCTACATTCTTTCATAAAACAAGAGCGAGAGTGATTAAATGGATGATGTTAATCAAAGAAAAAAATATGTTAACAGAATTAGTGCATCAGATTTCAGACACCATGAACATGGAAAAAGAATTGAGAGATAAGAGGATCCTCAAACTGAAAGCTGATGTGTGGTGTCCAGACTGAGGCAAGACAGAAGTTTTTCCCATCCCTACACTTGTAGAGCTTGGACACGCGCAAGATGACAGAACAAATTTAAGAAGAGAATGTCAGGGACGCCTGGGTGGCTCGGTCCCTTAAGCCTCTGCCTTCAGCTCAGGTCATGATCCCAGGGTCCTGGGATCAAGCCCTGCATCGGGCTCCCTACTCAGCATGGAGCATGGTTCTCTCTCTGCCTGCTCTGTCTGCAGCTCCCTCTGCTTGTGCTCTCTCTTGCTGATAAATAAATAAACAACATCTTTAAAAAAAGAGAGAATGTCGGAAAAAAACTGGTGAAACAGAGCACTGCCCAGGAGTAAGAGGCAAATGCAAACTAGAATGAGTACAGCTCCTCCTTTACTTATGTTGGGGTTATATCCTGATTAACCCGTCACAAAGTAAAAATATCAAATCAAAAATGCATTTTAAAAAATGCATTTAATACACCTAGCGTACTGAACATCACAGCTTAGCCTCACCTACCTTAAATGTGCTCAAACCCTTACATTAGCCTATAGTTGGGCAAAATCCCCTAACACAAACCCTATTTTACAAAGAGTGTTGGGCTCTTCCACAGGAGGCCCACAAGCCCCTGCTGGGCCTCCACCATGTCTCTAATGATCCCCGTGAAGCCAGCACAGTTTGCTAATACTCAACACCAATATGGATGGTCGGCGGAAAATAGCTTCTCCCAGCACTGCAAGTAAGGGTGTGGGGTGAAGATATGCTCATATGGTGCTGAGGAAAGCAGACATCGATCTCACCAAGAGGGCCAGAGAGCTCACTGAGGATAAGGTGCAATGTGTGACCACCATTATGCAGAATCCTCCCCAGCATAAGATCCCAGACTGGTTCTTAAATGGACAAAAGGACATGAGGGATGTACAGACAGGTCTTCGCCAATGGTCTGGACAACAGACTTCATGAAGACCTGGAGAGACTGAAGAAGATCAGGGCTCAGAGAGGGCTGCGCCACTTTTGGGGACTTCATGTCTGAGGCCTGCACACCAAGACCACAGGGCACCCTGGCTGTGCTGTGGGTGTGTCCAAGAAGAAACAAATGTCTAGGCTTTGTCTGTTAACAAGTAGTTTATACACCTAATTTTTTTTTTTAATAAAATAAAATAGAGCGTTTAGGCACCTGGGTAGCTCAGTTAGTTAAGCATCTGCCTTTGGCTCAGGTCATGATCCCAGAGTCCCGGGATCAAGCTCCCCATCGGGCTCCCTGCTCAGCCAGGAGTTTGCTTCTCTCTCCCTCCCTCCTCTTCACTGGTGCACTCCCTCTTTCTCTCTCTCAAAAAAAAAAAAAAAAAATACCATCTTTTAAAAAATAAAATAGAGTGTTGAATATCTCATGCTATTTATTGAATATTGTAGTAAAAGTGAATAACAGAATGGTTGTACAGGTACAGAATGGTTGTCAGTGTCCCGGTTGTTTACCCTCGTGATCATGTGGTTGGCCACTCGCCAACATCACCAGAGAGGACCGCACCACACATCGCTAGCCGAGGAAAAGATCCAAACTCAAAATTTGAGGTACAGTTTCTACTGAATGTGTATCACTTTCATACCATCATAAAGTCAAAAACTCCTAAGTCAAATCAGTATAAATTGGAAACCATCTGTAATTTTGGTTAGCCTCATGAAAAAGCAGATCATCTTTGCCTTGGTAGACAGAGGGTAAGGCTAAGGGTCTTCCCATTCACCTAGAAAGACAAAGTGACTCTTCCTGAAATTGCTGGTATGAGGCTTAGAGGTAAGATCACTTAAAACTTATGCAATGCTTTTTGTTCTATCTTCACACATGTATTATTTAGATTTGCAAAACAAATTATTTGCTGATAATAATAATTATCAGCTCCAAACAAATAATTAATTTTGGGTACTTGAGCTCCTGAGAATCACATGAAAAGAGTGTCCCTAAAAAGCCCAGGCAATGGAAAATGTTTTTATGACTTCCGTTTCTGAAACACAGGCTGACTAGATTTCTGAGCCATCACTCCAACTGAAAACAACTATAAATGCTGAATACAACTTATATGTTTTCATCTCATCTTAAAGGCATTGATGAGAAGAGGAGATGATAAGCAATTCCAAGGCCTAGATCTAGATGAAGGCAGGAATCAAGAGAGAAACCAAAAAAAAAAAAAAAAAAGAGGGAAAACAACCAAAGAGGCTACTTTTGCCTTGAGAGTATGTGCTGAATCTGGAGAACTTGTGATTTTGTTCTCATTGCCTCCCGGGGTAGATGGTCCTGGATGGAGAGGTAAAGCAGATGTGCTCACAGATCCTCTTTCTTCATCTCAAACCTGCAGGGAGACTGCTGTTCCTATTCCTGCTCACAGTTTCTTTGAGGGCACATGTCTAGTTTTGGTCAATGCAACTCCCATACATCACTTCCAGGCCTGGCCCTTAAGGTAATCCATAAGATCCTCAGCTTGCTTATGTAAAAGTGAAATATTTCTTGAGAGAGACTGTGAAGGAGATAAAGCCAGGAGAGCCATTTGACTTACATCTGACTGTGACATGAACAAAATAATACATTTTTATTTTTTGTAAGCCACCTAGATTTTGGCTATAGTAGCTTTTGGTCACTAGGCTGAGAAATTCAGGAAACTAAGAAGAAACCCTTAACCCTATAAATGTAAAAACAATATCAACCCACTCTACTGGCCCAAACCTAAGAAACATTCACAAAGAATAGCATCTCAGTTTAACAGAAAAGGAGAGCAGTGAGAATGAGCCTGAAAAGCTAGAAACACAAATGAGTGCACACATGGATCACTAGATCATGTTCATATTTCCTGGATTGTGAAAACATCTTAAATTAAGAATTTACTTTAAAATCATCTCAGAGGGCGCCTGGGTGGCTCAGTGGGTTAAAGCCTCTGCCTTTGGCTCAGGTCATGATCTCAGGGTCCTGGGATCGAGCCCTGCATCGGGCTCTCTGCTCAGCAGGGAGCCTGCTTCCCCCCTCTCTCTGCCTGCCTCTCTGCCTACTTGTGATCTCTCTCTGTCAAATAAATAAATAAATAAAATCTTTAAAAAAATTTTTTTAAAATTAAAATAAAATAAAATCACCTCAGATTGTAATATTCCCTGGAGTCTGGCAAATACAAACACAAATCCTTTCTGTCAGAATTCATCTTCACCTCAGGCATCAAAGAATTTCCACAAATAATTTTAAAGGGATAATTAGAGATCGCACCCCAAAATTACTGGAAACAGGCAGAAATAGGGCAGAATGAGCAAAACCAGCAGAAATAACAGCAGAAACAGGCATGAAAAAAAGATAATAGACCAAAATGATCAGAAATATAATTCTATAATTACTGTGTTTAAAACAAATGACTAGTGTGAAAGCAGCTGCGGGAATCAGAAAACTATAAAGAAAGACCAGCAGATTTGTAAAGAGTGCAAACAAAACTTCTAGAATTAAACAATGTAATAATGAACTTCATGAATATAAGATTTACTAATTTTTTCATTATTACTTCCTTGAACTTGGAAGGTTTC
Source organism: Procyon lotor (assembly GCA_028646535.1). Lineage (NCBI taxonomy): Eukaryota > Metazoa > Chordata > Mammalia > Carnivora > Procyonidae > Procyon > Procyon lotor. The sequence continues at coordinate 37,299,594 of CM053611.1, forward strand.
TTACAAACTATGGCAATACTGATTCAAAGAAACAGGGTTATTGAAATGAAAATTCACTGGGATCCTGAAACTAATAGGAAGAAAGGAAAGAAGGAATGAAGGAAGGAAGGAAGGGAGGGAGGGAGGGAAGGAGGGAGGGAGGGAGGGAGGGAGGGAGGACGGAACTATACTATGAAGAAGAAGATGGAGGAGGTGGGGAATAGGAGGGAAATTCATTGGGAAATTTTAATATCAAATGAGATGGAGCTAAAGGGAGAATTAGTGAAATGCAGAAGAAATTATCTAGAAAAATGCACGATAAGAAAAACAAATTTAACATTTTTTGAAAATACTTTTAAAACATGGGGAAATACTTTCAGGATTGTGGGATAAGGGGGATAAGGTTCTCTGAAAACCAGATCTCTCATAAAAGAAAATATTGTCAAAAGCAACTTTTTCAGTATTCTGGAATTTAACCACTGGCTTGTAACAATCCATGGGATATTTACTCAAGGCTGAATCACAGTAATAGTAGCGAGCCTCTAACTTTCTCTAGTCTCATCTGCGTTCACCAGTTCTATAGTAGCCACAAAACCAAGAGCTTCACAACTGTCATAGTTATGAAAACCAACACTCAAGAGGCCCTTAGGAAACAGAATAGATTTGAAGCCCCTCAAACAGCCCCATAGTAAAATAATTATCAATATCTGTCAGTTCTCTGAAAAAGCTTCATTCTCAAAACTTGTCTTCATTTTACCTGACTCAGGATTTGATCTGTGCAAACTATCCTATCTTAGAGTGTTTCTTAAAAATAATTAGTGGGGCTAGCAAGAAGCTTAACAAAACATTAAAAAGAAGGAAATATCCATAATAGGCAATCAATAGCTCCGACACATTCCAGGAAATCTAGAAGGTTGCACCCATGTTTAGGGCTAGCTTTGTCCATGTCCAGGAGGATTTGTCAAAGCCTTAATCTCACACTTCTGACAGACCTTGAGGCTGTATGCAAGCAGGAAAAAAAGGTTAAGGCAGAATCGTGAGCTTCCTGCTACAGCACTGAAAATATGTGCTAATACACATACAAAGCCCATCAGCAAAGACTGGGATACTTACTGGTTCAAGACATTTAAGGAAATATCTGTTGAATCATTACCCGACCAATAAATTAACTGAACAGACACTTTAGTGGCTGCATATAACAAAGAATACAATCTTTATGAAATTAGTCCAGGAAAGTCACTAAACAGCTACAACAACATCAACAAACAGCAACAGCTAACCCTAAAGAGGGAAAAGAGAAATGGTTTCCAGAGGTAACATATTTGATTATTATTAATTATTAATTAATATTAATAACATTATTTAAATATTCAGTTTTAAACAAAAAATTATGAGGACATGCAAAGAAACAAGAAACTACGGCCCAGGGGCGCCTGGGTGGCTCAGTCGTTAAGCGTCTGCCTTCGGCCCAGGTCATGATCCCAGGGTCCTAGGATCGAGCCCCGCATCGGGCTCTCTGCTTGGCGGGAGGCCTGCTTCTCCGGCTGCCTTTCCCTCTGCTTGTGTTCCCTCTCTCGCTGTGTTTCTCTCTGTCAAATAAATAAAATCTTTAAAAAAAAAAAAAAAGACACTTTAAAAAAAAAAAAGAAAGAAACTACGGCCCATACACAAGGGGGAAAAGTCAATAGGATTGGGCCTTGAGCAAAAATGAACTATTAGACTTCATCAAGATCAAAAGCTTTTGCACAGTAAAGGATACAGTCAACAAAACCAAAAGACAACTGACAGAATGGGAGAAGATATTTGCATATGACATTTCAGATAAAGGGCTAGTATCCAAAATCTATAAAGAATTTCTCAAACTCAACACCCAAAGAATAAATAATCTGATCAAGAAATGGGCAGAAGACATGAACAGTCATTTCTGCAAAAAGGACATCCAAATGGCCAAAACACACATGAAAAAGTGCTCAAGATCACTTGGCATCAGAGAAATACAAATCAAAACCACAGTGAGATACCACCTCACACCAGTCAGAATGGCTAAAATTAGCAAGTCAGGAAACGACAGATGTTGGCGAGGATGCGGAGAAAGGGGAACCCTCCTACACTGTTGGTGGGAATGCAAGCTGGTACAGCCACTCTGGAAAACAGTATGGAGTTTCCTCAAAAAGTTGAAAATAGAGCTACCCTATGACCCAGCAATCGTACTACTGGATATTTACCCCAAAGATACAAATGTAGTGATCCGAAGGGGCACGTGCACCCAAATGTTTATAGCAGCAATGTCCACAATAGCCAAACCATGGAAAGAACCTAGATGTCCATCAACAGATGAATGGAAAAAGAAGAGGTGGTATATATATACAATGGAATACTATGTAGCCATCAAGAGAAACAAAATCTTGCCATTTGCAATGACCTGGATGGAACTAGAGGGTATTATGAGAAGCAAAATAAGTCAATCAGAGAAAGACAATTATCATATTCTCTCTCTGATATGAAGAATTTGAGAGGCAGGGTGGGGGGTCGTGGGGGAATTGGGGAGGGAAATGAAACAAGATGGGACCAGGGAGGGAGACAAACCATAAGAGACTCCTAAACTCACAGAACAAACTGAGGGTGGCTGGGAGATAGGGGTGGGGAAGGATAGGGTGGCTGGGTTGTGGACACTGGGAGGGTATGTGCCATGGTAAGTGCTGGGAAATGTGTAAGCCTGATGATTCACAGACATGTACCCTGGGGCAAATAATACATTATCTGTTAATTAAAAAAAAAGTCCATTAAAAAAAAAAGAAATGGGCCTTGAGTACTCACACACTGGATATATGTGACAAAGACTTACACCAACTACTATAAATATTTCCAAAGACATGAAAGTAATCATATCTACAGAATTATAGGAAAATATGAAAACAATGTCTCACCAAAGACAGAATATCAACAGAGACAAAAATTATGAAAAAAAACCAAATAGGAATTCTGCAGTTGAAAAGAATAATTAAAGCAGAAAAAAAAAAATCACTACAGGAGCTCAACAGCAGATTTGAAATGGCAGAAGAAAAGAACCAGAAAACTTAAACCTAGGTTAATTGAGATTATCCACACCTAGGAATAGAAAGAAAAGAGAATAAACAGAATGAACAGAGCCTCAGAGACCTACGGGAAACCATTAAGCATATCAACATACGTTGATACCAGGAAAGAAAAGAGATAAAGAGGAAGAAAAAATATTTGAAAAATAATGATTGACAAGTTCACACATTTGATCAGAAATCACAGAGCCAAAGAACGGTGGGACAACATATTCAAAAGCACTAAAGGCTCTTTATATAAAGCCTTTAAATAGACTGTCAACCAACAGTTTTATATCCAAGAAAACTAACCTTCAAAATAAATGAGGAATTAAGACATTCCCAGATAAATAAAAATAGAATCCACCACTAGTAGATACACCCTATGAGAGACACTAAAAATAGTTTCTCAGGCTGAAATAAAAGGACAATAATTAGTTACTTAAATCCATATTAAAAAATAAAAAGCATCAATAAAAGTAACTACATTTAGAAATACAAAAGACATTATCAATGTACTTAATTTGTAACTCTTTTCTTCTCTTATATAATTTATAAATTATACTGCATAAAATAATAACTATAAAACTGTTTTGAAGGGTTTATAATAAACAAAGATGTACTTTCTAAGATAATAATAGCACAAAGGAGCAGTGAAGAAATAGAACTGTACTGAGTCATAATTTTCATATTAAGGTGGTACTAAAATGAACAAGGCAGTTTTAAGTTAAGATGTTCATTGTAATTTCCAGCATAACCACTAAGAAAATAGTACTAGAATTTTATTCTCAAAAACATGATCGGTTGAAAGAATGTAAAAGATATACCATGAAAATAGTAAATAAAGGAAAACTGGAGCTTACCTTAATATTAAACAAAATTTAGATTTAATAGAAAAATTGTTACTGGAGAAAAAGAAGGACTTTTATAATGATAAAAGAATCAATTCATCAAGAAAATATAGCACTTATAAAGATATAAGCACCTAACACTAGAGCCCCAAAATGCATGAAACAAAAACTGACAGATAAAAATAAACTAATTCACATTAATTGGGGACTTTCATAGACCACTTTCTATACTAGATAGAAGAATAAGGCAGGTCAACAAGGAAATAGAAGATTTGAGCAACACTATAAACCAGATAGATTTAACAGATACAGAATATTCTATTCAACAAAAGCAGAATTTGTTTTAGGGCTGTATGGAACATTCTTCATCCTAGACCATATATTAGCCCATAAAACAAGGCTTGGTAAGTTTAAAAGAATTTAAACCATACAAAGTATATTCTCTAGCCACAACGAAATGAAATTAGGAATCAGTAATAGAAGGAAATTTGGGAAATTTACAAAAAAATGTGAAAATTCAACACCACAATATTAAATAACCAACGGGTCCAACAACAAATCACAAGGGAAACTAGAAAATACTGTTAAATAAATAAACACAAAAATGCAATGCACCAAAAATCATGAGGTGCAGTTAAAGCAGTGCTTAGGGGGAAATTATCTGCTTTACGTATTTACATTTAAAAACTAAGAAAAAACTCAATTAATAAGCTAACTTTCCACCTTAAGAAATTAGGAAAGAATAAACTAAACAAAAAATAAGCAAAAGGAAGGAAGAAATAAAAATTAGAGTGGAAACAAATGAAATAGAGAATAGAAAAACAGAAGAGAAAATCAATAAAACCAAAAATTGATTCTTTGAGATCAACAAAATTGACACACCTTTAGCTGGACTAACAAAAAAAGGGAAAATACTCAATTTATTAGAATCAAGAAATGAAAGCAGGGACATTACTACTGATCTTATAGAAATAAAAAGAATTTCCCCCAAAAAATGTTATGACAGTTACATGGCAACAAATTGGACAGTGTAACTGAGATGGAGGAATTCCCAGAAAGACATGAGCTATTAACAGATTCAAGAAGCAAAGAAAATCTGAATAGAAATATCACAAGCAAAAGGATTTAATTGGTAATAAACCCTCCCCACCACACACACAGACACACACCCACGCCAAAGACTAAATGGATTCATTGGCGAATACTACCCAACAACTAAAGAATTAACACCAATCCTTCACAAACTCTTCCAAAAAATGGAACAGTACAGAACTCTTCCCAACCCATTCATTCCATGAGGCCAGTATTATTCTAACAATAAAATCAGACAAATACATATCAGAAGAAAACTACAGATTAATATATCATTATGAATACAGATGCAAAAATTCTCAATAAAATACTACCAAAATGAAATCAGATAACACAAAAAAGATTATATAATATGACCAAATAAGATTTATCTGAGGAATACAAGGTTGGTTTTCCATGAACACCAGTCAATGGAAAACACCATATTATGGAATAGAGAACAAAACCTACACAATCATGTCAATAGACACACACACACACACACACTACACAAATGATTTGCTAAAATCCAATACTCTTTCATAATGAAATATTCAATAAACCAGAAATAAAAGGAAATTCCTCAACTAATAAAAGTCACCTACAAAAATCATGTAGCCAGTATAATTAATGGTGAAGGAATGTCTTCCCCCTAAGATGGTGAAGAAGAAAAGAAAGTTTACTGTTACCATTTCTATGTAACATTTCACTGCAGATTCTAGAGAAACATTTATTTATAAAAATAAATAGCTTAAAAAAATAAATGGTTTAATATATCAAGTATGTAACAATTTTAAATGTGTATGTTTCTACTTTATAACCACAAAATATAGACAGGAAAATTTTACATAACTATAAGAGAAAGTTAAGATATCCACAATCAAAATGGAAAAAAATTTAACACATTTTCCCCAGTATCTGATAAAATATAGACAAAAAGAAAAAAGGCTATAAAATACTGAATAGCACACCCTACAAACCTGGCCTAACGGAGGGATATGGAACACGGCACAAATACTGCAAACCACATTCTCTCAAATACATATTTATTATTTACATAAACTGCCATGAGTTTGTCCCCAAACAGCTCTCAGATAATTTCAAAGTCATATAAATAAAGATCATAATTCAGTTATCCTAGAGGTCAGTTAATAAAAAAATAATAGAGGAATATTCCATGTTTGGAATTAAAGAAATATCATTTCAACTATGAGTCATGGTCCAATTTATAAATCATAGCGGAAATAGATGATAAAGAAAGTAAAACTGTCTACTGAAAATGGAGAAGAAGGACTACACAATAAAATGAAAAGAAGTAAAAGATGGCTGGAAATATAAAAAGGAATTAGGAGGGCACCTGAGTGGCTCAGTGGGTTAAGGCCTCTGCCTTCTGCTCAGGTCATGATCCCAGGGTCGTGGGATCAAGCTCTGCATCGAGCTCTCTGCTCAGCAGGGAGCCTGCTTCCCCCTCTCTGCCTCTCTGCTTACTTGTGATATCCCTCTCTCTCTCTCTCTCTCTCTCTCTCTCTCCCCCCCCCGTCAAACAAATAAATAAATAAAACTTTAAAGAAAAAAAAGGAATTAGGAAAAGAAGGTATTAGGTGGGGGAATTTGGGATTATCTTTAGAAACAATAGAGGCAAACACAAAATAACAGGAAATATGAATTTTCAGAAAGCAAAGCAGAGTGGAAAAATTCACTAGCTCATCCTGATTTTTAAAATTCAATAAAATAGGAATTTATGGATATGTCTCTAACATACATCCCACACACAGATATCAAAACAGTAGTCAGACTAACTTAATTTCAGAACAGAAACAAAATAAAGGAAAACAAGTTGATCAAACTGAAGGAAGAAAGATTTTTTAAGAAGTTGGAGGGAATGCAAGCTAGAGAGACACTAAAGGGAAAATGAGATTTTAGAAACCAGAATAGATATATTTAAATGAAAAAAAGAGATCTATGCAGATATTGGAAAAGAGATGTGCAAGTTTTATAGCATAAAGGGTGATTGGCACCCAAATAAATCTGACAAAGGAAAAGAGATGAAGGTTCTGACAGTCATCTGAAATGACCCACCCCATGTCCTCCACTGGAGACAGTGTTAAAGGTTCAGAGAGGCCATGATGAGATCAACTGAGGGAATTACCCTTGAAGAGTGGGAAAAGTATTCAAAAGTGCTAAATAAAATTTTTGTACAGACGAGGGGGGGACCAAGAATAGAGTAAAATATTCAAAGAATTAGTGGGTGAGTTTCAAAGTAACACAAAGTTTATAATAAGTGGAAAATGTAAGTATTAACCATGCCATGTAGGGTCATGCCAAGAAATGCATGGAATCTGGGACCCTTAAGACACAACCAAGATGAGGCAAGATAAAAGAGACTCAAGCAGAATAAAAGTAGATCAAATATAGACCTGCATTAGATTTTTATTGATGGAAAATCACCTCCTATGTCAGATTAGCCAATTTTAAAACGGGAAGATGGGTGAGGTTTGTTTCCATAGTTGATGCTTCTAGTAGATCCATAACTTAATGATTTGTTTCTCTTATAATGAGAACCCCACAAAACAAAGTCTGAAAGAGTACATGAGAAAAAAAAATCGCTGAGCTTGGGAAGAAAGAATTAAAAACAAAAATGGAATTTTTTGGAATCTTCTACAAGAGAAAAATAAAGGGGATGATTTTTAAAAGTAATTTAAATGTGAAAAACTCAGTTAAGTCTTTCTGAAAGGAGTAGAGGAAGAGCAGAGGGGAAAGAAGAAGTACTTGAAATATATCCCTCAATTGGGAAAATAGAGATGTAAGAGTAAGAAATGCTACTCAAGTCCTGAAACAAAAGCTGAAGAAAACATGGCTTGAGGAGCACATGACAGAAAGCATCCATCCACCTTAACCTCCCAGAGGCAAACCCTTGAGATTCAACAAGTAGAACCTCAGTTGAGTAATCTGCTGAGGCTGATTGTCCAGTTGGAACCTAAATGGAGACTATGTGAAAATCTTCCAGGGGAAGCAGATTTCACAGGCACATCCTTGGGAAGAGGACGTTGAAGTGGTTTCTGTAGCAGGCCCTGAACATGTGGACTCACAAAAGGATGGTAGCCACTGCCAAAGAATGCCCACACTCAAAGGGTAAATGGAAATGAAGAGGTTTTGAGTATTTTTGTTGAGGCAAAAACAGATTTCCACAAAAGACCTGGCAACTGGGTCTACCATCATTGCAATGTCTGCATTCTTGAGAGACATGACAGTATCCACAGGTGGATTTTCCCCCCCTCATGCATAAATACACAGTACCATAATTACCCCTGGTGAATCGACATTCATAGATCATGGAATTCAAAGAACTCATTTGGATGGACAGACATTCTGATGAACCTGAAATCAAACTTTTCTCTTTTTACCTATCTCCTTCACTCACCAGACTTGCCATCTTTGGAGTTTACCAAGTACTATGTTCTGGGAACATCATTTTCCTTGGGATAGCTCTTCTCTAGGAGTTTGGGAATATTATCTTTTTAAATTTTGTGGTGGGGTAGGTCTAGGAGGCTGAAACTGTGATCGCATTGAGTAGCCTGTTATTTTAAAGATGAAGCATGTTTAAATTAACTTTCTGAGATCCCTAAAGAACCATATCTATCATTAAAGGCAGTATCTGCTGAAGCTTTCCTAGCTTTGATTTTCAGCATTGGCTGACATTAAAATCAACTCTAAGCCTTTAAAAACTGTGAGTTCCATAGCCCAATGATTATCAGAATGTGGTCCCCAGACCACGACCAGAACCAACACCACCTGGAAACTTGTTAGAAATGCAAACTGGGGGGTAGGGTCCAGCATTCTGTTTGACTGAAACTTCACAGGGATTCTAAGGCACAATAAAGTTTGAACACTGCCCTTGCTCATCTCAAGCAAATGAAATCAGAAACTCAAGGAGTCTGGCCATGAGATTCAGAATCCCCACTGTATTGAAGAATCCTCGAATCTACACAGGCACTGCAGTGAGAGTCATCTGGCTGAGAACGAGCAGAAAAGAGACTGGGAAACTAGAGTTGGAGGACGGGGGAAGTAATTTAAGATGTTTGGATTATAATTTCTTTGGAGTTTCAAAGATCAACAAAATTTTATGATGATTTTTTTTTCATTTGCAATTCACAAAAGCAAAATAATTTGGTTTCAGATTTTAAACGCTGTGGACTTTAGCTAATTTGTAATAATTAAAAGGACTTGAGATGGGACATCTGGGTGACTCAGTGGGGTTAAGCATTTGCCTTTTGCTCAGGTCATGATCTCAGGGTTCTGGGATCAAGCCTTCTATCAGGCTCTCTGCTGAGGGAGCTTCTCCCTCTGCCTGCTGCTCCATCTGCTTGTGCTCTCTCTCTCTCTGACAAATAAATAAATAAAATCTTTTAAAAAGAAAAAAAAGGACTCGAGATGAAAATTGTAAAGCACACACAGAAGTACAGAGAACAGTGTAACTGATCTGCATATTCCTGACTAAATTATCAACATTTTTCCACATTTGTTTCAACTACTCTTTTTCTTTTCTTTCTCTTTTTCTGTTTTTGCGTTTGGTTGTTTTTTGTTTGGGTTTAGTTTAGTTTTGGTTGTGTTTTGTTTTGTTTTGTTTTTGAGGAGTGGTACAACAGTATTTTTGAGAAAATCCCTGGTATTGTTTTATTTAGAATCATAGGTACTTTCCATAAGTTTCACTAAAATATAGGGACATGTTCTTACATAACTGTAATTCTATTTTCTTTTGTAACAAAATCAGTAATTCTTCAGCATCACTCAATATCTTGTTTGTAATAATATTTCCTCAAGGGTCTTAAAAATATCTTTCATAGATTCATTTGAAACAGGAACCAAACAAGGTCCACACATGCTATTTGACTGTTACATTACATTTTTTTAAGGCTCTGTTAATTTAGAAGTCCCTTCTCCCTTTCATTTTCCTGTCACTGACTTGTGAATGAAATAAGATGGTTCTTCTATAGTTTCTCCATGTTGGATTTGCCTGATTGCTTCCTCCTAGTGCTATTTAAGTTTTTTCCTTCCCCTCTCCTCCCATTAAACTGGAAATTAGATAGTAGAAGTCCAGATTCAGGTTCAAGCTTTTTTGTGAGGCTACTTCATGGGTCATTCCATGTATTTCATAAAGTCTGGTTATTGGGCTATGTCAATATTAAAACTAACAGGTATACACTGTCGATCCTTCTGTTATAATCATCAACTTTTCTGTTTAAGATTTTGACATCCATTAATGGTCACTGTCTGAATCAACTACTGCTTTGAAAATCACAAAATGAGGGGTGCCTGGGTGGCTCAGTTGGTTAAGCAACTGCCTTCAGCTCAGGTCATGATCCTGGAGTCCCGGGATCGAGTCCCACATTGGGCTCCCAGCTCCGCGGGGAGTCTGCTTCTCCCTCTGACCTTCTCCCCTCTCGTGCTCTCTCTCAAATAAATAAATAAATCTTTAAAAAAAAAAAAAGAAAATCACAAAATGATGCATTTATAATGCTATCGCCTTACCTATATTTTCATTTGGGATTCTATAAAACCAACTTACTTTCATCAACTAAGGATCTTTAGTTAACTTAAAATAATGCACAGAACCAGAGGCATAAATGCTCAGCTCTTTTTCTCTTTGATAACACTTACCAAAAATTTAAGGAACACATCTTCCACTCCACAATTATGCTTCTAGAAACTTTTCCTACCAGGGTGTGTCTGGGTGGCTCAGTCAGTTAAGCATCTGACTCTTGATCTCAGCTCAGGTCTTGAGCTCAGGGTTGTGAATTCAAGTCCCACTCCATGCCCAGCATGGAGCATACGTTAAAAAAAAAAAAAGAAAAGAAAAAGAAAAAAAATATTTCCTACATATATACTTACACAAGTATGAAAAGAAATACATACAAAGGTTTTTACTATAGGATTTTTTAAAATAGCAAAAACAAATTTCTGAAAATAACCTAAATATTTCTCAATAGGAGATTGCCTAAATAAATTATATTGTATTTGTGCAAAAGAATACTATAGAGTCATTAAAAGGTGTATTTTTCTTAGGAAACTAAGAAAAGGAACTTCCTTAATTTAATAGACTATCTACTTTAGGCCACAGCAATCATCTGATTTCATGAAGAGAATTCACACAGACATCATCTGCTACCCTATTTATTTTTTAAAATAGTATTAAAATCCCGGACAACATAATGAGACAAGAAAAAGAAATAGTAAGTATAAGAACTGAAGGAAAGTGACAAAATAACCAGTAGTGATGCAGAGACTAAGGGAGTTCAGCAAGTTTGCTCTGTGTAAGATCAACATGAAAAAAATCAACAACATTCCTCTCTCGTAGCACCATCCAACTATAAAATATACTAGGATATAGGATACCAAGAACAAGAGCAATAAAGCTATAAAATGTTCAGGAAATAATCTAACACATAACATAGAGAATTTCATAAAATACTGAGTAAAGAAAAAAGTTGTGAATGAAGAACAAAGGTACTGGCAAATATCAGTGAATTATGAAGTCAACATTTGGATGATGACATTAGTTTGGACTAGGCTCACCCTATTCTTAACCAAAGCTTCAGTTTCAGCTACAAATTCTAGCAGCTGCCCCATGTTCTGGGACAATGAACAGAGAAAGGAGAATAAATTCCAGGTGGCAAGGGCTCTTCATATATGTGCTCGCAGCTGGCTGAGGAAGGCTTTATGTTCAAAATCTTGGCTCATCTCATGGAATGCCCATCTGCATTGTCTGTCATATGATGGATTTTGTGCCACAAGAGGCAGGTTTCACAAGTCATTAATTATACCAGATGGTGGTAAAAGACTTAATAGACAACATAAATCTGCTGCAGAAACAAATATCAACACATCACTTCAGGAAATAGCAACCATCCATATATCATTACTGACAGTCACTAGCTTTGCCACAGTGGGTATCAGACATCAGAGTTGGTTGGATAGTCATAAATTAAGTCATCCAGAAATCCAGATAGGAAATTCTTATTTTTATAAAATGTAAAATCCTAGAAGATCAATTCTAGGAGGAAAAATATATATTACGTCTCTATATTTGAACAGAAATACAATTCAATGTGATGCATTCATAGTGCAGTCTGCTTGAAACCCTGTGAATTTAGAAACCTGATTAAGAACATACTTGTTATAGGGGCAGGGACCTATTATCTGTGACACGGTTGCTCTTTGGAGTAGAAAATGGTGCCAATGTACAGTAATGAGGTCAAAGTTGTACATTCAAATCCCATAGTGGGCCAATTTTGTTTTGTTTTGTTTTCAGATTATACTGTACAATTTGCCCTTAATAGGACAGAAAGGGGGTGGGAGAAGTGAGCATATATGAATCTATCTCTATTACTGGAAAGCTACCAAAATGGCTTATTCTGCAGGTGGCAGACCCGTAGTACCAGCTTTAAAATGAAAGAGCCAGTCATTTGGAACACAAATGATACCTGTAACTCCTTTCAGTGATGGAAAATGTTAAATATTATTTCAAGCAATGTAACCCATTGTTTCACTCTTGATATGAGGTAAAGTACTTTTATACCATATGGGACTAGTAACAACTTAACTCACACTATTTTCCCCAGAAAAATGTGTCTTCTTTTGAATTTTCCTAGTTCAGCATTAAACATTAAAAGAACTCACCACGGTAGTTCATGGAGAAGAAATACATTCTACTGTTCTTGCTAGCTTCTCTGGATATTGCAAAACACTATACTGTTAGTTCTTTTGTACAATATCCATTATTACAACATTTTTAGCACTTGACTTTTCCATTGGGAGTAAAAGAAACAGCTATTAAAAACTTAATGACACTAATAGTATAATTATTATTATTACTAGTATATAAACACTAGAAAATAAAAGTAATAATATTTATTATGTTTAGTAATGGCTCATTAATTGGGACACCTTGAAAATTTTTGCCAATTTCTCAGAATTGCCACAATCAAATTTTTCAAATGTATATAATTAGATAAAACACTGACAATCTAATAAAACTGAAACCTTGAGGGGCACCTGGGTGGCTCAGTTGGTTAAACATCTGCCTTCAGCTCAGGTCATGATCCTGGGGTCCAGGGATCAAGTCCCCTGCTCAGTGGGAAGCTTGTTTCACCTTCTCCCTTGCTTGCCACTCCCCTGCTTATGCTCTATCTCTAATAAATAAATAAAATCTTAAAAAAAATAATTGAAACCTTGATACTTGAATTCTAGTCATAATTTTTGAGGGGAAAAAAGTTCCCGTAGAAAAAATAGATGCTTTCTTCAGTCTAAAAATCTAGCCCCTGGGTGTTTATCAGCTATAGATAGAGAAAATGCCTCATGAAGGATGAGGCAGAAGAAAAGAAGGAATTACAACTCAATTTCTGGGATGAGCAAGGAAGGTTCTTTCCGGATGAGTCTATGTATCAGGTAGGATAGTCTAATTACTACAGCAACCCCAAATCCACAGGCTTAACCTACTAAAGGTTTATCTCCTGCCCAATTCTTCAGGGGCCCTGGGTATCACTGCAAGTTTCAGTAGTCATGTCAAGACCCCAACTATTATTTATCAGGGCCATTCTCAGAGTTACACTTGATATGAGCAATCTTGAAAAATGAGATAATGTCTACCCTGTGGCAAAGTGCAGTCTTGCTTCTCCTTACTATTAAAGTGAATTGCCCAAATTCAGTGTTCCTCTTCTGTAATGTAGTCCACTGCATGTGCAGACATCTCTCATGTGTCCTGTGCTGCCTGAATGGAACTTGAGAGGTAAGAATAGAAACAAGCCAATACAAAGTCCTGGCTACTGCATTTGCCAGGAATAATGAAGTCCTTTGTCTCTGACTCGGGATTTTGAGTGTTCTGCCAGGATCCAAGAAACAATAAGGGGTTGACCTGCTATTGTGCAGTAGAGTAAAATCCCCGACCCATCACAAATCTTGACACGTGGAGTTTGGGGCTCTGTTACACACAATCTTTCAAGGGACCCAGGCGTATTCCATCCAGTGGCTCTTCCAGCCAGAGAGCTCAGCTAGATTTAGCTGACAGGTAAGAGAAGGACCAACATGGACTGCATAGGAAGTTCTAGAGGCTGGCCTGGAAGTGGCCTATAATACTTCATCCATATTCCATTGACTAAAATGTAGTCATATGACCTCGCCTTACTACTGGGGAGGCTGAGATGTAATCTAAATGTAATTTAACTGGGTGTCCAGGAAAGAAAAGGAAACAGGGCTGAATGGAGGATGTAGCAATGTCCTTGCCACAGACCATCAGGCTGGTGTGACCATGAAAATACGAAATTGTTTTTGGAATCAAAATTTTCTCAATGGAAGCTAGTGCCTGCACAAAAAAAAAAAAAAAAAATTAACAAATACATCTAGAGTAATGTTTCTTTGTGGAGAAATCAGCATTTCTACAATACTATGAGATGAGAAAAAAAAAATAAGAAGGGAGATGTAATATTCTCTATTTTTCTAGAAAATAAAGAAGGTCTTCTCATCCTGATCTGAGACCCTTATCCTGTAAAGGCTTGAGGCAAAGGGGAATTAAATTTGCCAATTAAAGGTAACTTAGGGGGGCACCTGGGTGGCTCAGTGGGTTAAAGCCTCTGCCTTCAGCTTAGGTCATGATCTCAGGGTCCTGGGATCAAGCTCTACATCAGGCTCTTTTTCAGCAGGGGGCTTGCTTCCCCCCTCTCTCTGCCTGCCTTTCTGCCTGCTTGTGATGTCTGTCAAATAAATAAATAAAATCTTTTAAAAAATTTTAAAAATAAAGGTAACTTGGGCTCCCTTATTTTTTAAAAGCCTGTTTGGGCTTAGCTTCGTTTATTTCAGGTAATTGCCCAGTC
>CM053611.1:37314934-37474467 GCA_028646535.1 Procyon lotor
CTATGACCCAGCAATCGTACTACGGGGTATTTACCCTAAAGATACAAATGTAGAGATCTGAAGGGGCACATGCACCCAAATGTTTTAGCAGCAATGTCCACAATAGCCAAACTATGGAAAGAACCTAGATGTCCATCAATAGATGAATGGATAAAGAAGATGTGGTGTATACACACACACACACACACACACACACACACACACACACACACACACAATGGAATACTTTGCAGCCATCCAAAAAAAAAAAAAACCCGAAATCCTGCCACTTGCAATGACATGGATGGAACTAGAGGGTATTATGAGAAGCAAAATAAGTCAATCAGAGAAAGACAATTATCATATGATCCCTCTGATATGAGGAATTTGAGAGGCAGGGCAGGGGGTCATGGGGGTAGGTAGGGGAAAAAATGAAACAAGATGGGACCAGGGAGGGAGACAAACCATAAGAGACTCTTAATCTCAGGAAACACACTGAGGGTTGTTGGGGGGTGGGGGGTAGGTATAGGGTGGCTGGGTGATGGACACTGGGGAAGTATGTGCTATGGTAAGTGCTGTGAATTATGTAAGACTGATGATTCACAGACCTGTACCTCTGAAGCAAATAATACATTATATGTTAATAAAAAAATAATAAAATAAATAAACAATAAAAATTAAAAATTAAAAAAAGAAATGACAGTTTTTCTACTACTAACTGTGTGACTTTGGGGAAAATAACTCATTTCTCTGTGTTTCATGGAGAACATGAAACAAAAAATGAGAAGAATATAATCCTTCCTTCACAGAATAGTTGTGATGATTAAAAAGTTAACAGGCATAAAGCATTCCGAGTAGCATCTGTACATAACAAATATAAATGTTTGCTATTTTTGCTATGGTTTGTTCAGGTGGAAATAAAGGACAACAAACATGGGGCTGATATCCTACCTTCTATCATGATATCAGTGTATTTCTTCTGATTTGGTTTTCAGGAAAACTACTGACTCACTCAATTCACCTCAAGGCACTCATGTCCCCTTTTCAATGATTGCATTTTCTTAATAGCTACCCATCAGCCAATTAAAGCAATTATTATATGGCCACTTAGCTTTCTTTACTTTACACTTGACAGTCTGACATCCCTAAAACCCATCTCATATATTTTCACAGTAAATGGAGGATTATAACATTTATACCCTAAGGTTACATACAGCCCACAAATTTAACACTAATAACACACTATAAGCCAGGAACTGTCCAAATTACAGAGTCAATAAATAATAACCAAGAGAATTAATGCTAATAGAATTAATTTGACAACTCCAAGAAAATATAAAAATATATTTTCTAGATGTCCATACTACATGAAGCAACTATATTCTAAGAAATACTTGCCTTTTCATGTAACTGAGAAGTGAATCTGTATGAAATATGATAATGCCTAGTTAGGCAGGATTTTAAAGTTCCCTAATTCTTTTCTCTTCAGATAAACCCACGTTTTCAATTTGGTCAGCCTTTTCATCATTCGAGAAAGAGACCTGAAGGCTCCATATCTCACAGGTTTTCCACAGGCATGCTGAGTGGCCATGAGTGAAGTAACAGCCGCTGAAAAATGAGTCTCCCAATGGACTGTCAGAGTCTTTGGTTCCTTCCTCCAGGTTTTTACACATTTGATCAGAAGACATGAGAATTTGAGCAAATGGAGGCTGAGCAATTACTACGAACAATAAAAGAGGTAAATATTTGAGAGGTAATGCCATAGAAGCCCAGAGAAGAAAGGGGTCAACACGGAGCAGAGTGGAAATAGTGTCCAGAGCTGTTGAGATTGGACCAAGATTGCTCAACATGCTTTTTAGTCATCTCTTGGATCTGTGGCTTAGGTCATCAGCCTTGTAAGCACAGTTTTGGTGGAAAGATAGAGGTGGAAGTCAGATTTCCATGGATGGAAGAGCAAATAGCGAGTGAGGATGTGACGAGGACTGCTTTCTCAGCAAGTCTGTCTGAAGAAGGGAGGCCCAGTAGCTAAAGACGGACATAGGGAAGAGCGGGAACAAGTTTATTTGTTAAGATCAAGAACAAGAAGAGAGGAATGCTTAAAAATAAAAGGGCTGGACTAGAACTGGGAGAATTTCCAGGAGGAAACTCACGGATGAGACTTACAACTCAGCAAAGAGACTAGCCAGAGAAAGGAGGAGGGATCCCCCATCCTCTGACAGAGTGGGGGGGAGTAAATAAGGTTTGAAATAGCTACTGAGAGGAAGGGAAGAGGGAGCCTGCCAGAGACAGGATGAAGTGTATGTACTGCTTACTCTCCAAATGAGATTGTTCTAGCACCCGTTTGCAAGAAAAGGGTAGACGGCTAGCCTGACCCAGGGTTGGGATCTTGTCAACTCGTGTTGTAAGAATATAAACTTCAAATTTCCCTAGCCAGGACACAATCATGTAATTCCTAGAAATAAATCTATTTTCTGTATGTGTGAGTATGTATATGCTTACGTACAGACCTCCTAGTTCTGTTTCTCTGGTAGGTCCCTGACTGATACAGAACATTAGTAGCTTATTCAAGGGCACACTGCTGATAAGTGGTAGAGCCACTCTCCTGACCTGGGCAGTCTGGGCCTTGAACCAATGTTCTTAACCCTCCACCCTAGTCTGCCTCCCCATAATTTCCAGTCATTAGTGGTCTAATTGAATATTCAGGACTTGGCCCTGAGGGAAAAAGCAAAGAGAAAGAACAACAAAACACACATGAATGAAGAAAAATACAGTATAAATGAGTTCATTGAGTGAAGGGACAGGCAGAGTAAGGAGAACAGCATTAGACTCTGGAGGAGAGATTTTGGGTTATGCTGGGAAATAAAAATGAAGAATGTGTACTTTCTTAGAAGAAGAGAAGAGCATTCCAACTGCATGACACATGCAGAAGCCCAAAGCAAATCGTGTAAAACATGGTTACAGCAAGCCTCCAAATGAGCAAAGAACATGAAATCTGTATTACTTACCAATTGCTGCTGGAACCAAGTGAAAACTCATTCCCACACGTGTCTAGCAGTAATGCTGGCTGTCTGTGATGACCACTTTATTCTGTCTCTTCACATTAGCCATACGAGCTTCTTTAAAACATGCTGGCTGGATCCCAAGGCTGAGTATTGACAGAGAGAGAGAGAGAGAGAGAACTGACTATATCACCTTCTTAGGATGAAGCCTCAGAAGTTGGGTAATACCTCCTGTACTTGTTTACTCCTTTTATTCTCTTTCCAATTTCACGTGGAAAACAGCTACTTCACCTCTTGGTGGGGAAAGGAAAGGTCTGGAGAGCATGTGAAACTCAAAACACTGCGCTGTCAATTTTGGTAAATTCAATGAGCCACATAGTAACTCACAGCAGATCAGTCCCATCATGAGCTGAACCACTACGTCTTTCAAATGCTTACTTCTAGGGCAACTGGGTGGCTCAGTCAGTTAAGCATCTGCCTTAGACTCAAGTCATGATCTTGAGGTCCTGGGATCCAGTCCCAGGTCAGGCTCTCTGCTCAGAAGGGAGTCTGCTACTCCCTTTCCCTCTCTCTCTCCCTCAGATAAATAAATAAAAATCCTAAAAATGAATAAAATAAATGCTTACTGATAAATACTGGGTGGGAGAAGGAGAAGGCTGTATCACCTTCCTGTTTATAGCCCTTCATTCAACATTCTTCAAAAACTGGTCTAGCTTTTAAATTTTAAACCAAACCATTCAACATCACACCTGAAATTCAGAGATCTGTAACACATAAGCACTTTCTGTTGAAGGGCTGTCATATCACGAGTGAGGGAGGGAAACCTTCAGAGCTGAGCAAGTAAGTGAGCACAGCCAAAGTGGTCAACAGCCAGCTCATGCTGTAGGCTGAACTTGGAGCTAAGATGAAGCATTCAACCTAGAAAACGACTTCCATTTATGGTAGAAACAGAAACAGAAGCTAAACACATATGCTAATTATTCTTCCTATGGAGGGCACAAGAGTCTGGGTTTTCTACTCGCACGAAGTGGTGCCATGATGGAAAATGCTACCATCACCTTCACACTGGAGAGGCTTAAAGACACAACAGGATTTTCAATCGAAAGACGCATGACTTTTTCCTCTGTTTCGAGGCTGTTGTCTATGATACACAAGGTTTCCCCTAAATGAAGTTTCTTCCCTGTACACTAACTGAATCTTGGCCAGCTGTCACTCTAGTCTGTATCTGTGTGCTTGGTCTTACCTTCCTTCCAGGAGTGTGCTAAAAATCTCACTTTCTGTCTGGCTTTTCTAACTAGAGTCACTGACTTTTCCATGTATTTTCTCGAGTACATGATCCATGTATTTTCTGACAGCAATAAATGAACTTTTCCCATCTATTTTTGTACTAAATTATTTTTTCCATGCCTCCAACAAGCCACATTGATTGATGTGGGTTTGGTTTTTTTTATTAATTACTTCTACCAACCGCTAATGTCCTAATAATTAATATCCTAATAACTTAATATCAAGAATATGAGAGTTTTTAGAGAACTGATACAAACTGTTAGAAAGTTTCTGGAAACAAGATAGAAATCAAAGGAAACAAGTAAATGTACTTTGAAAACTATAAAGCACCATTATTCAAATAATCACATACATGTATATACATGCAAACATATATGTTTATGTACTTATATATGTACATACAAATGCATACATGAAACTTCTCCATTTTTTGTAGACTTGTGTAAATATTTATTTTTTTAAATCTTATTTATTTATTTATCAGAGAGAGAGAGAGCACGCACAAGCAGAGGGAGTGGCAGGCAGAGAGAGAAGCAGGCTCCCCATTGAGCAAGGAGCCTGATGCAAGACTCAGCCCCAGGATCCTGGGATCAGGACCTGAGCTGAAAGCAGATGCTTAACCAACTGAAACACTCAAGCATCCCAATATTTATTAAATACTACGTAAGAGATGCTGTGATGGCAGATACCTTCTGTTAGTTGAAGCAGAGGAAGCCAGGAACCCTGGGAGAGAAATAAGAGCTAGTGTCAGATAAAGTGGCAGAAGGCAATTCATATTGAGTCTTGCAGGGTTTTAACTGCATTCTAAATTTAATGAGACATCAATGCAGGGTGGTGGAGTTAATGGAGAGAGCTTGACTGGAGGAGATCTGTATTCTAGATATTGCTAATACAATTGTACCTGGTTTCAGTGTCACTGGGTGGCACAGTTGGTTAAGCATCGGACTCCTGGTTTCAGCTCAGGTCATGATCCTAGAGTCCTGGGATCAAGCCCCATGTCAGGCTCTATGCTCAGTGTGGAGTCTGCTTGAGATTCTCTCTCCCCGTCCCTTGGTCCCTCCTACTCATTCTCTCCCTCTTTTTCTAAAATAAATAAATCTTTTAAAAAAAAATTGTACCTGGTTTGTTGTTATTGTTTAATTTTTCTATTTGTTCTGTGGTTGATATTTCAGGACTTCCCAGGGTTTCTGAAGACTTGTACTTGAGACTAAAAGGATGAATTTAATGACAGAAGACTTGGTCCAGGTGACCTGAAAACCCCCTCTAGGCAGAGAATTCAATATATGATGTTTTGGGAAACCTCTATATATAAGGAGCAGGGCACCTAGCAAAAGCATTCCATCTAATCCTCTCAAAGGTGTCACCTATAACTGGTGAGTGGTGTCTTTCATGTCCTCAATCAGGAGACATATCCCTTATCACTTCCATTTCAGGGCTAGCACCTATACAGAATCAAAAGAAATAAAGACTTACATTTTAACAGTTGATTCAGCACATAAATCTCTTACTCATCCTACATTTTACTTGCTTACTTATTCATCTAATAATGAATTGCGTCAAATTCTTTGTTAGTCAAATTTCCCTAATATGTTTTTTTTCTATTTTTTAAACTTTACCAAAAAGGTTCACAATTAAAAAAAAAAAAAAAAAGCAGTTGACCAGGAATGAAAGATTGTTCAAAATGCTCATAATATATATTAGCACACGTGTGTTTTAAAATGTGACAGGTAATTAATTTTTCCATAATGTAAGACTCTGGAAAGCTAGTTTACAATGAATAATGTATCTGGAAGAGCATGGCCATTAGGTTGAACCTCGGGGGCTTCTGCAGTTTCAAAGGAGAAAATATATTTGGTATATAATTGCATGGCATTTTCTATGGCTGCAGAAATACCAGTAACTCAGTAACTTTGATTATAATATTAACAAAACTTTGGTAGGATACTTAGCAATTTTTAGTAAATGCAATACATTCATAACTGGCAAGATATGAGAAGTACTCCTAAAATGGTCTTTAGGGGTGCCTGGGTGGCTCAGTGGGTTAAAGCCTCTGCCTTCGGCTCAGGTCATGATCTCAGGGTCCTGGGATCGAGCCCCAACATCGGGCTCTCTGCTCAGCAGGGAGCCTGCTTCCCCCCCTCTCTCTGCCCACCTCTCTGCCTACTTGTGATCTCTCTCTGTCAAATAAATAAATAAAATCCTTCAAATAAGTAATAAATAAATAAATAAAATGGTTTTTAAATATTAAAGTGGAATAATAAATATTAAAATGGTCTTTAAATATTACTTCTAATCCGTATCCTTATTTGATTCTAATCTAGACATAGAAATTCAAATTTTGCTAGGAAGAGAAGGTTCCCACACCAGTGTCAAGGGTTAGCATCATGCCAAGTGTATGAAGGAGTCTGTGAGGGAAGTTAAAGACAGCTCCTCTCTGTCATGTCACCAAAATGGAATGTTTCCTGAGGCATCAAACTACAATAAATCCTTCCAGAATGGTTATATAAAAAAAAAGGTAATGCACTGATTTTAGTTAATAAATGTACTCCACTGTTCTTCCTCAGTTCTCTGAGGAGTATCTCATAACTCACAGAAAGAAACAGGCAGGAAGCAATTAATTACAATAGAGTCAGATACTTTCAGTAACAGAAGAAACAAAGTAGAAACCAATCTTGATTTTCCTTACTCTACTTTCCGTCCTTTGACTGATGTGGAGGAGGTCACTGCAGCCAAGATAGGGCCTCCAGAAACATAGTGAGACATATAGTAAATTCAAGGCCATGGAGAGGAATGGATGTGAGTCTCCGTGCTGAGCACGGCCTGTAGGTATTGTTAGCTGACTAGTGTGCAGTACAGGTTATGCGGGGGTTCATGGAGTTACTCCCCCCGTTTGTAGGCACTGGCCTCAGGCTTATAAACGAGCAACTCTGTATTCATAAAGTGGCCATTCAGCCACATCTAGAGAGAGGATTCTGAGGACTGTGTACAGACAGACAGCTCTTACTTGACAACCAAGATTTTTGAACTTCTGCCCGCTGGGTCACCTGCAGTAGGCCAGATAGTCCCGCATCGGCTGGAGAGTCTCTCACAGCTGCAGCTGGAGGTCTCGTCTCCGCCTGGTCCCTCCAGATATTTTCTAACCTTGCAAAGAGTCCAGAGGCCCTCCCTTCCCCAACCACCTGGGAACTGAGCTATATAAAGGGTAAACATACACCAACCAGCTAGAACAAGGGAGAGAAAGGGGTCAGCTAAATGTGGCAAAAATCCCCAGACTTCACACAACACATCTTCTGATCTGAGGTTCTGCCCTTCTCATCTATTACCTAAAGAAGGGCTGGGTGGAATCTTACTGTTTGACCTGGACCTTGACCCCTTTAAGACTAGACTGAACAGAGTCATTATTTTTTTTTAATAGTTCAAAAATAAGGCTTAAGGAAAAACTGGCTTGCCTAAGGACACAGAGAGTTGAAAACAGTTATTTATCCAAGTATTCAAAAATTACTTCTTTATTGAGTACACATACCCTATTTCTGAAACTTTAAGATGTACACTTTTTTCACATTTGACATTTCTGAAATCAGGGTTAGACTTAGAGTTGCTGCCTGCCAGCATGGACTGCCGTGAGCACCGAAACTCACAGAGTGAAGGTCACCATCTGGAAGGAAAATCTCAAAGACAGTAAAAAAGGGCTCTTTTAAGAAATACTGCTTCACCAACACTCTTGACGGCACAGAGAGTGATACTGTGCGGAAAAAGGTGTATATTGGCAACTTGTCATCAAAAATTGATACTGAAGACTTGCACTCCAAGTGAGAAGTTGTCTCAGGAACAGCTTAACCAATTTATTTTGTTTATATCCTCATTTTTAGAGCATACAGTAAGATATATAATAAATCTATGGTCTAAGTAACACTAAAAGAGCTCTTCAGTGAATTAAAACAAAAACTCTAAAGTGACAAGAAAGCATTGTCCCATAACTTACATGGTGGCATTTTTATTTCAGGCATACGTGAAATGGTGGTGTATCTTTCAATGGATGTCATCTTAGATTCAACGATACATGGTATATTCCTGGCTCTCTTCTAGACGCTGGATATTCAGCCATAAAGACAGACAGGTAACATCTCTAAAGCTTAAATTCTAAGAGGATAATCAAAAGAAACAAACAAGGAAAATCTCTAGTGAGTGGTAAGTGCTAGGTAGAGAATCAGAATTGGGCTTCTTTAGATGATCAAGTTTCTCACCTTGTGGAGGTGACTTCAAGCTGAAGAAGTATTAATACCAGATGGGTGGAAGAGCCAGGACCAGAGGAGTTTCCTGAACACCAGCATTCTTGCCAACACACCTGGGCTGGATGATGGTCTAATGACTGTGCCAAAGCCTATTCTTTAAATTTCACTCTGGTGGCATTATTCTTATTTCAAAGTAAATGTGGCTTTCAGAGGAAACTATTTCATCTGGTCATTTTAAATGGAAATATAACTATCTTAGATAGGTGGTATTTTATGCAATGAAACACATCCAAATTTTAATGCAGTAAGTCATGTTGTGAGAATGAATCTTAAATATCTCTGTGAAATGCAGGGAAGGAAAGAAGG
The DNA here is from genome assembly GCA_028646535.1 of Procyon lotor. NCBI lineage: Eukaryota > Metazoa > Chordata > Mammalia > Carnivora > Procyonidae > Procyon > Procyon lotor. The sequence continues at coordinate 37,323,798 of CM053611.1, forward strand.
AAGAAGGGCAGGAAGGCAGGAAGGCAGGCAGGAAGGAAGGCAAGAAGGAAGGAAGGAAGGAAGGAAAGGAGGGAGGGAGGAAGGGAGGGTAGGGAAAAGAAAGAAAAAAGGAAGGCAGGCAGGCTTAACATCAACTTCCTTACCTATCACTACTTTTGCCAAAGCTTTAAATAATTAGACAAACGAATATAATAATTGCAGACTATCAATTTGGAGTTTGGGCAAAGGAATAATTGACCTTATTGGCTTTTTATTCTTTCCCAGATTGACTGTTGTTTAGACAGCAGGTATTTAAAGCCAGGATGTTTATAAAGAATCAAATAAAAGGTTCTTGGTTAGTGACCTTTTGAAATATCATATTGAGATTCCAAAAACAAGCCTACAGAAGAAGAAATAAAATTTTCAAAGACTTTGAAATATTGATATCAAAGAATAAAATGTTAATAAAAAAGACACACAAGGTAACTCTTAGATAGATTAAAACTCAGACAGCATGATGCCAATATGGTAATAAGCTACTAAAGACACATAAACACTTAGAGAATTAACTGTTTTTTAGCTTAAACATCTTTATACTTAAACATTTATCTTGGACAGTAAAAAATTGCATTTCAAGCTTTTTTTTAAAAAAAGAAGAAATAAAAGATTTCAATCATTTTACATGTAATAAATATTTCCTTTCCCTTATTATGTACTAATCACCGTGCTTGTGCTGGGAGAACCTTTAATATGCTAAGATTAGCAATATAAAAGCAATCATAAAGAGGTTATTAGGGGTAAAGTTGTACCCGTGTCCACCCTGTTGAGTATGAAAGAATATTGGTCTATAAGGGGGACCATTAAGTGGCAAGCCTTCAGGTTCATCCCTGGGCAACATGATGAGAATAAATCTGAAAGGCCTCTCCGGAAAACGCCCAAGGGGACAAAGAGCAATCAACCCATGAACCCAGGTGCTACCCACCTCCTTCTACCCATTATGAACTGACGCTTCAGCTTTTATTTCCACCATTATAACCACTTTGGTAAATGAGGTGTTTGTGCCATGTGCGGAAGAAAGCCTTACAGACCAATAAGCATTTCTAGTATCTACACTGGGAACCAATGACAGCCGAGTACTTTATTTCAAAGTGGAGGATTAGGAAACTCGTCAATTTAAATTCGGAGGAGGCCCATCAAACATAACTGAGTGTGCCCAGGCAAAAATAGAAATAATTTCTTCTCAATTTCAGGAAGTGACAAAGAGATAGGGATGACATCTGCAGATAAACCAGTTTCTCTAAATAAGTTTAGCAAATACCACCAAGGCAGACAAGAATAATTTAACTAGATGACTCTGCTATTAAAACATATGTATACGTGTGTGTCTCGTAGGGTATGGGTATCCTTATGCCAGAAAGAATCCATCTTGTTCCCTCGACCTGATCTCTAGTGGTTGCTTGGAAAATCTTACCTGTGAGAAAAATGTTTGTGTGACCAGAGGTTGTTACGCTAAGCCAAATAAGTCAATCAGAGAAAGACAATTATCATATGATCTTGCTGATACATGGAATTTTAGGAAAAAACAGAGGATCATAGAGGAAGAGAGGAAAAAATAAAACAAGATGAAATCAGAGAGAGCGAGACAAACCATGAAAGACTCAAGCATAGGAAACAAACTGAGGGTTCCTGGAGGAAAGAGGGGTTGGGGATGGGGTAACAGGGTATGGACATTAAAGAGGGCACGTGATGTGATAAGCACTGAGTGTTATATACAACTGATGACTCGCTGATCTCTATCTCTGAAACCAGTAATATATTATACATTAATTGAATTTAAATAAAAATAAATAAATTACTTAAAAAATAAGGAGTTCTTTAAAATGCTTCCCTGACTGACGGCAATGCAAAAGGAGAAAAACTCTTCTAACCATCATAGATTCTGAGTCATTATTCATTCTAAACTTCATCTGTCATCTTCTCTACAGATATAATTCAATGAAACAATCTCAAATAAATAATTTCCCATCAAGAAAACATTACTGCTAGGAATATCAAGATTTCCAAGTAACCATTTATACTTAAAGTTTTTTTTTTTTTTTAAAGATTTTATTTATTTGACAGAGAGAAACACAGCGAGAGAGGGAACACAAGCAGAGGGAACGGTAGCGGGAGAAGCAGGCTTCCTGCCGAGCAGGGAGCCTGATGCGGGTCTCAATCCCAGGACTCTGGGATCATGACCTGGGCCGAAGGCAGACGCTTAACAACTGAGCCACCCAGGCGCCCCTATACTTAAAGTTATTTTAAAAACCACAATGAAAGCACTATATGGTTGCTATACTGGAGAAGATTCTTTAAATATACAATATCCATTTTTGCTGTGGCAGTATACTTTGTACTAATTGATATAATTAAATTCTACAAGTAAGAGTTATGTCTGTGAAGCATAATAAAATAATTCTACTGTTTAGCAGTGGAAAATAAAACAACCTTATCAAAAATTTTAAATCATCTGCAAGGCACATTATCAAACCCAGTAAGTGGATGGGGATTTAAATCAGTATCCTGGAAACATCTGTCAATTGATATTAATTACCTCCCAATAATTGATTACTAAGAAATTATACAGCTGGGTGGTTAACAAATAATTTTCAAGTTCACTATTTTCTTTTTATTTTGAAACTCAGAAAGATGTTGTGAATTAGGGTCCCATTTTCAAGTGAGACTGTTATGCTAGATGGCTTTGCCAAAGCCTAAATAAGTAGTAAGTAGAAGATCTCCATATAAAGACAGTTAATCTGACTCCTAATCCAGGACTATTTTCACTATTCTATCCTCCTAATATCTGTAAAATGCATTCATTCATCCAGAGGTTCTGGTACTCTGCTAGCAAGTGTTGTAGAGTTCTGAGGAAAAAATACTTTGAACCTAGAATTCTTCTTGGGGGAGGGGGTAAGGGGCATAGGGAGAAGGAGAGAGAGAATCTTAAGCAGGCCCCTCACCCAGCAAGGAGCCTGATGTGGGGCCCAATCTCAAGAGCCTGAGATCATGAAATGACCTGAGTTGAAATCAAAAGTCAGACACTTAACTGACTGAGCCACCCAGGTGCCCCAGAACCTAGGATTCTATAATCAACTAAATTAGATTGAAGTGAAGTGAAGGTGAAATAAAAATTATTTTAGGTACAAATTTTTATCAAAAGGTAAGAATTTGAATAAACTAACGTCTAAAAAATAGACTTGAGATGCAAGAAGGAAAATGAACCCAGAAGAAAGGAATGATATGCAAAAACTAATAAGTAGATATCGAAAAAGCACATTGGTAATCTCAATAAACATTTACAATATAAAAACAACTATCATTTGTATGTGTTTTGAAATGTTAGAATTAAAAATCATAGATAACAACATTAAGTCCTGGCTTATTTGGGAGAAGGATAGAAAGGCTCTAAGTTTAGACTTTTTAGAGAATTAAAATATTAAGTATATATGTGTGCTAGGCTGAACACTGGCCCCAGCGAGAGCCATGTCCTGATCTCCAGAACCTGTGAATAGTGTTTTCTGTGACAAAGGGACACTGCAGATGGGATTAAGGATCTTGAATTGGGACAATACTGGAGTGTCTAGGTGGGTCTTAAATGTACTCAAAAGTGTCCACATAAGAGAGCTGATGAGAGCAGAGACAGAGGCAATGTAAGGACTGAAGCAAGATGCTGAATGTCTGGGTTTGAAGATGGAGGACATGAAGATAGAAAAGGCAAGGAATCGGATTCTTGCCCTAGAGCCCCCAGAAGGAAGAGAGCCCTGCTGTCACCTGGGTCTCTGCCCAGGGATACTGCTGTCAGGCTTGGCTTCCAGAACTGTAAAAGAATAAATGTGGGGGGGGGGGGGGGTGCGCCTGGGTGGCTCAGCCAGTTAAACATCTGCCTTCGGCTGAGGTCATGATCTCAGGTTTCTGGGATCGAGCTCTATGTCGGGCTCCCTGCTCAGCGGGGAGCCTGCTTCTCCCTCTCCCTGCCACTGCCACTCCCCCCCACTTGTGCTCTCTCTCTCTCTCTCTCTCTCTCGATCAAATAAATAAATAAAATCTTAAAAAAAAAAAGAATGCGTTTTGTTTGAAATCACCAAATTAGTGGTAATTGTTACAGCAGCCATAGAAAACCAATAGATTAAAAACGTAGGCCTAATAACTAAAAGAACATATATGGAATATATTCTTTATTTTCGAAGAATACATACGCCTCCGCTCGTGTTTCTAAGGGTGATTTTTATTAAAATAATAATCTTGGGCATTCGGGCCACTCCCTCTCGCTCTTGTTTGGTAGACAAATCACTTCTCAGAATGACAGTTTGGGAAAGGCAATTTGCTGGTTTGCAAACTGGCTGCTGTACCCAGAGGGCAAGAACAGACCGAAGAAAGAGGCCGCCCACCCCAGACTGGCAGGTGACAGTTTTAAAAATCAAGTAAACGTGCATAGGAGGCTTGCCACAAGACAAGAAAATCCCTGCCCCTCCCTGCCAGACGCTTAGAGGTTTAGATGGAGGCCTCAGCTGGGTTCAGCCATGTATACTGTCCAGATGGGCTCAACACCCTCTTACTCTCTCAGGGCTCTGCCCTTCGAACAGCTCCTACTCAGGGAATGGTGGGTAGAACAAACACTCCTAGGACAGGGGAAGGATGAAGAGCCTCTGACTTGCCCCCAGTCCAGGTCATGAGTCAACCAGCGGTCACATCCTCTCCGTGACCTCCTCCAACAAAACAACGCTTAGCTCAGCCCCTTCTAATCTCTCTCCTCTCTTGTGATCCGTTTACCAGGAGAGAATATACATTCTGTTCTGGTCAACTGTGCTTGTCCCTGAGGAAGGAGTTCTGGGGTTCTCAGCACTACTTAGGGACCAGGTAATTCTGCCTAATTCAGAGACAGCAGACTTAGAGTCACATGCTCCAAAACCTTCATTACTAATAAAAGTGGCATCTGACCTCCGTCTGTCTCACTCTCTTGTCTATCTCTAGGTTGCTTCAGAACACACATGGGGAAAAATAAAAATATCACCCATTAGTTTTTTTGAATCTGAATTTTCAAACTGGAATGAAAGAAAAAAGTGGGAGGATTTGATGAATCCAACTGAAAACACAGAAAGAGAAAACAAAAAGAATTGAAGGAATGGTGGGCCACGCATAAGAAGACACAATCAGAACAAAAATCCACAGAGAATTTAAATATAATGGGTTGGGGAAAAAGCATACCAGGCAAGAACTAACCCAAAGAAAACTGGCATACCAATGTTCATATTGCTCAAAATACATGATTTTAAGAAATGCATTTGTGGGAATACATTTCACATTAATAAAAAACACATTTACATTGGTAAAGGATGTAAACAACAAAGGTGATATGAAATCATAAAATTACATAAACCTACATTCATAGCCTCTTTACTACACTCTTTACTTACTATACTCTTTACTTTACTTTACTATACTTTACTTTACTCTTTACTATAAAAAGTAAAAGTACCAAAATTATAAAGACAAATCGACAACTGCATAATTACAGTGGAAAATATTAATGCTGTGTGTTGGTTAGTTATTGCTCCATAAAAATTACCCCAAAATTCTCTGGCTTAAGATAACTGTCATCATGGGGCGCCTGGGTAGCTCAGTGGTTTAAGCCTCTGCCTTCGGCTCGGGTCACGGTCCCAGGGTCCCGGGATCGAGCCCCACATTGGGCTCTCTGCTCAGCGGAGAGCCTACTTCCTGCCTCTCTGCCTACTTGTGATCTCTCTCTCTCTCTGTCAAATAAATAGATAAAATCTTTAAAAAAAAAAAAGATAACTGTCATTATTACTCAAGAATCTGCTCTTTAGCTAATTAACTCACCTGCAAGGTGAACAGTTAAGATGACTGATCTTTGCTCCATGAAGTTTCTCCTCTTCTAGCAGGTTAGTCAAGATTGTTTGCATGGCATGGTAGAGTTTCCAGAGAGAAAGTAGATGGACACAATACACCTACTGAGATCTAGGCTCACAGTAGGCACATCAATATCTCTGCTGTATCCTCCTGGGCAGTGCAAGGCAGAAGGCCAGCCCAAACTCAAGACATGGGGGAAAAAGATTTCCCCTCTTGGTGGGAGGAGCTACAAAGTCACAGTTTCACGGAGGTCACCAATGTAATCAATATACATTTACCTCGCTCCGAAATTGATAAATCAAGGAGACAAAAATATTGGTAAGGATTTAAAGAGTTAATAATTAATTAACAAGCTTGATTTTATAGATATTTGATGATAGATGATGAATGGTTGATAGAGAGATATATATAAACTTGTATGCAACAAGTAAACAACAAATTTTCTTTCCAAGTACATATGAAACAGTTAAACAAACTGAGAAAAAAGCAACAAGGAATTTTCAAGAATTTCCAAGGAATCTGTCAATCAGATCACAATATTTTATCACAATGCAACTTAATTAGAAAACAACAAAGTGAAAGAAACCCATACATTGGGAGACTAGGAATGAACTCCTAAATAATTTATAGACTCATGAAGAAATCACGATAGTAACTATAAAAATTCAGATTCAAAAGAAATAAAAACACTGCATAAAATATGTGGAATGATAAAAGAGCAGGGAAATTTATAACTTTAGATACACTTATGATGAACTCAGAAAGACTGACAATAAACAAGTTTAAGCATTCACCCCAAGAAGCTGATGAAGCCTAAAGAAAGAGGAATGAAAAAAATAATAAACTTGATTACAGTCATTCAGAGAACATTCTCCAACCACAAAGTAGTTATGCTAGTTTATTTGAAGTAATAAATACTGTAACTTATACCTAAGTACTTCATGCATTTTTCCATATACAAATCTGCACTTTTGTGTGTGGGGGGAGGAAAGGTTTCATACCTAAGTATGAAACTTAGGTATGAAATAACCTACTTAGGTTATTTGAAGATAGACTATGATAAATCAAAAGTATTTTGTATAGAAAAAGTATAGAAAAAACACTAAAACTTTTTTTAAAAGAAACATAACTTATATGCCAATAGTGCAGAGAAAATGAAATCAGTAAGAACTTGAGGGCATTATACTAAATGAAATTGAGTCAGAGAAAGACAAATACTGTATAACATTTCTTACATGTGAAGTATTTAAAAATCCAACTTGCTTCTTAAATTCCACATATGAGTGAAATCATATGGTATTTGTCCTCCTCTAACTTACTTCAATCAGCATTATACTTTCAAGTTCCATCCATGTGGTTGCAAATGGCACGATTTCATTCTTTTTTATGGCTGAAAAAGATTACATTGTGTGCACAGATATAGATAGAGATCTATACCACATCTTCTTTATCCATTCATCCATAGATGGATATTTGGGTTGCTTCCATAATTTGGCTATTGTAAATAATGCTGCAATAAACACTGGGATGCATATATCTTTTCAAATTAGTGTTTTCATACAGAGTAGTGTGATTACTGGATCACCGGGTAGTTCCACTTTTAATTTCTTGAGGAACCTCCATAGTGATTCCACCAACAGTTCACAAGGGTCCCTTTTTCTCCACATCCTCTCCAACGCTTGTTTCTTGTTTTTAAGAAACAAAACAAATGAACAAAGGAAAAAAAGAGAGAGAGAGAGAGAGAGGGAGAGAGAAACCAAAAAAAACAGACTCTTAAAGAGACCAAACAGGTGTTTACCAGTGGGAAGATGGGTAGGGGGTTGGGTGAAACAGCTGAAGGGGATTAAGAGTACACTTACCTTGAGGAGCACTTAGTAATATACAAAACTGTTGACACTGTATGTTAACCATACTGGAATTTTTAAATAGAATTTTAACTTTAAAAAAACCAAACTTTTACACTATAGTGATTATAGGCAATACTGTATTATGAACATTAAACTTGCTAGAGACTAGATCTTAATTATTCCCACCACAAAAATGAAATTACAATAATGTGAGGTGAGAAGGTATTAGGTAACACCACAGTGGTAATCAAATTGCAATATATAGGGGCGTCTGGGCTCAGGTCATGATCCCAGGGTCCTGGGATTGAGACCCGTGTCAAGCTCCTTGCTCAGTGGGGAGTCTGCTCTGCCTCCGCCCCTCCATGCTCTCTCTCTCAAATAAATAAGTAAAATCTTCTTTAAAACTTGTAATATATAGGGACGCCTGGGTGGCTCAGTCGTTAAGCATCTGCCTCCGGCTCAGGTCATGATCCCAGGGTCCTGGGATCGAGCCCCACATCGGGCTCTCTGCTCAGCAGGGAGCCTGCTTCTCCCACTACCATTCCCTCTGCTTGTGTTCCCTCTCTTGCTGTGTTTCTCTCTGTCAAATAAATAAAATCTTTAAAAAAAAAAAAAAACTTGTAATATATAAATATATCAACATGATAAACACCTTAAACTTACACAATGTTACATGTCAATTGTGTTAATAAAATTGATAATGAAAATTTAAAAATAAAAACACTGAACTCATAAAAACAGAGTAGAATGGTGGCTGGACACTGGGGGATTTGGGGAGATGTTGCTTCAGGGCAGAAATTTGCAAACAGTAGATAAATAAGTCCTGGAGCTCTAACACACAGCATAGTGATTACCGTCAACAATACTGTACTGGAAACTTCAAAGTGGCTAAAAGACTAGATCTTAATTGTTCTCACCTCAAATAATATATCTGGAAAGTCCAAAACACTTGGAAATTAAACAACATTTTTTTAAATAAACCATTAGTCAAAGAAGTTAAAAGAAAATGATAAAATATTTTTAAGGTTAAATTTTTTAAAATGCATCAAAATTTGGAGATACTATCAAAGTACTGTATAGAGGGAAATGCATCACTTTAAATGCTTATATTAGAAAAGACAGGCCTCAAATCAATAATCTGTTTCCACCTTAAGAAACTAGAAAATGGGGCGCCTGGGTGGCTCAGTGGGTTAAAGCCTCTGCCTTCAGCTCAGGTCATGATCTCAGGGTCCTGGGATCGAGCCCCAAGTCCGGGCTCTCTGCTCGGCAGGAAGCCTGCTTCTCCCTTTCTCTCTTTGCCTGCCTCTCTGCCTACTTGTGATCTCTCCCTCTCTGTCAAATAAATAAATAAAATCTTAAAAAAAAAAAAGAAAAGAAACTAGAAAAATAAGTGCAAATTAAACCAAAAGCACGCATAAAGGAAATATAAAGATGAAAGTAGACTCAAATAAAATTAAAACTGAGGAAAAGCCATCACAGAAAAATCAATGAAGCTGAAAGCTGGTTCTTTGAAAAGATCAATAAATGAGATAAACTTCTAGCTAAACTGATCAGAAAAAAAGTGAGAAGCCACAAAATACCTATGAAAGAAGACACATCACTATAGAACCACAGGTATTAAAAAGATAATTAGGAAACAGTATCAATAGTTTTTTACCAAAAATTTGAAAATTTAGAAGAAATGGACAAATTGCTTAGACACAAACTACCAAAGGTTACACAAGAAGAAAAAGATAACTTGAATAGCCCCCATCTACTAATAAAATTAACTTATAGTTACAGACATTCCAACAAAGAAAACTCAAATTTGCCAGCTTTGTGACAAATTCTATCACACATTTACGGAATAAATAGCATCAATAACAGACAAACTCTTCAGGAAAATAGAAAAGGAGGGAACATTTGAAAATCAATAAGTGTAATACACCATATCAACAAACTAAAAAAGAAGATTACTGTGATCGTCTCAGTAGGGGAATAAGTACTTGACAAAATTCAAAGGTGGTCTTGGGACAGTGAAAGACTGAATGTCTTCCCCCGAGATCTGGAAAAAGGTCAGGATGCCCATTTTGACCACTCTACATCACACCTAATATTTAAACCACTCTAAATTATACTTAATATCTTAATAAGGTGGTTACTAATAACGCCAATTTAGTAAGAAACAAGAAAAATAAGTAAAATTCATTCGGAGACCTGATGCACAATCATTACAATGTCTGTCTACATAAAAACCCGGCAACATAACCCAAAAAAGCTACTAGAAGCAATACACAACTGCAGAATTCAAGATCAATGTAAAAAATCAATTCTACTTGTATACGCTAAAAGTAAGTAACCACTGAAACCTTAAAATTAAGGCAGTGCTTGCCCTGCGGTCCCCCGGATCTGTCTCTTGCTTCAACACCACCCTGAAACGTTGGTTCCCAGGGGCAACCTTCGGAGGCATCTTCTTGGCCACCCTCTGCCTCTGGGACCAGCCAACAGCCTATTTTGAGCTTCGCCCCTTAGGACTGATCAACCCATGGGCTCCCAGGGTCCTCAGAATTACTCCACCGAGCTGAAGACCACCGCCCACCGCCTGGTCAACGTGCACCCGCCGGTCTCCAACACCTACCTCTCCCGGGGCTTCTATTTGCTCTGCAGCGATGACGTGGCTCTGGAGAGGGTTAGCGCCAGCTGGCTGAGACGCGCGAGGGCCCTTAACTTCTCTAGAAGATGCCAGACCAGCGCAGAAGCCGGCTCTCTTCTAGGACTTGCACGAACTGTGCCAAGATGAGTAGCATAAAACCACCGACGCGAGGAAACCTGCCAGGGTCCTGGCAAAGCACCCGAGGGCGACCCTCCTGCTCCGCGTGCCGGGCTTCTGTCTGCGCAGATGCGCCTTTCGGCCGCTTCCCAGAAAATCACTTCCTGGGGGAGGAGGGGAAACTGGTCAAGGAGGTGGTGATCACCTGTCCCCTCTGCAGGCCGCCCCCAGGCCGGGCTGGGCCGGTATCCCTGCATCTCGGAAAGCACCCCCCCACCCCCACCGGGGCATCTCCCTGGTGCCAGGGCTCCTGCCTCAGCCCCTCCCTGCTTGCAGCCACTAGGGCACCATTTTAACCACCCTGGAGCCCCCTCCCAAGCTGCAGGACAAATGGAAACAATAAAGTTTTTTTGCACCAGAAAAGAGAAAAAATTAAAACAGTACCATTTATAATAGGACCAAAAAACATGGAGTACTTAGATATAACTCCCCCTCCCGACGCACGACACACATACCCAAGATTTGTGCAAGACTTGTATATTGAAAACTACAAAATATTCATGAAAAAAAAGTAAGCAAAACCGAAATGAAGAAAAATAGCATGTTCATGGATTAAAAGACTCAATATTGGGGCGCCTGGGTGGCTCAGTGGGTTGAAACCTCATGATATCAAGGTCCTGGGATAGAGCCCCACATAGGGCTGTCTGCTCCGTGGGGAGCCTGCTTCTCCTTCTCTCTCTGCCTGCCTCTCTGCCTACTTGTGATCTCTCTCCTGTCAAATAAATAAATAAAATCTTAAAAAAAAAAAAAGACTCAATATTAAGTTGTCAATTCTCCCTGAACTGATCTATAGATTCAACACAATCCCAATTTTAAAAAGCAAGAATTTTTTTTCAATATAAAGCTATCCTAAAATTTAGATGGAAAAAACAGGAACTAAAATTGTCAAAAATATTTTTTAAGAATGTGAACAAAGTTTTAAGACTCACATTCCTTGATTTCCAGACCTACAAAATTAGAAGAATCAATATCATATAATATTAGAAAAAGGATAGATATGTGGGACACATGACAGATCTGGAAATAAACACATACATCCATATGTGGTCAACCAATTAATCAATTTTCAACAAAGATGCCAAGTCAATCAAGTGTAGAGAAGTTCATCTTTTCAACAAAATGTGCTGGAGCAATTGGACATCTATGTGCAAAAAAGACGAGGAGGTCATACCTCACATCATACACAAAATGTAACTTGAAATGGTCATGTACCTAAAAGGAAAGCCAAAAACTGAAATTTCTACAAAATCTTTTCAATGTTGGGTTAGGCAAAAATTTCTTAGAACACAGAAAGCACAAACCATAAAAGAAAAAAAAAATGTAGACTTCTTCAAAGTTAAAATTTTCTGGGGTTCCTTGGTGGCTCAGTTGGTTAAATGTCTGCCTTGGGCCCCACCACATCCCATGGGCCTTCCTTCTCAGCCAAGAGCCTGCTTCTCCCTCTCCCACTCCACCTGCTTTTGCTCTCTCTGTCAAATAAATAAAATATATTTTTTAAAAAATTAAAAATTTCTGTTTCCCAAAAGACGTTTGAAGAATGCAAAATAAGCCACAGACTTAGAGAAAATGTCTGAAAAATACGTATTAAAAAACAAACAAACCTCTGGTATCTAGAATTTATAGGAAACTCTCACAACTCCATGGACAGTTAGATTGAGCACTAGGAACTGAAACTTGGCAGGCTTCCTTAGATGGAATAGGAAGGCATGGAGGAAATAGGACAACCTGCTAAAGAATGAAGCAAACCTTTGCAGGAGTCGGCCTCATCACTGCGGGAGACCTGCGCCTTACTACTTAGGATGTTGCCACAGCGACATCACGTGGCAGTGAGAGGCAAACGCAACAGTGTTCCAAAAGGCTTCCTGAAGTCTTGCGGGTGGGAGGGGGGGTGCGGGTGCGGGTGCGGGAGAGGTGGGGAGCTGCACTTCCAGCCCTGGGGACTGCGTTAAGCCCCTAGAGTTCTTGGACGATATTAAAAGTGGAGACGACCTCAAAGGTGGAACATTCTGGATTTATCCTAATTAGTTGAGTATTCAAGAAAACTAATTAGAAAAATAAAACAGATAGAACTGTAATTAAATTCTGAGTTTGTGAAGCATTTCATGCTACCATAAATATTGCAACTTTATACTTATATGTGGCCATAGTTTAAATTTATAAGAACTTTGTATTTGTTTTCTGTTACTTCCATAACAAACTATGGCCAGCTTAGTAGCTTAAACAAGTTTATTATCTGACAGTTCCATAGGTCAGAAACCTGATATGGGTCTCACAAGGCTAAAAGCAAGCCACTAGTGGTGCTCTGTTCCTTTCTGGAGGCTCTAAGGGAGAATCCATCTCTTTGCCTCTTTGAGTTGTTAAAATTCAGTTCCCTGTGGTTATAGAACTGGGAACGCTGTTTTCTTTCTGGCTGTCAGCTGAGGGCCATCCCAGAGTCCAGAGGCTACCTAGGTTTCTCAACTTGTTGCTCCCTTCTTCCTTCTTCAAAGCCAGCAAAAGCAGGTTGAGTCCATCTCTCCTAGAACCTCTCTAACCTACTCTTCTATCCTCCTCCTCCACTTTTGAGGATTCCTATGATTAGAATCTAGGACCCTTGCAGATAACCATAGATAATTTCCCTATCTCCAAGTCTTTAACTTTGACCACATCTGCAAAGTCCCTTTTGCCCTGTAAGGTAATATAGTCACAGGTTTTAAAATTAGGCTGTGGACATCTTTGAGGGGATGGGATTATTCTGCCTACCATATATTGATGGGTCTTTTGTTTCAAAGATTTTTTTGTTTTTAAGTAATCTCCACACTCAGCATGGGGCCCAAACCCACGACCCCAAGATCAAGACTCATATGTTCCACCAACTGAACCAGCCAGACACCCCTAGGTTTTTTAATATTTAAAAATCTTATCTTAAAAATATCTTGACTTTCCTACTGGGGAAAAGACAAATTTTTAGGATAGCATTTACCCAATTATTCCTAACCTCTACTTCAGCCTCATTCCCCTCCATTGATTCTATACTAGATTTAAGTTGGGGATCAGTGAAGGGATTTCAGTGTTTCAATAAACCATCTGAAGTAGAATGCAGAACTTCAAGTGTTTGCTTATTTTTCTGGGGAAAAGTTCCAGAATTTAGATCAGATTCTCAAAGTACTCTGTGAAACATCCTCCCCTGGGGGAAAATAAATTATAAAATTGTTTGTAAATAAATGTGTTACTTTCATACAACATACATTTTCATGCCTCCTCACTTTTATGCATCTTGTTCCATGAAATTGGGTGGTGTAATGGAAAAGGTATAGGCTTTGGATCTCCCTCAGGTATCTGACTCAATCTAAGACTGGCACTTATCTGGTAAGAAATAAGGAAGGTATCAAGTTTGGTGGGGAGCCATTGAGATGAGAGCAATTCAGGACATGTTTGGTGAACCTTCACGATAACCAAAAAATCAAGGAGAGATCATCTTAATTAAAGGAATCGAAGAAAGAAAAGATAGTCATATTATCCATAATAAAATTAAATGGTTGAATATGATAAAAAGGTAGAATAAACTATATTGATGGACAACAAAATAAGGGGAAATTTTGTCACACACATGGCAAATTACCAACAAGGTAAACTCCAAAGAATAGAAATTCAATTTTCACAGAACAGTGCTAACTCAATTTTAAAAATAACTTTATTCATAATAGCTCAAAGTGTTGTCCACATGTAGATGCACCTAGAAATCACTACACTAAGTGAAAGTTGTCAAGGACAAGATCCCAGAGCACCTGGGTGGCTCAGTTGGTTAAGTGGCTGCCTTTGGCTCAGGTTACGGTCCCAGGGTCCCAGAATTGAGCTCCACACAAGGGAACCTGCTTCTTCCACTCCCCCACCCTGCTCATGTTCTCTCTCTTGCTATCTCTCTCTCTAATAAATCTTTTTTTTTTCTTCCAGATTTTATATATTTGCAGAGAGAGAGAGAGAGCACAAGCAGGGGGAATAGCAGAGGGAGAAGCAGACTCCCCACTGAGCTAGAAGCCCAATGCAGGGCTTGATCCCAGGCCCCCGGGATCATGATCTGAGCCAAAGGCAGACCCTTAGAACGTTTGAGCTACTCAAGCATAAATAAATAAAATCTTAAAAAAAAAAAAAGGCACAAGATCCCATTTATACCGCAAAAGATCAGAAGGGAAACCTCCTGGCGTGATGGAAATGTGTTTTTTTCTGCATGTGTGTGTGTGATGTAAATGTTCTCCTGTGTGATGAGATGTTCTTTACCTTGGTTACACAACTGAACCTATTTGTCACAGCCCCTTGAACTGTTCATTCAGATTAATTTTACTGAATGTAAATTATAACTGTTTTAGCAGATGATAATGGAGATGTGATGGGAAAGAGGAGAAAGCCAGGCCAAAAGTTAAAAAACAAAGCCACTCTTTTTAAAATTGTGTATTTGATCCCATCTATACATTAACCAAAATTTGTATGCATATGTATAAAAAAGCTTGTCAGCAATGTAATACTGCAAACCAATACTTGTATCATTGGCATACAATGGGCAGAGGAATTCGAAGCCAGATGGCAATGGATTGGGAAAGAGAAGGAGGTGGTAGAAGTGGGCCAGTGCAGTTAGCAAATCTAACATTGGTTAAGTTTTGTAGTTGATCCTTGGAGCAGCAATAACGAATGAAAGAGATACATATGAGGCATGCTATACATGCTGTAACTGGCCTCAGTATTTTCAAAAGAATAAGGGCTCACTTTGAGCCCTACTAGATCAATTATACTTACAGCACTTCTGTAAAAATGATCATTTTTGAGGGAATCCACATGAAGGAAAGAGCAGCAGTTCTTGGGGTATAGGGTGATGTTAGCCTTTCTGGAAGGAGCCCATCTTAGCATGGGCTAACTATGCTTCAAAAGTAGAGCACATGAGCAAATGGCCCATGTGAGCAGACAGAGAGCAAGCCTGAGTAGTTAAGGAAACTCCAGCTTTTTTAGAAATCAGCACAGGCCTCTGTTGAGTATATGGTTGTTCATACCAAAATGGATCTAATGCCACCCAGCTACGTTTATGTTCAAGAATTAATAATAATGTTTGGGGCGCCTGGGTGGCTCAGTGGGTTAAGCCTCTGCCTTCCGCTCCGGTCATGATCTCGGGATCCTGGGATCAAGCCCCGCATTGGGCTCTCTGCTCAGCAGGGAGCCTGCTTCCCCCTCTCTCTGCCTGCTGCTCCCCTTGCTTGTGCTCTCTCTCTGACAAATAAAAAAATAAAATTGTTAAAATATATATGTGTGTATGTGTGTGTGTGTATAATATGTATATATATATATAATACTGCCTGGTACATAGTAAGCATTCAGTAAACATTAGCAATTGTTATAGTGTGTGTATACACACACACACACATACACTATAAACATATATATATATATACCACGTATATATGTATAGTATGTATAATGTGTGTATATATACACACACACACACACGGTATAGTTTACAACTTAACTTGTGTAGCCACTAAAAATAAGCTCCATGATCATAGGAACTTAAGTGTGTTTTGTTCGCTGCCTAAAACTGTGCCCCGAGATCTAGTATCTAGCAGGCATTCAGTAGTTGTTGAATGTGAATACCTACCTACCAAAGACAATGAAAATGCCACAAGGATTACAGGCGCTGCCCAAGAGACATGTGCTGACTGCAGGAATGAATGGAGGTGATCGGATGGAAAGCGATTTCAGACTACTGGCAGTACTACACCACACAAAGGAGGCAAAGAAGAGATTCAGAAATATTCCAGTTTATAAACTTTTTATTTAAAAAATAAAATTATAAACAAAATACAGAAAAATATTGACACCTGCGGTAACAAGAAAATGACTTCTAATCTTTAGGGTAGTTTGTTATCCTGAAAGAGCAAAATCATGAGTTTTATAAAGAAATTTTATTGTGCAAAGGAGGAATGTACATTTTAAGGTTCATTTATAATAGGTATTTGGCATTGACAGAAAAAGTATTTCTACGTATACATTCAACATTTTGCAGCATATTTACATTCAAGTTACATTTTCAAATTCTATGCCAAATACAATCTAACTCACCACAAAAATCCCCAAGATATAATTCTGTTTATTTGGTAGGAGTGCAGTATGATTCTACTAGAAATAATTTTATGCTCCTACTAGATCAATTATACTTTAACTACTTCAACAAAATTCATTGACCTTCTCTTTCCAGTTGAAGCCAAGCCTCTTCTAGATAAATCAAACACTAACAAAATTTGGCCAGTTACAAAATTACATAGTTTTTTCCTCCTTCCTTACAGACATTATTAAAACTTTCAATGGAAGGTCACTGGTTCTAATAAATTAGTTTTTCTTTTACAGTAGTTAGGACAGAGTATGGATACAAGTTGCAGAATTTTAACTCATTTTTAAAAGATGGTTGAAGCACTCTTCCTCTCAGGTGTTATCGAATTCCAAATTCGGTTGTTCTCAAAACACATTAAGAAACCCACATAGTGTTTTCAAAACTTTTCTTCATTTTCTCACACATTCCTCAAATCAGATTTCTTAATCGACAATTTGTAAATTTCTTGCTTATTTTCTCTCAATTACACTAGGAGAGCTATTATAATTTCTCGATGATCTTACCACTTTGTTTCAAAGTATGATTTTATTAAAGTCAACATAAATTACAAGTAAACTTCCAACTCTGCTACAGTTCTCTGAGAAATCTATCAGAACCTAGTGAAGAGTCAACGTTCCATGGGGCCTGACTAGGACTGGCGAATGAAACGTCAAGATTTGAAAATTCTCATGCCTCCAAGAAATTCCAAACAAATCAAATCTACTCATAATGTACCAATTCTTTCTTAATTATCTCAAATTAAGTTCACTTTTAAAAATCCAGTTAAGATAATTAAAGACAAAACAATGGAGACAGATGAATTTCTTTTAGTCGAGCTCTTTCTGATTTACTTCAGGTTGTAACTTCTCCTCCAGGACATGACGGCTGGCAGTTGGCAGTAGGCTGCTGAGTTGACAGCACTTCTAATTCGGATTCACGAACAAAAACCACTGCATCCCCACTTACGTTTATAAGACACTGTGCCTATACAAACAACAGAAAATGTTCAATCACCAACTCAGAGATCTGCTCATAGTTTTCTGTTATTTTAGGGGCAGTGCTACATAGCTCAAAAAGCATAGGCTTTTAAGTTACTTGGAAAAAGCAGACAACCCAATAGAAAAATGAACAAAGGGGAAAAAAAGAAGGCAACTCCCAAGAAAGGAAACTCTTAAAAAACCCCATGGATAATTTTAAATTTTTTAAAGGAAACTTTAACAATTCTAAGTGAGCTATTATATGAACAATACTGATAAAAGAAATTTATTCAAAAATTAATCCTAAGCAACAATTATTTGCCCCCACTAACAGAATTATTCATCAAGAATAATAATTGGGACATACTCTTCTCCATTATGGTAGTTAGAACCGGACAGATTATAGTCTGAACTAAAGGGTGTCTTTCACAGTAACTTAGGAGCAAACCTTCCAGAGATATTTAAGAATACCCAGGATATGAAAACAGCATCTGATCTATATATGACCATGGTTACCAATACATTTGTTAAAACATGTTTCAAGCATCTAGAATCAAAAAGTTCTGAAGAGTAGTTCTCTTTGGTGGGAGTGGGGAGAGTATGGGAGATGGGAAAGCCATGGGGGAAATCCTCAGGTTCCTCCAAAAGAAGTTTGTAACTACATCTCACCTGGTTTTTATTTGGATTCTCCATGAAGACACACTGCTTCATTATGTAGGAGACAACAGCATTCCCTCCTAATGCAGCCACATGAGCTCTCACCATTGCAAACACTTCAGCAATAAAAGCATGGAGAAAACCACTGACTCCTCCTTCCTAGAAAATAATATGCAAGAAAATCAAACTGTATACACGAATGTATATAAAATGCCAAATAATATATACTAAGACATCTTAAATGATCTTAATATAATGGGTGCTCATTTTAATTTCCCTCGTAAAGGGATTTGTTGCATGAATGAACAAACCTTCATTGAACACATGTCTGTGATGGCTATTAATATCCTTTACAGATAAAACTGATGTCAGAAAATGTGTCACATGTCCATGACTATGACCACATAGCTAAGCTAACAAAAAAATGGCAGAGCAAGAATTCAAACTGTTTCTCCAATTCCAATATCTCCATCAAATCATTCCTCTCACTCGCAGAAACTGATGGCAAATATAAACAATAAAACTTCTCTGCTCTCTCTCTCCCATTCCGAAGCAAGTTCCTGGTACACTTGCCTTTTTACCAGCTTCTCAAACCTATCAAGCACTTTTCTTGCCTCAGGTTCATTGTGCACGCTGTTCCTGAAGGCTCCTCACCCAATTTTCCACCAGGATAACTCTTACTAAATTCCTCAGGTCCCTGCTTACACATTACTTCCTCAGGGAAACGTTCCCTATCAGATCTAAATTAAGTTCCCCTGTTATATTCTCTGATAGCCTCTATTGTATTTCTTTATATTACTTATTAGTAGTTACATGATTACTTGTTGAATGTTCACCATGCTCCATTCCACTAGACTGTAAATTCTATCAGGTCAGAGACTGCCATCTGTTTTGCTCATAACTCTATGCTAACACCTACTTCAGCAGGTGCACACACTGAGCATTCCATACATATTTGTTAGGGAATGAAATCCAGTAGTTCAGGAAATGTTTTCAGTGTTCAAAATTAAAACAGAAGCCAAAGTCTAGCTGAGAGCCTAAAATGCTTTAGAACCTAAGTTTTCCATGAATTCTACTGAAGGTTTTTTACAGTCTAGGAATAAATTTCAAACTTTAAATTGGAAGTTAAGGGCAAAATTTAATGCACTGTTAGGAAAAAACATTTGACCAGATCACACCTTACTAAAAAGCCAGAGGCTCCTACACGTAGAGATAGCTATATAAAGGTCGTTCGCTTTGTAGTTAAGGAATTGAGGTATTTCAGCCTACCTCTCAGTCACAGCTCAGTACAGTTTTTTCTTTTACTTGTATCTGTTTTACTCGTGCCTTTTTTCTTTTTTAAGATTTTATTTATTTGTCAGAGAGGAGATAGATCACAAGTAGGCAGAGAGGCAGGCAGAGAGAGGGGGGGAAGCAGGCTCCCCGTCGAGCAAAGAGCCCAATGCGGGGCTCGATCCCAGGACCCTGGGATCATGACCTGAGCCAAAGGCAGAGGCTTTAACCCACTGAGCCACCCAGGCGCCCCTTACTCCTGCCTTTTAAACCTCAAAATTCTGATGACGGAGTAACAGACTACAGAGGGGTAATTCTTAAAAGATTACATAATTGAAAGCTAGTAAGTTAGCAAGCAATGAATACATTTGCCATCCAGTTACTATTACAAATCTCTGTTGAAGGGAAATCTACTATGAAGCAACATTTTGGCTGCTTAAGTAATAGAGAAGGCACTTAGGAAATAAAATTTTATGGACTAAAATAATGCAATATCCATGTACTATTAAGAGCAACTGGAAAGTTAATTCACCAATCTATACCAGCTTCTAACACTCAACTTTCTTTGTCAAACTTAAATGGGCTTAAAAGTGTCATCTAATTTAATTCTATATTAAAAAGGGTTTTGAGAATATATTTAGTGTCTTTTCCATCTCAATGCAATTAGAATATGATTTAAAAGCTAATTAATCATAAAGGAAACATCTATCTAATCATTCTGTCAGAAGTCAGGCCCTCATTTACACAAAAATACCTATGTCTACTCTGTCAGGTACTGTGCCAGGTACCAGATGGTGAACAAGATATTAAAAAACAGTATGAGGGCTGGGGTCCCTGGGTGGCTTAGGGGGTTAAGAGTCCGACTCTTGATCCCAGCTCAGGTCTTGATCTCAGGGTCATGAGTTCAAGCCCCGTGTTGGGCTCCATGCCCAGCATAGAACCTACTTGAAAAAGAAAATATGATGGCTATTATTTCTAAGTAAGTGTAGAAACATTGATGGAAAGACAGTGGGAAAAAGGCATAGTTAAATCATCTTCATAATGCTCACGCTTTAAAAAAATACAAACTGCTTAAGAGTTTATTGGGTTTCATACCTATTCAGAATAATAAAAAATTTCCCTATTCACAATATTTGTCTTATTTCGTAACATAAGACACAATGTAAATACAATTTTTTTCTTGAGTTTAAATTCCTGTGTAATTAAAGATATAATAGGCTGACTGTGATCCTTAAATTTGACCACATCAAAACATTATAACTACTGTTACCCAGTAAGAGGTAAGAATTTGAATGGCATTCCCATGTAATTTTAGAGAGGTGGGAATAAAATGAGCAGCTGCATTCTTTCTCAGGGGGAGAAAATGATAAATTATCCCCATAGACATCTATCTATAATTTAGTCCCCTATGATTTCTAAGTCCTTAAAAACTATTATTTAAATATATCTCAGACAAATAACTACTTGAGAAAAAACTAAGCTGTGCTTTGAGGCTGTTTTAAATCTCTAACCATACATAGATCAATTTACTTGTTTTATTTATCATATAATAAGGATCTGGGATTTCTAATAATAAATGAAATTAAATCCAACATAACTCTTGTGATAATACTAGGTGCTATATGAAATTGGGCAAGTCTAATCTAGAATCAATCCATACAGGTTATTGAAAAAAACAAAAAGTTGTGTATATGTGTGCGCAAGTTGTGATTACTTTGACAAAAAATAACAATCTAAAATTGTAGTAATAATCTGAAATAACAATCTGAACACAGTTTTGTTACTACTGTCTTCAATCAGAAAATTCACAAAAACAATGTTATAAAATTACCTCACGAAGAGAAGTGGTTTCCCGAATAAAAAACATGTTAATTATTCCAAGATATTTAGTTATTTTTGCTCCAGGAATAAAAGAAAGAGGTGTCATCTTAACAACCCCAACTGTGGAATTTGCACAAGGTGGAGTTGAACGGTTCCGGAAATTTCCTTCACCCATAGGACTTGCTTTTTCAACTGTCACAGCTAAATTTGGAGAAAGAAGAAAAAACATCAAGATCGGGTGTTAGTAACTCAATTATTCTCTAAGGTTTCCAAATAAGTGGTGACAACATTCAGCTGTCTGTGAGGCTAAGCAATGTCATGAAAGTAAAGAAATTATCATGCACTGCATGCAATTAAAAAGAGAGAGAGAGAAAAACTTAAGAGGAAATGCTGGAATGGAATTCTTTTGGAAGAAAAATGGCATTCCTGCAAAAGAAAATGTTGATGCGGTGTAGCTACACACACAATGATTGTTATTAAAGTGAAGAAAAAGAAAAAGCGGTAGAGCATTAAAAATTATCTGCTGTAGGAACAAATTATTACAAAGAGAGTGTGAAAGTTGTTATATTTCCCAGTGTAGTTTTTTCCATCTTTTTCAGACGACTTCATCACTGTCAACTTGTAGATAAACCTTACATTAACTAGTTGTAATAGGTTTCTTCTCCAAACCTTTTTGATCAAACTTACAATTTTAAAAACTTAACAAATGACCTTGGCTGTCTAAAAGTTGATTGTTTTAAAAGTAAAATAAATAATAAGTATTGCTTAATAAGTAACTACCATAAGCCAGACACACACATATATATATGTATATATCTAATCCTTACAACAACCCAGCAACATAGGTATTATTATCCCCATTTTACACATGAGGAAACTGAGTCTCAGAGAAGTTAAATAACTTGTCCAAGGTCACGCAGCTATTAAAATGACACTTCTAGGATCCCAAACCAGATCTGTCTGGTTCCATATCCTGTGATCTTTCCTCTAAAACATCATTTAATCCTTTTTAATGTAAATTCCTTCACTCAAATACATTTACAGACTCTGTACGTGGAGTATAAAGAACATGTAAGTAATGATGCTGATTCTAGCAGTGAGGTAAGAGTTAACTACTTTCTATTCAGAAATACCTCATTCTTTTAGCCCTCTGGCTATCACTCTCAGTAAACTAGCAGATGCCATCCACTTCATAGTAGCTGGGGTCCTGGAAGAGTATCTCTACAATAAGAGAGCCCATAATTTCCTTCCATTCGAAGGATATAATTATATATTTATACACTTTTAAGAATACCTTCACAAAAAGTAAAATTTTAAAAACACGATTGTACAGTTAAAATGAACAAACCTAAAGGCCCTTCAATAACTTTTGCTAAGTGACCATTAGAGTCTGCAGCTTTCACACTCCAATACATGATTGATTGGCAATGTTATTACTGGGCAGTAAGGTCTAGCCTTCACCACTGGGAAATCAGGGATATGCTTCTCAGATCATAATGTGGTAGAAACATCCGCCTACTTGTCTTAATTGATCCGCGCCTTATGGTCTGAGCTTTCAGTTTAATGAGCTCTATCCAGCTGCTGCATCTGTCTGCAAAGGAACTGTAATCAACTGACGTTGCTGAAAACACAGACAGAAAACAAAAGAAAAAACAAAGAAAAAATATGGATGACGTCTCTTACTCGTCATAACACTCCTTCTGATGACGTAATTTAACTGTAACTTAGAAAAAGAATGGTCCTTTTCAAGTCAGATATGAGAGATAATAAAGAGTCAAGCTTTAGACACTGATTTGTCCAGAACCAAGTTCTCAGTTAGCTGGCTGAGCATTTTTGGTGATGTCATAGTTGTGTGGTTGTTTAGGGAAAATGGAAGCAAGGTCTAACAATATCAGTGAAAGGACCATATACTGCTTTAACTAACTTTATATCCCATTCTTTTTACTTTACAATGTATTATCTGTCTATATTTTATGACTTGAATTTACAATTCAAACTTTGTGAATAATTCACTTCCCTATTTTTTCCCCTGAAAAATCAAAAAAATAATGAGAATCAAATGCTGAAGAATACATTTTTAAAAAATCACTAGTTGACTTATCTTTTATTAAAACATTCTTTCTACCGTCAGTAACAGGAAAGCCAAAAGGTCACTTTGGTCAATACTCTGTTTTCACATCTGATTTTGGCAACAAAGCTTTTGATGACATTGACTGGGGAGGCAAGTAGGAGTCTAACAAGTTACCCTTTTTAACAAGAATAGCTTTTACTATTACTGAGCTAAAAAATGTTAAAGAGCTAAGATTTTATTCTTAGAAACAGGGAAACTATTAAAATGCTAAAAATGTAAATATTAGTTTAATTAGTATTTTAAAAGACACATTCTAACTACAGTAAAGTCACGTTTTGGTGTCCATTCCACTGTCCAGTGCATTTCTCCAATGTCTGTATGTCTATGCACCACCACACTAGAATTTCACACCTTTGGTGACTATTTGCTTAATTAGACAAACTCACCTCTCTGTGCAGCTGGTATACCTGAGTTAGAACTTGCACTCTCCAGGTGTTCTAATAAGACAATATGAACAACATTAGCTTGAATGCTAAGTACAAGCCAGTATCTCTTCTTTGCTGTTTGTCAATATCTCTATAAGCCAGATGAATACCAGGAAATCTTTATGGCTTCATTATAAAAGCAAACCAAATAGAAGTATTTAGGTTTTAAATGCAGTTTCTATTGAGTAATGAAAACTTGCTCAGTTAATAAATATCATGCCAAGGAAGACTACTTGTTACTGTAACACAAGAAGAGTTTCAGAAACATCATAGACATGAGAAAATATAAACACAGTAACAAATGTTAGTAGGATGAAAGCAGGGTGAGAAAATTGAGCAGAGAAAAGCATCAGTGTATTAGGAAGAAAATCTGAAATGAACATGGAGGAGAACTGTTTGTGTGTGGGGGGAGGGGGGCGGAAGAGCAAGTAAGATTAAAAACTGGAGACCAGGCCAGGACCTATGTCTCAAAGATAAACACAAACAGCTAGCTTACTAGCCATAACCCTCCCCCTCACCAACCCCCCTTCATTCATGGACTTCACTATCAACAGCTCCCTCTGCTGGCATCAAAACATCATAGAACTAAAAAGTGCTCTCCACAGACAGAACTAGATCTCAAACTGGAATCACTCCCTTTCCAGTAACCTTATTAAAGGAATACCCAGAATTTTCCTTAGTATTTTGTATTTTTATTAAAACAACTTAAAGTACTGTACAAATTTAAACAGCACTATTAGAAAAACTTCATAATCTATTTCTAAAGTTCAGACTCTACCTATATTAGCATATTTGAATTTTTGTTTCAAAGAATTTTATAACTGAAAGAATAGTGTTGCCAAATTAGAAATAACTCATAAAAAACACTGAATTGACTGAATAATTTCAGTCATCCGGTTTTTAAAAAGAATTTATAAATTAAGTATATACATATTTTTTATCTTTGCTTAATGTGTTAATCTTTTGGTAATATTCTTAAATTAATAAAAGTTATACCTTTTAAAAAATAAGATCTGTACAGGTTTCTGCTAATTGGATGCAACGGGAGTATCTCTCCATATTCCCTTCTCTTCCTATACTGGAAATGTGTATAGTGATTGATGTTCCTCTTAAAATACACAGCCATTGAATAAAAGGGATCACTAGGAAGGATCTACAAAATGACTGGGAGGGTACCGTCTTTCAAATGTGCCCGACCATCATGCCCTCGAATTGAAGATTTAGGCAAGAAATCATCCTCCCTGATTCAGGATCCTGAGGAACTTTGGAAGCCTGGAAGTCTCGAGATGGAACCAACAGGAAGGAGACCAGAACAGAGCAGACATTCAGAAGCTTGCCATATCTCTAGGGACAGTTAGTTCAGGTCTGAAAAAGACTGTCGTGCAGAAGCTGGGACAGCAAATGCCTACCCAAGCTTACATATGCTGGGAGAGTCCCAGGGCTCTCCCATGTCCTATGCAGTACAGACTTGGGGAGTACAGACTTATAGAAAATATAGCTGGCATTAGGAATTCTGTGCAAGTTTTTAAAATGAGGGAATGGGGCAAAAGCTAAAAAAAAATGTGAAAATTACTAAAATGAAATTATCTTTTATATCTCAGTATTATCTGGGTAATATGAAACTCCTCAGTAGAAACTGTATATAATTTAATGACAAATGTCCACAAAGAGCTTAAACATGTAGAAAAGAATAGTGTTCTCATCTCTAAATAGCAAGTGAAAAATAAAAAAATAAAGGTACACAATGATCTGTAAAATACTTGCTTTTTAAAATGGAAAAAAACAGAGTATCTTTGCAAAGACAGACAATAAAGGTGGTTGAGGGTAGTTGCCCCTTGAAATAGGAAATGAATGGAGAAGGGAGCTTGATTTTGGACTATATGATTTTTTGGTAAGATTTGAATTTTTCACTATGTACATTTATTAATTTTCCAAAAAGTTTACAAAGTGGGGGGGCAGCAAGGGAAAATGTCTTTCCCTGCCTCCACATGTGAATGTATTTGAATTAAAATATGAGAAGAAAAAAAAAAGCTTTTAAATTGCAGATAGTCTTTTTTTTTTTTTAAGATTTTATTTATTTATTTGACAGAGAGAGATCACAAGTAGGCAGAGAGGCGGGGGGGGCGGGGGGGGCAGGGGGAAGCAGGCTCCCTGCTGAGCAGAGAGCCCAATGCAGGGCTCCATCCCAGGACCCTGAGATCATGACCTGAGCTGAAGGCAGAGGCTTTAACCCACTTTAACTCACTGAGCCACCCCTAAATTTAGGCACCCCTAAATTGCAGATATTCTTAAGGGAAAGGTTAAAATAGATCATTTTTTATCTCACTTAAGGAGAGCAGGTTCATCTAACATGTTTGCTAGGATCTTAATTTTTCCCTCAGAGAAAAGGCCCAAGATGAGATGGTCCTGGGAACAACAGATGAACATCAGCACTTCAGACATTTGAATACCTCAGGTGTCTAATAACCTCAGTTACTCTGCTCTTCCAATTACAATTTGGCTTCCCGGGTAATAGGCTTCTCAAAAGAGAAGGTACTGCAGGTACTAGCTGTCTGGCTTGGTGGTAAAAAAGTAATTAAGGTGAAAAAGAAATAAACTCATATGCAATCTCTAAGTCAATACTTTAAAAAAAAAGCTTATTTCATATTCAGGATTAGAAATCTTATTAAAATCTTTTGGGCTTTGTTGAGGAGCTAATGCCAATTGTCAGCCATATCTGTGTAGAAGTTTGAGACAAACACTTCTTACGTTGGGTTCCCCCCATCCTTGCCTGCAGAAGGTCTCAATCAAGACACACAGCAGCCTACTTCTCTTATAATTTCCTCTCCCACTGGATACAAGAAAAGGATTATTTTGCATCATTAAAAAGTCACCCGTAAGTGATAACCCTGTTATCCATAAATGAACCCTAGAAAATGAGCAAGGCAAACAGAACGTAAGGTTTTATTACTCTCTTAGTATACTCTAACAATATTTAACAAGCCCTGTCAGTGTGGGGAGGGGGACTAACCTAGGTTAAAAGCAGTTGAGTGGCAATGGGCATATTGATAACCAACAGAAAACAATGTGGCAAGGATTCTTCCTCCTTCAGTTATATATGTTCAAGTGCTTCCGAAGTTGGAGACTTCTCCATTCTTCCAAATAGTCATAACCAATGACAAAGGTATCAGCTGGCTATGATAAAGCTCTATGCCAATCACTAATTCCTCTGACAACTTGTTCACTTTATGTCATTAGAATTTACAGGTCACCTTTGTTCTGAATAATTAAAAAGTATCTGAGATAATCATATCTAGCCATCTTAAGAAAATTAAAATTAAAAAAAGTTGCTGAAACTTCTGAAGATGCTCTGGCAGATTAAAATATATGCAATCTGGGGTGCCTGGCTGGCTCAGTGGCTAGAGCATACAACTCTTAATCTTGGGGTTATGAACTCAAGCTCCACAACGAGCATGGAACCCACTTAAAAGAAAATATATGCAATCTAAAATATTTTACTATTTAAACATTCTCAGGGCAAGCTGCTGCTTGGGTGGCTCAGTTGGTTCCTTCTGCTCCAGTTGTGATCTCAGGGATCCTGGGATCCGGCCCCAAGCCAGGCTTCCTGCTCAGTGGGGAGTCTGCTTCTCTCTCCCTCTGTCCCCAGTTCATGCTCCCTCCTACTCTTTCTATCTCAAATAAATAAATAAAACCTTTAAAAAAATAAAATAAAATGTTTTTTAAAAAAATAAACAGGGGCTCTTGGGTGGCTCATTGGGTTAAGCATGATCTCTATCTCTCACAAATAAATAAAACCTTTAAAAAAATTTTTAAAAATAAACATTCTTGGGTTTTTTTACTTTAAACTTTAAAAAAAGATTTTATTTATTTATTTTAGAGAGAGAGAGAAAGAACGAGCATCCGCGCTCATACATGGGGGGAAGAGAGAGGGAGAGGGAAAGAATCTCAAGTATACTCCTCATTGAGCATGGAGCCCAACATGAGGAAGGATCCCAGGTCCCTGAGATCATGAACTGAGCTGAAACCAAGAGTCAGACACTTAACCAACTGGGGCATCCACGTGCCCCTAAACATTCTTAGTTTTAAGTTATTATGGCTTTATGTCTCTTTTGGCATTTTCTGTCTCTTTATGTCTCTTTATGTCAAAATTTGGCTTTATGTCTCTTTTGGCATTTCCATCAATCTATAATGCACTGATTAGCTATGTCCTATAACTATAAAATCTGGCTTAACGACAGATTATGTGCATTCAAATATTGGTGGACTGATAATGAAATTGCCATATTATAGCTAAAAATGATTAAAGCATAGAGAAAAATATAAGTAGCTTCCATTTGGATAATCCACTAAGAGGAAAAACTCAACTGTATATTACAGTTATGTAATATACAATTGTATATTACTCACGATATGTATATTAGATGACAAACACAATTAGCTTCTCTATTTGAGGCATTAAAGCGTCCAACTAAAGGTGTACAATAGCCTAAACCACTTTTCTTCAATCCCCATCTTTTGTTTTCCTGCTTTTGTTTCCAGGCATCCATTTGTCTCCTCCCTCCCCCTCTTTGGATCTTCTCTTCCAAATAATGCCTATTTTCATTAGTAACCCAATTCAATTTTCTTTGCTGCTTACTCACTTCTCCCCAGACTCTGGATTTCCTTGAAGAAGCAAAGATTCCTTATTACCACTTCTCCATCAATTCTCTCTTTCCTTCCTTCTCTTTTCCTTCCTTCCCATGTCTGAGATAAGTTTCTCATACGTTTTCCACTCTTATAAGACATTTAGAAGCTCTGTTGTCAAGTATATATACATTTGGGAGTATTATGTTTTCTTAATGAATTGACCTTCTTATTATGCAATGTCCTCTTTTATCCCTGGTATATTCATTGTTCTGAAGTTTGCTTTGTGTGATATATAACATAGCCACTTAAGTTTTCCTTTGCTTATTGTTTGCATGGTATATCTTTTCCTGTCCTTTTACTTTAACCCATCTCTGTGTTTATTATTAAAATGGGTTTGTTTGTTTTTTACACATAGCATAGTCTTGGGTCTTGTTGTAGTTATCCAGTCTGATATTCTACATCTTTAATTGGTATGTTTGGACCATTTATATTTAATATAAATTACTGATATGGTTGAATTTAGGTCTCTTATTTTTATTTTAGGTCTACTATTTGTTTTGTGTTTGTCCTTTTGTATTTTGTTTGTCCCTTTGTATTTTGTTTTCCACTCTTTACTTTCCATTTTCCCTTCAATCTCCTTCCTCTCAGCATCTCTCTCCTTTTAGGACTTTCCACTAATTGTTGGGGCCATCAATAACATGGAGAATGTCAGCGTTTTTTATTTTTGCTACCATTTGGTCATAATGATAAAATACATTTTAAAAAGAGAGAAAAAACAGACATGCAATGAATTGTTAATACATAAAGGTATTTTTAGTTAGTGCAAAGAATTGTGTGATAATTTAAGAATTTAGAACCATTCATTGGCAGGATAAAATAAAAGCTAATTTTTATAGTTTTTATAGGTTTATATTTCTAATCACTAGTTTAAAAAAATGTAAGGCAAGTCATTAAATTAAAAAAATTAAGCTACCTTTTAGAATAAAATTTGGCTTAACAAAAAATAATCCTTATAGCCTCAATAAAAATAAAGATAAAAAAACTTCAAATGTGATACCTAATTATGGAGTACAAGGTATTGAGGGTTTTATTTTTATACTGAAATCCAGAATTTGACCTACACTTGTCACATTAATCGGCAGCTGCTTAATGAAAAGGGTACTCCTGCCAGCCTACAGCTTATGCCATTGAACATGAGGCTATCACCTCAGCATAAAGCAAAATGAAAGCAGGAACAAGGTAGGTATAAAAGACTTTTCTTCCATACAATATCATCCAAAAGTATATACAAAGTAAATTGACTTAATTAAGCCTTTGCAAAGGCTTAAACTCTCAGAATTTTAATGAAAACTATTATCCTATTACCAACGTATTAAGTACTTGAGATATATTTCTAGTGGCACATGATTCACACACAATGCTGTAAGATCTTAAGCCCCACAGTATGGTAGCTAAGATAACTGAGATTCAAGTCTTTAGACATGTATCAAAATAACATGCTAACCTTCTATAAAAACTACATGTATAAAATTTTTTAGATCAACTACAATCTGTAAAACAAATCTTTTTTTTTTTTTTTTTTTTTACTTTTCACCCCAATTACTGTCACTCAGATTCTCCATTTTTACTGTATGTGTTCTATCCCTTTATATAAACATTTTTAAAGTCTTAAAGCCGTTTCAGAGTAGAGTAGTAAATATTCAGAAAACTACAGTATACACATTAATGATGAGGAAAAAACATCATGGGAGTGGTATAAAAAGTTTGTTATACCATCCTTTTTCTCATAATACAGTCTCATAGAAGTAATTTACATCGATGCCAATCATCTATGTTCCTCATAATATTCATCAAGAATTTTGATGACCTTCACATGATAATTTCCTGGAAGAAATTACTCAGGCTCAGCAACTTTTAAAATTTCAAATCAGAAAAATCAAATACTTAAAGCAAGGTAACCAAACCAACCATGCATTAAACTATTTTGTTACCTTGAGAAACAAAACTAAATATAACAAAAGATGAAAGGAAAAATTTGAACATGGATGGACAATTCAGGCCCAGGCTTACTCTACGCAGTGAATTAGGATACATGTAATTGAAGCATCTTTTCTTCACATAATATTCACTCATTTTCAGTAACATAAAAAGATAATTATCAGAAAGGTTTATCTACAAGTTAAAAGATGGAAGTATTAATAAATTACTGTGCATAGTTCTTGAAACTACTCTGCCAACATAAAAGAAATAAAAAATTTTAATAAATCACCATATTTGTAACAAGAACATGAAAAACAAATTAGGATTCAAAGTTTTCGAAATATAAAAAAAAAGAAAAAAGCTCCATCAGCTTAGCTAACTGATCTAAACTATAAAAACTATACATTTATTTACTTATCAATATTAATAGTTAGCTTTTAAGCCTCTTGTGGTTGCATATAAGAAAACACAAATTTTCTGAGCATTTATTCTTAGCACTCTTACCTTCCTCTCTTGCCTGTGACTTCTAAATTGCTAAGCTTAACTTTTGCCACATATTTCTATTCTCTATTTAAAACCTTTCATGTTACAATGCTCAATTACTACATTCATGTATTACCCTCTATGACATTTTTCAGACCTTTCAAAACCCATCCTATCCTCAAATCTTCCAAAATACTTTGTGATAACTTTTTCAAGTATATTTAGTATAGCCCATGTCCTCCTGAAAAGACTTGAGAAAGCAAGACAGTAAATAAGCATGCAACATAAACTACAATTTACACAACTATTTATAAAAAGGTACCGGTAAACTACTTAGTATTTACTGATGATTTTAAAATGTAATATTCAAGAAAAGCACAAAGGTTTTGTAGTTAAGTACTTAGAGTACAAAGTTTTCTATATATTAGTATTAGATGTAATGCTATCGAACACTATGAAAATGATGATAATGGTAGCATGATCTGATTTAGTAGTTTTCAAACTTTTTGAAACTGTCTTACAATAAAATCACATATAGAAAATCAATAAATAAAAGCATACTGAATCAAAGCTGCTCTAGTTCAGAGGCAGGGAGGGGGTCCAAAGACCTAACCGCTCACTACTCCACTCTCCCCTCAGCTCCCTTCCCATCCTGCCTTTTTAGGAGGCCATGAGGTACCTCTGAAGAAACTCCATGGTTTGGAGAAGCAGTAATAAAAACTACTGACTTAACAGATTTGAAAGCTATTTGGAAATACTTAATTAACTTAAAGACTAGCTTTTGATTTTGATTAACTGGCTTTTTATTTGTTCTTAATAATAGAAATTATATTTAATTATAATTATATATTATAATCGTATATTATCATATATATTTAATTTAATTATAGAAGAACCATAAGCCATAGAAACCCAAGGAATCAGAGACTTTTAAAGGGTAGAGAGAATCTTAATCTTTTCACATTTTACAGATCAGGAACTGAGGCTTTATTGGCTTATTAGTTAACTGGCCCAAGTTCTCACACTATCAGTAGCAACTGAGAAGAGAATCGAGGTCTGCTACTTTATTACTCCACTTTATGGCCCCTCTCCTCACTACAAAATAAACTGCAGTATTTTAAGTACTGTTCAGATAGGACTTACTCTACTCAAATTATTTTTTTGCTGTTCTTTAGTTCAGAGTATCATTTGTACAAAATAGACTTATGACCCCAACAAGCACTAATTCTAATTACCTTTGAAAACACTTTGAAAGCTAATGCAGAAACTGCAAGATATCAATACAGATATGATAAATTTATAGAATTTAAATCTAGTCTTCTGAAGAAATCAGTTAACGACTAACAAGGTAAAACTGAGCTAATAGGAACCCAATCTCCATAAATATATATACCTATATATTAGCAACGGATCAAATCTTTTCATCATTGGTTAGATTTTTGGTTTTGATTCCCCCTGCACACCCCACCTCTCCCACTGCAGGGTAAGGATAAATGAAATGATACCTCAAAGTGATCTGGAATTAGCCCTGTGTTAAATACAAGTTTCTGTATAAAGTAGGTGTTTTTTAAAAAAATTTTGTCTAGTCAGTTCTAAGGAAGATTCTTCACAGTTCTTTTTGTCCTGGAAGCTATATTTAATTTATAAATCTGAACTCAAATTATCTTTGGATTTGGTTTTTTCCTCTCTGTTCTTTCAAGGAGTTCAACTATGTTAAAATTCCCAATGGAGTTCTAAATTAGAATTTTAATTTAGACAAAAAAGAAAGAGGACCACAGTTACCATGTTAGAAAGTTCAGAATCTGAAAGTAGCTTATCTTTTCACCTTCAAAATACATGACAAGATCTATTTATCTAGATAAATAGGCCTTGCACTGATTTAGTAAAGACTCTACTGACATATATGCAATGTGAATATAAAACTATTCTGTATCATAACTAATTTGGTATCAGATAAACTGAGGAGTACAAATCATAAAAAAATTTTTCCTTACATTGTAAAATATAAACATTAAAAAAGCCAATTTGGTTTGAAATAACAAATGCATTATTTCTCAGAATAAAAAAATTATGAAAAAACACAAACCACATGTATTATATACGTAATGCTATGAAATAAGGTATAGTAATTCTGAAAATTCTTGTAATAAAAATTGTCCTGAAATTAGAAAAGAAATAGAAAATACTACCTCCCATTTTTCACCAAAAACTGTACAGATCTAAGTAGATTTATTGCTATTAAATTACCATTTTGCATTTGAAAATATGGCAGTATCTTTTAAGTACACAACCATGTTCCTCAATAATATCCAAGACACTCAAAAGACAGCTCCCTTTCTCACTTGTACTACCCCCAACCCAAACCTCTCTCTATATCTCCTGAAGAAAATCAGTATTTTATTGTCTATAAAAATCTAAAAATTTTCATAAAATTTCGATTGTGGCTGGAAAAAACCTTACCAGATATAAACACCAATACATCATGTGTGAATAGTTACTTTGGGAAATCCAGATCTCTGAAAATAAAACTTTAATACATTTGAAGTGTAAGAATGGTATATCACAGGAAACATTACCTTAATAATTTAGGATGAGATTATTTGAGAAATTAAAATAAGAGGAATATTACTCTCTCCCCTGCATGAACATGAAGAAACAGACAATGAGGGAATGAAGAATAAATCTTCATCTCAAGATTAAGTAAGACTGCCTACAGTGAAGAAGTAAAAGGAACTAGAAACTAGGATATGTTTGGATTTCCCTCGCTTAACCAACCTTTAGCTGGTGGAAAAGGATGAGAAGGAAGTGAATCTGAACAGAGTTCCAGTGGAAACTGCAGAAGTTCTTCATTATCTGTAGAGGCTTGAGAGGCAAGAAAAACACCGGTTATTTAGTAATGATCTGGAATTAATTTTTTTAAATTAAGAATCTGGGATAAAATCTATATTTCCCCCAACCCAATTTATTCTGGTTATTTTCTTCTTGGTTTCTCCCACGGAGACCCTTCCTTCACCTGCACGATGTTGAGAGATGCTATCTTCCCTGCTAGGACTGTCGTGAGTCCTTGAAAAAAATACTAAGTATAAATCTCTTAGCCCAATGACTATCCAAATAATAAGAACTCAAAAACAACTATTATTATCCTATTCTTTGTACCATACTGATTCTTTGATACTTAAACCAGCTATTTTCTATCTTCTTTGATAAATATCTGAATGCAATTGTTTAATACATCTCTGACATTAATTCAATGCTTTTTACACGTAGAAGGTAATCAACTATAAAAATTTCAGACTAATCATGAATATTTTATTTAGCTGCTCAGTCCTCAAATATTAGAAAGTATACTATTTCCCTCTCTTTTTTTTCAGAACACATAGATTTTAACAATTGGAGTTTCTCTGGAATATATTAAGAATGATACTTCCTAGGAGTGCCTGGTTGGCTCTGTGGGTTAAAGCCTCTGCCTTCGGCCCAGGTCATGATCTCAGGGTCCTGGATCGAGCCCTGGATCGAGAATATCACTTCTTTTAATTTAACCCCATCGGGCTCTCTGCTCAGCAGGGAGCCTGCTTCCCCCCCCCCCCCCTGCCTGCCTCTCTGCCAACTTGTGATCTCTCTCTGTCAAATAAAAAAAAAAAAAAAAGTCTTTAAAAAAAAAAATAGAATGATACTTCCTAGATTTTACTGGATAAAGGACAACTCTAAGGACCTTTCCTAAGAAAAATACGTGGTGCTAACTACATCAGTAGGTTCTCAGATGCCTAGGGGACCTCCCCAGAGGTACTTGGACAGAAACCTCTAAATTACTGCAGAATATGCTATAACCTAAATCTAAAAAACAGCAGCACTCTCTTTGGAAATAAACAAAATAAACACCAGTCAACCACCTATTCATACGTGAAAAATACCAAGTCAACCACAAAGTTATCTTGATAAACATAAACAAAAAAGTGATAGTAACTCTTCTTCAAGAAACAAGTCATTTATTTAATCTACCTTTTTCACTGAACTATAACTGTAGACAAACATGAACTATGCTCCCATCCACCACAGGTTTACCTCTTTGCAAGGACTTTTCAACATGTGTTTTTGTGGTCTGTAAAGCCTGATTTTTGTCAAAAGTTATTGCAACTGCTGTGACTGTAACCTAGAATTACAGAAACAATATGATTAGCAAAATAATCATTGACAAAATAAGTTTCTCACAGATCTTCTTCAGTAATGGAACAATTTATACTAACCGGCTAATCTGCTTTTGCTGGTTTAAGATTCTCAACCAGAATTACAGATAACCTCAGATATTTAGACTACAGCTGAGTCTGACATATATATCTAAACCTAGGTATTCCAGAAAGAGCCTAGTACCTTCTCTAAAATATAGGGACTGAAGAAGTCCCATATAAGTACAGATCCTAATGCATATACGCTAGACACGTGATTCTACCTTTGATAATTCTGAGTTCAGAAAAATAAAACATATCTGGTTTGATTCATTCCAGTATGTTTGTTTAAAAATATTTTGATGTAAAATCCCTTATATTTATTCAATTATGGCAGACTTATAATATTAAAACAGATCAGATCAAAGCTAGAAATCTTCTTTAATAATAAATTGAATCCCAGTTACCTGTATTAATTCATCTTCAGGCAGAGATACTGTAAAATTTACATGGCAAAGGCAGCAGGGGATCATAGACCGCAATTTAAAATACAGGCTCTATATAATGGAAAATATTAGTAATATCACTTCTTTTAATTTAAAAATTTTTTTAAACTGATTTTTCACTGCACATTATATCATGGCAAAAGAAAAGTTTAAAAGATTAAAACAAAGCTGGTCCATTTC
This sequence comes from Procyon lotor, assembly GCA_028646535.1. NCBI lineage: Eukaryota > Metazoa > Chordata > Mammalia > Carnivora > Procyonidae > Procyon > Procyon lotor. The sequence continues at coordinate 37,359,673 of CM053611.1, forward strand.
TATTTTGTGTATTCTTACATTATTTTAAATATTTAAGCAGATAATAAGATTTAATCATATTTATCAGTAAGTCATAAAAATATAAGAAAAAAGTTTTTTTTAATTTACACATAGGCAATACATTCCTATGAACCTTAAAATTATGAAAGAACTTAAAATATATTTAATAGTGTGGCATATGAGAGCACAGCTTTAGCATTTTACCAGATCAGAGAGTTAAGATTAATACAATATGTAAATAAAAATCATTCAGCCCACAACCGTGTAAGATATTCCAGGTAATATACATACGTTTCTTTTTTAATTTCATAATTCTTAGGAGATTTAACTAAAATATAGTTAGTCAAAAGGTTCCTACCTTGAGCAAATTTTCACAGAGATCATTAAAGTTCTTATTAAGGGCTTGATTAGTCAGGTTAAGGCTGCTTAATCGGATTACTCTTACTGATGTGAACATCTAAATGTGGGGAGATATAATAGCATGTCATTTTATTATTTTTAACTAAATACTGTAACAGTTGATAAAACTGCCAAATAATGAGTAATAATAAACAATGTGGTATGAAAAAGGCTAATATTTTAGTTGCAATAAGGTGGTCAAAGAGAAAACGTATTAAGAAGGAACTTGCTAAAATCACATATGTTGTATTTGCTTAAAGTTATAAAAGATTTACCTGTATTTCAGATGTCCAGTTATTTATACCAGGCATAATTTCTGTATTACAACTATAAAATCCTGTCAAAATAAATCATAGTTAAACAATATGATATTATTTCATCTATGTTAAAGAATAACATTTTTCGGGGCGCCTGGGTGGCTCAGTGGGTTAAAGCCTTTGCCTTCAACTTAGGTCATGATCTCAGGGTCCTGGGATCGAGCCCTGCATCGGGCTCTCTGCTCAGCGGGGAGCCTGCTTCCCCTACTCTCTCTGCCTGCCTCTCTGCCTACTTGTGATCTCTCTCTTTCTCTCTGTCAAATAAATAAATAAAATCTTAAAAAACAAAAAAGAATAACATTTTTCACTTATTACATGGAATTCCAACTATAAGATCCATTTATTCTTTTTTCTAAAACACTAAACCTTCAGTAAACTTCAGATCATATTAATAAATTACCAGTTTGTTTGTTTTTTTAATGTATGAACATAAAAGGATTAAAAATCAGTTTACCTAGAAGCACCTGGGTGGCTCAAGTCAGTTAAGCATCTGACTCTTGATTTCAGAGCTCTGGTCATGATCTCAGGGTCCTGAGATCGAGCCTCCCAGGCTCTGTGCTCAGTGAGGAGTCTGCTGGAAATCCTCTCCCTTTCCCTCTCTGCCCCTCCCCCTGCTCATGCAGGTGAGCTCTCTCTCTCTCTCTCTCTCAAATAAATAAATAAATAAATCTTTTAAAAAAAATCTAGGGGCGCCTGGGTGGCTCAGTCATTAAGTGTCTGCCTTTGGCTCAGATCATGATCCCAGGGTCCTGGGATCTAGCCCAGCTGAGCAGGGAGCCTGCTTCTCCCTCTCCCACTCCCCTGCTGGATTCCCTCTCTCTCTGTCAAAAAAAATACATAAAATCTTAAAAAAATAAATAAATAAAAATAAAAATCTAGTTCATCTACATTTTTTTAAGATTTTAGTTTTTAGCGATCTCTACACCTAACATGGGGCTCAAAATTACAATCCCAAGATCAAGAGTCACATTCTCTACTGACTAAGTCAGCCAGGGGCTCCCTCAGTACACCTAAGTTCTAACATAAATATTTTTAAACTATGGTTTTTAGCCTTGGGGCAGCAAAGTACATGACAGGATTTGACACTAATAAAGCTTTTTTTTTTTTTTTAAAGATTTTTTTAAATTTACTTATTTGACAGAGAGAGATCACAAGCAGGCAGAGAAGCAGGCAGAGTGAGAGAGAGGAAGAAGCAGGCTCCCGCTGAGCAGAGAGCCCGATGCAGGGCTTCATCCCAGGACCCTGAGATCATGACCTGAGCTGTAGGCAGAGCCTTAACCCACTAAGCCACCCAGGTGCCCCCTGATAAAGCTTTTAAAATAAAGTTAGTACTACCATAATAATTGATGAACTAAAATATTGATATATAAAACTAGTCTCATCTCAAAAGTATGTTTTTTCTGTTCACCTGAAGGAGGAGGAACATCAGTAAGCAGAGAATGTACATCTTCCATAGCATCTGTGTCATCAATCTGAAAATAAAAGGATTAGAACTATTGCATAAGTACTATATGTGTAATAATTTCAAATTTAAAAAAAAATCATTGTTTTTATTATATACTAGAAATAGAAAACTTAAGAGTCAAGAAAAAGTGGAGCCATTTTTCCCTAAATTAAAATATAAAACTTGAAAAAAAAGTTCTAATATCTGTAAATTTCTCCACAATACTTATTATAAATACTTCTAAGTAAATATTTCACATTATAAAGTGTATTCAGTTAAAAAAAAAAGAGCCTTTTCTCAAGCCTTTATGAGGACATGTTTCAAAAGGCTTACAAACATACCATAAGCAATTATTATCTCTACTTGTCTAAGTTAATGAAGTGCAATTTTTAAAAGAAAAAAACAAGATCTTTTGACTTAAATACAAAACTGTTTTAAAACTGAATTACATAGGAATAATTTAAAGGCACAGCTAAAAAAAAATAAATCCAAATCCTATTTTTCTTATCTCATAATATTCCATTGTAAATAGTAGTGAAACTATCCAACTAGACACATCCTGACATTCATCGATACATCAGTAGTCTGACCCTCACACACTTCAAGCATCCCTTCACATTACCCTTGAGACTTGAAGAACCATTTTTAACTTTATTGTAGCTACCCACAGTCATGGTCATACCTCAACCCACTATTCCCAAAAACATTCCACACCCAGACCCAACTACAAAGTCCTGCCTGTTCCCTGTCTTACTGAATCTGCACCTTGCTCTCAGCCTTCTGCCCAAATCTGAAGCACCTTCACTCACTACTTAGCAAGGATCCAGGATCATAAAGATTGATAATGCTCTAGAATGTTAATCAGATTCCTGGGGCCTACCTTCAAATTTTTATTAAGTGAATTTTCATTTACTAGATCTGAAGTACAGGCTCCAGAATTTGCATTTCTTACAATATTCCAGATGGTGTTGATGCTACATAGGCAGTCACAGCACACTCTGAGTAGCACTACCCCAAATAGTACCCTAGAACTTTTACCTCCTCAGTCTGACATATTCTTTTACCAACCTCCATTTTTTGTTCATTCTCAGACTGTAGAAAAATATGAGAAACGAGCACAAATCCATACAGTCTGAGTTTTCTACAAGTTAACACTCTCACCTCAGTTCAGTCTTGTGCATTTCCCGTGGCTGACATCCTGATCACTTTCATGCGCACTGTTCTAGATTCTTCAAATGTCTAATCCCAACCCAATATAATTCTACCATGAGCTTCCTGCTTTACTAAAGGTATCTGATGTTTTTCTCTCAACTGGAACCTTACCAGAACATTTCTGAGTATCCTCATTTGTTTTCCTCTCCTTAATACCAAAGGAAGAGCATCTATCTCCATTAAAGCTAACTGTTTACAGGGCAGGGCAGAGGGAGCACATTTGTGAGGGAGGAGCCTCCATACATCTTCCATGCTACATTTCTTCTCCAGGAAAGTTCTGAGTGTATTTTTTTAATGGAAGTTCAACTATACCTTCTGAATTCAGTAAGAAAACACTATACTCAGAATTCGTAGTGCTATTATTGTATTATTACAACATGTGAAAGGATACAACTACACTAACATGTTATAACACATGAAGCAAGAAGATACAGTCAGTCAAAGAATAGCATTTTAATTTAAATTCATTCAAGTTTACAAAAATAGCTCTAAGAATTTAGCGTTATTTTCTTAGTTTAGCCATTATTTTAATTTTATTTCAACCCACACATTAATTTTTCCAGAACCACCTGCATTATTATTCCTGGTTTTGATCAAAAAATATATTAACAACTTCTCATATTTTCAAATTTGCTGTAATTTCTATAATGAAATTTTCATATATATTTATAGCAGTTGTAATAATACAAAATCACATCACATCTATTTAGGATCTGATTGTAACAATGTACATCTTCTCTTCCAAAAATTTTGAGAAATTAGTCTAATGCAGAAATACCTCCAAAACAAAAGCATCTTTTTTCCCATGTGAAAGGTCCAATTCTGTAACTTCATCAGAGCTTTCTGACTGAGATCTTAAAAGTCTTGAGCGTTGTCTAGGTTCTGGGATGGGTGATCCTACAATCTCTTCAGATATATCCTAAAAGAAATAATTGCTTTATATCATATAAGACTGTCTTTTTCAGTTTTGGGGTTATTTTGTAAACTGCAGTCTTTTTTTTCTTTTTACTAAAGTATAATGAACATATAACATTATATTAATTTCAGATATGTAATATGATTTGATACTTGTACACTTCAGTTTGGTTTTGAATTTTTATATTAATAAGCATCTAGAGAAAAAAGTCTGTAAAATATATTCACAGCCTATATTTAATTATAACTTTGATAACTAATTAGCCTTTTATAGAGCACATGGATATTTCCTTTTATCAGTAATAGCAGCCTTGATACACTACTCCATAAACATACAGGACTGTCAGCCAGCGAGGCAATAGTGGCCTCTAGTGTTCAGCGAGGACACCACAACGAGTAGGGAAATGGCAGTCCTTCCAGCTCAGAAAGTACTTTCTACTCAGCATTTAAAAGACCAAACAGGGGCACCTGGGTGGCTCAGATGGTTAAGCGTCTGCCTTCAGCTCAGGTCATGGTCTCAGGGTCCTCGGATCGAGCCCCGCATCAGGCTCTCTGCTCAGCAGGGAGCCTGCTTCCCCCCTCTCTCTGCCTGCCTCTCTGCCTACTTGTGATCTCTCTCTCTCTGTCAAATAAATAAATAAAAATCTTAAAAGACCAAACAGGGGCGCCTGGGTGGCTCAGTGGGTTAAAGCCTCTGCCTTCAGCTCAGGTCATGATCTCAGGGTCCTGGGATCGAGCCCCACATCAGGCTTAGCAGGGAGCCTGCTTCTCCCTCTCTCTCTGCCTGCCTCTCTGCCTACTTGTGATCTCTGTGTGTCAAATAAATAAATAAAATATTTAAAAAAAAAAAAGACAAAACAGCCCAAAAATAACTAAAAATGTAGTCTCTGAAAAGGATTCTAGCCTTTTCTAACTTTTCTTACCCAGTGGTAATTTTTCAAGGCTCCACATAATAAAATGAGGAATATGATAAATGTGTGCATGTATACCTAATACATGTGTTATGCAGGTATTTGTTGTGCAACTTATTAAGCTACATAAACTTTGGTAGCTACAACAATGATCTTTTTGAGGTCAGTGTATGGTGTGACCCTATATGGGTTTGCAAGCTTTTACCTACTACTACATAGCCAAAGATCAGAGCCAACCAGAGATTCTAAATATCTGTTGGCTACAAGGACTATCAGAATGTGAATATGTGAGCACAAATGCAAAATGCATAGTCTATTGATGGCATAATAATGTTTTTACAAAAGAAAGAATATCAGAATTTTTTTTAAAATGCAGCTTTAGATGTTCATTGCTAGTGCATACCTTACATTAGACTACCACAATTTCATACTAGCTATCTTATAAAGTGATTTCACATTCATTTCTTTTATTTATACCCCAACTTAACTTGCCCTGTATAATTCTGACAGGGTGCCTGTTACAATGACTATCAAATGAGAAACAGCTTCCCTTCAGAGGTAAAGCAGTTTGCCTGGGCTTGAAAACTAGTTTTAAGTGAGATGAATGTATCCAGTGCAATGTTCTTCCCACTAGACAACACCTTCCTTTTTATAATTTTTTAGTAGTTTAAAATTTGGTTATGCTTCTGTTCATTATATTATGGACCTAGTAAAAGCAACTACTGGTATTTAATAGATCTTAGATCCGTAATGAAGTTTCATCACTAGTACTGTTTGTTATTCTAAAAGCTTGGCACCTTTTGATACCTCTGGATGACTGAACTATCTCCAGTTAAGTGGTACTACACCTCTGCATTAGAAAGATTTTTCAGTGTTGAGAAAACAAAATCAAACAAGTACATTCACTTCAGCTGGAGCTACCTTCCTAAGAAACACACTGATCCACATTTCCAGGGTGGGCATACATTGTTTTAGAAGCAGAAAAGACAAAATTGTAATGAGTAGTGGCCTACTACACTGACTTTGTCAAATAAAATCTGAGGTGTAATGCTGAAAGATATAATACACTCAGTATCTGAAATGAAAGACATTAGAAAATTCATAAACTGATTTAGTTTTTGTGGAAATATAGTCATATTCAATACATAAAATCTAGATATGCTAAAATTTTGAGAATCATAACAGATTTATTCCCTCCTCTAAAATGTGCTACTAACACAGAAGCTCAATAAATATTTATTGACTAGATGAAGTAATTTAATTCACATTTTCTAAATATGTCTGACTTTAAAAGGCTCATAAAGACAGACAGACACGTTAAAACTAAATGCAATAATATGGAACGGGCCCTCTGATAGAAGCACATACAGATACTCTAGTGCTATCATGAAGGAGGGGGCCAATTCTTGCTGTGGGAGGTCAGCATGGTAAATACATAGTTGATGAACACTGGTAAGCAAAAGAGTTCAGCTTGTATCATGCAGCCCTAACATAAAGCTTTGCAAATCATTCTCCCCAAGAGGCATAAACACTATCTGTCAAATATCAAAACATAATTATAAAAGAAAAATAACGTATCGCAAATAAGCAGTCAGTAGTGTTGTGTGGAAAGCCTTCAGAATGGCTATTTAAACATCAATATATTAACACACCAACTTTCTTAGTGAATTTAAAGAAGCTCTATATCAGTGCTGTTCAACAGAAATGTAAAGCACACCTCATAGGTAATAAAATAAAAAAGAAACAAAATCAATTTTAATAAAATACTTCACTTAATTCACTATATCCAGAAGATTACACTTTCAACATGCAATTAATATAAAAAATACTCGAGATAATTCACATTCTTTTTCATACCAAGTCTTCAGAATCCAGTGTGTATTTTATGCTGATAGCACCTCTCAATTCAGACCAGACACGTATCAAGTGCTCTATAGCCACATGTGACCGCTACCTACCACACTTAACAGTGTGACTCTGTCGTATGTATCTGTAAAATTCCTCTTAGCTGAACTCAGCGAGAAAGCTGCAGGTCTGAAGCTAGAACGCAGACGCATTGTCCAGACAACCAACCAAAATTCAATAGTGTGTATAAAACCAAATAATCACAATAACAATGTTATCCAAACACATTCATTTTACAAAAGTATCTCATGAGCAGACCCTCATAAAGAACAAATAGAGTCCTTCTAACTCCAGCACTTCTTTCCTTCGATTCAGACTCTGACTATAAGGTGCCCTCAGAGTAAGAGACACTTTAACCACTACTACGAACTAGGTGTCAAAGGCTGACTATGGAAGCGGCAGGTAGGAAAATCCCGAGAAAGAAGCTAAAGCTGAAAAATGGTGTATTCTTTCACATTTTAAGCATATAAATAAGCAATCTTTCTTTTTACTAAAAATGAATATTTAAAGCATTTATTTACTCAAGAGGCCACCACGAGGACAAACTGTCCCAGGGGCCCCCCAGGGGAGTTTCATTCTACTAGGAGTAACAAGCAATTACAAAAGTCAAAAACATATTTCTTTGTGTTTACACACACACAGAGACAAGAGAAATAAAAAACAAACACAGAAGGGAGATGGGGGATATCAAAAATTGATGGAAGAATACAATTTTCAAATAAGGTAGACAGAGATGGCTCCCTAAAAGGAGACATTTGAGCATGAATGTAAAGGGAGGTGAAAAGAATGAGTAACGAGGACAGCAAATCTCAACAGCGAAAAAAAAATATTTTATGTCCCAAATAAGATAACCCCAAAATAAACTAACCCCTAGACAAAACTTACATAGTCACAATGTAGATTTATTTTACTTACCGGAGGATTGATTTCATATAATTCTTTATTCTTGGCAATTGTGTCATTTATCTTCTTTTGCATATGCGATATATGTTGTTCGTAGGAGCCATCATTAGGAGTCTTCCCAGCAATCTGAATGCCACCAGGTGTTGGTAAAGCTGCTAAATACACACCTGTGGCCGACTTGTAAAAATAACGGGGGAAATAATCAGAAAAGATATCTAAAGAATAACGGTCCTTAAGTTTTCACATTTAGGAAAGCTGCCTTTGCCTTACAGGAAAAAGATAATTAGCATCACTACACATAATGGACGTAAATTGGAAGAGCACAAAAACACATAACTGGTAACAGGAATTGATTGCTTCTGGCGAGAATCCTGGGTGGATGGGTGGGACAGCAATGAAAGGATTTACTTTTTACCGCATACCCAATAGCACTATTAAGTTTTTACCTTATGACTGTAAAAAATAAATTGCATTGAAAAATAGTGTAGAAAAAAGAAGATTAAAAATTGTTGAAAAGTAAATGTTTCATGAGTGAGTAAATAATTTCCCTTTAAAGTGGCAAAAGTAAAAGGGAAAATTTTGCAAAGCAAGTGAAGAAACTGAACTTCAGAAAGGACAGGAAACTTACTCAAGATTACACTGTCAATAAACGGGGAGAAGAGATTTGAATATGTTTCTCATTCTAAAATCCAAGAACCTGGGACACCTGGGTGGCTCAGTTGATAAGTGTCTGCCTTCAGCTCAGGTCATGGTCCTGAGATCCTGTGAATGAGAACCCCACTCAGGCTCCCTACTCAGCAGGGAGTCTGCTTCTCCCTCTCCCTCTGCCCCTCCCTTTTGCTTATGAGCTCTCTCTCTCTCAAAAAAAAAAACCTAAAACCCAAGAACTTTTCATGACACCATTTAATAATTACTGAGAAAGGAAACTACTTATTACAGATTTATTTTAAATATTTAATTAAATGACTATTAATTTCTGACTCTGTAACAGTACCACATACCAGAAGTACTAGAAAACTATTAAGGGAAATATACAACACAATATTTTCTCACACACACACAAACACCCCTATGTGCATTTACATTTAAACATGCTTATATAAGCAAAGCAAAAAATACATATACAAGTATAAATATCAAATTGTTAACATGTTAACATTGAAGGAGTGGAATGTAGACAAGAAAAGACATTTCTTTTAACTCTGGATACTTGTATATTTTGAACTCTGTGATTTGTTATTATTTTTGAAAAAGAGAGTATGAAAGTGAGGTGGGGGGGCAGAGAGGGAGAGAGTCTTTTTTTTTTTTTTTTTTTTTGAGAGAGAGATTCTTAAGCAGGTTCCATGCCCCGTTGAGCCAACGCAGGGCTCAATCTCCTTACCCTGTAATCATGACCTGAGGTGAAATCAAGAGTCAGACACTCCTGTGTGGTTTATTATTATTCTTTCTAATCAAATGCCAATTTTGTAATAGTCTATCCTAAAAAGGGTATGATACTCTATGATGACGTCTGTACAGCAGATGAGACTGATCCTCAGAAGCTCTCTCTCCTGGTTTGTTTGTTAGTGTCCTTGACTATGTCTATGACCCAGTCTCTAATGCTCAACCTCAGAACCCTCCTGCCATGTGAAACCTGAGCACACCACCTCTAACATGTTCTAACTGTGCTCACCAGCAAGGTAACAGCCCAGAAAGGTTGACAAGACAGACTCTGGAATAAGACAGGCCTAAGTTTGAAATTTGAAATTCAGTTCCAATACATGTAATCATACCACTTTGGACAAGTCTCAATCTATCATAGTATCAATTTTCCCCTCTTGTAAAGATAACCCTGCATTCCTTCTGGAGTAGCACAGTGCCAGACACCCGGTAGACATTCATCAGAGATCAATTATCATGGAAGCTACTCTTGGGGCTTGAGACAAGTGCACCACAGCACAAAGATCAAAATCTTGAACAGTTATAATTATAATTATAATTATAGTTATAATTGTCACCAATGTCAAGAAGGAAAAGGTTAGCTAGAATCAGAAAAGGCAGTATTTTAGGCAGGCACTGAAAAATTAAAACTAGTTTCCTGGGGCTCAACCACCAGAAGTATGTGATACAGTTGCCACAATGCTTTAAGTCTTGAATCTGAATCAAGCTCTTAGTTCTCAAACACACTCCCTCAATAACTACAGTTTTGTATTCAGCCAAATTATACATGTATGATAATTGCTAAGCATACGAGTTTTTAGATGAATGAATTATAATGAATACTTACTTCAGAAGTTAATCTAGATATCAAATATTTTAAAATAAATCATATTACTTTCATTAATCATTGCAAATTTCTCTTGTTAAAGAAATCGTGATTATCTGATTAGTTTATCATTATCACACAATTATTCCCTACATACAGAAATTTACATATTTGTAAATGTATGAACAGGAAATAGTTTATCATTTTATCTACAAATGCACACTGAGAAAAAAATCCAAGTTGTATAAATTTCTTTAAATTAAATTTCTATGCATCTCAGAAAGATGGCAGAGAATTCCAATTTGAAAAGTGCCAGTGTCCTAGATAAAGATTCTAGCTAGCCAAATGTCTAAATAGGAGAGATACTGTTCATCAGTTTCTACCTGGTCATTATATATTCTGCAGGCCCCTAGTTTTCTGGGTCTCAGATGACTTATAAAGACAACTCTTGCTTTCCCCAATGATAACTTTTTAATCAGAACTTTTTTTCTAATAAGCCAAGGTGAACATAAAGCTGAGATAAAGAGCTTCCCACTCCCTCACAATGTTTCTTTTTCTATTTTTTTAAGTAGTCTCCAGACCCAGTGTGGAGCCCAGTACAGGCTCAAACTCACGACCCTGAGATCAGGACCCAAGCTGAGATCAAGAGTCAGACACTTAACCCACTGAGCCACCCACCACCCCTCCACTGTCTCACAATATATCAACACCTAAGAAAAACATACTTAAAAAAAAAAAAGAAAAAGAAACACATAGTTCATTGCACATTTCACTGTTGACCATAGGAGCACATTTATGATGAAACTTAATTTTCTATCCAGCAATAGGCTGTTTCATATGTACTGCTTTATTTTCTTCATACAACTAAAAATTATTTTAGCATAGTGGTCCTCCCCCTCAAGAGTGATTCTGCCCCTGCAGGGACATCTGGTAATGTGTGGAACCATTTTTGTTTGTCACCCTAAAGGGAAGCCACGAGCATCTAGTGGGCAGAGGCCAGGATGGCTGTCAAATATTCCACATTGACCACAACAGTCTCCTACAGTGAAGAGGGTTCTAGTCCCAAATGTCAAGGGCACTGAGGAGAAACCCTGTCCTAGCAATGCATAAAAAATAATAACGTCCAGAACGATGATGACCCACTTACTAAACAAGCTACCCATGATAATTTTTAGAAATTTGACTATTGATATTATGATCAGAATATAAAAATATAATATAAATATAAATAAATTCTATAAAATAATTTTATTAATTGAATTTCAAATAATTCATAAATTATAAAAATAAAATATTTAAAAGCCTATCACCTGATTTTTTACTTCTTATAATGTCCCCAACCCTTAAAGATCTTAATGCCAGTTTCTTTAAATAAGTCCTTTTAAAAGACTCTTTGAATCACACAAAACAGAATCTATTACAACTACAGGAATCACAAAACAAAACCAAAACATCTAAACTTACCGCTAAGCCCATCAACATATTTTCACCCACTGTGATCTGAATTCTCAGTCCAAATAAAGCATTCATTCCTTTGAGTTTTAGTTTATTCATTAGCTGAGTATGCACTTCATATTCCATAAATGGCAACAGATTACTGATAGATGTGGCATTTGCTTCTGCCTGTGCTTTCTTTTTCAAGCGACATAACCTGTTAAGGAAAATAATTTAGTCACTAGACAGTACTCTTGGTACCATCTCAAAAAATATCCACTTTTTAAAACTTTCTGTAAAAATATCCAATTTTTAAAACTTTAAAACTTACTGAATTAAACCATTTACTTGTTTCAAATGGGCTTATTAAGTTCTATCAATAATCTTTTCTGCCAGTTTTTTCATTGTGTATGCTTTTCCTAAAAGTCCTATTTTAATAAATGAAAAAGAAAAATCTCAAAATATCTAGAAATGAAAAAATTACCAATCAAAATTACTAGAGAATATAATTAAAATCTTAGGTTTCATAATTCCATGTGATCATATGATGAATGGACAGCAAAGGAAAAATGTTAATTTACTCATTAAAAGAACACAAAACGGGGGCGCATGGGTGGCTCAGTCATTAAAAGAACACAAAACTTTCCTGAGTATCTGCTATGTGCCAGGCACTGTTCTAGGTGGTAAGCATTAATCAACAAACAAAACAGAGTCCCCACTCTCATGGTTACATTCCAGTGGAGGGGGGTGGGAATAAACAAAGAAACAAAGTAACACTGGATTATGTTTAAGACTCAGGTGTCTGAAGAAAATGAACCAGGTGAAGGGAGTGAGAATAACTAGAGAAAAGGGTTCATAGGAGAGATGATACCTGATTTGGGATCTTAAAAACCAGATGGAACCAAGAAAGCTGGAGAAAGACAATTACAGAACAGGGCTGGCATATTAGCAGAACCAAAAGGAGACTGCTATGCTAAAGTGAAGTGAGCAAGGGTGAAAGTAGCATGGATGGGGGTATAGTTAAACAGGGATATGATCTTGTTAGGGGTTTACAGGTCATGGTAAGGAGGCTGATTTTATTCTACCAGCAATGAGAAATTCCAGGTAGGTTTTAAGTAGTAACATGATCCAATTTATGTTTTAAGATGTCATTTATATTCCTATACAGAATACCAAATAAGGATGACAGAACTGATGAGGAAATGGTAGCAAAAAGCAATTTAGGGGACAATGACAGCTTAGACTAAAAAGGTAGCAGTAGGGGTGCCTGGGTGGCTCAGTGGGTTAAGCCGCTGCCTTCGGATGAGGTCATGATCTCTGGGTCCTGGGATAGAGCCCCACATCGGGCTTTCTGCTCAACAGGAAGCCCGCTTCCCCCTCTCCCTCTGCCTGCCTCTCTGCCTACTTGTGATCTCTCTCTCTCTGTCAAATAAAAAAACAAAATCTTATGAAAAAAAAAAGGTAGCAGTAAAGATGAAGGAAAGATCCCCAAACTAACAAACCAGGGTGTTTAGGTTAGTAGTTATCAATCTTGAGCTTGAGAGTTCATTAAAAAACAGTTACTAGGACCCATTCCCCAAAGTTTCTGATTTAATAGGTCTGGAATAGATAGAGCCTGAGAATCTGCATTTCTATAAGTTCTCTCAAGGATGGTGATGCTACTGGTCTAGGGATGACACTCTGAAAACTGCTGGTGGACACTAACTCCCTCCTACCTAAAACAAACAAACAAAAAACTAGATAAATTATGTATTTTTTAAGAATCTTCTTAAAAGCATCACAGGACCAGGGCAAGGGGTTAGTGGAGAGTATAAACATAAGGAGACAGCACAAGGAGGTTCTTTTGTGGTAATGGAACACAGTTCCATATCTTAACTATGGTGGTGGTTACACAAATCTACTTGTGGATAAAGTTGCATAGAACTATACATATACACACAAAGACACAAATGAATTGTGCAAGTTTAAAAAAGTGTAAAAACTGAGTAAGGTCTGTAATATGGTTAACAGTATTATACCAATGTTAATTTTCTTAGCTGATACTCTACTATAGCTGTATAAAATGTCACCAGTGAGGGAAGCTGGGTGAAGAAGACTACATGGGATTCTTTGTACCACTTTTGCAACTTATGGTGAGCCTATCACAGTCTAAGGAAGCAAAACACAATGAATAATAATGAACAGAAATAACAGAACGCAAAAAAATCTCAGATATTAAAACTTTCTGTTAAAGAATCAATCACAGGCTATAACATATAATATTAGATTTGAAAAAGAACAAGATAAAACTTATAGAAATAGATTATCAAAAATTTAAAACCCCAATTATTGGGCTTACTAGAATATTAGAGATAGATGAAGAGAGAATTAAAGAGCTGAAAGATAGAAAAGAAAGTATCCAAAATATGACATAGACAAAAAGATAGAAAATACAGAAATGAAAATAACATAAAGGAGGCAGTGAGAAAGTCTAACATTTTTAATTACAGTATCAAGAAGAGAGATGAAATATAGGAGAACTAATATCTAAAAATTTTCTAAAGCACATGAAAGAATCTACAGATTCAAGAAACCCAATATACAGCAATTAGGAAAAAAGAATTCCATACCTAACATTTCACAGGGAAATTGCAGAAAATCAAAGACAAATAGAATAGCTCACATATAGTCTTGGGTGGGGCAGGGGGAGGCTACCTTCAAAGGAATAAAAGTTAATCTAATAGATTATTTCTCAACAGTATCAATGAAAGCCATAAGGCAATGGAAGGCTATCTTCAATGTGCTGCAAGAAAATAAATGGCAGCCCAAAATATCTTCCAAGGTAAGTAAATATTTTCAGACAAGCAAAATAGACAGTTCACCACCAGCAGACCCACCAATATAAATACTAAAGAGTATTAGCAAAAGAAAAACTATCCCAAACAGAAGGTCTAGGAAGTAAGAGGAAATGAAAGCAAAAGTAAATAGATCAGCAATACATCTGAAAATAAAATTCAACATGACTTAACTCTGATGCAGGGAGGTTAGGCAGGAGGACAATGTCCAAGAACACTGTATTTGGCATGAAGAATTGGACAGAGCAAAGGGATTGTTCATTAAAATAAAGAAGGCTAGGGGCACCTGGGTGGCTCAGTTGGTTAAGAGTCGGCCTTCAACTCAGATCGTGATCCCAGGGTCCTGGGATCGATTCCCACATCAGGCTCCTTACTCAGCGGGGAGCCTGCTTCTCCCTCTGCCTGCCACTCCCCGGCTTGTGTTCTCTCTCTCTCTCTCTCTCTAACAAATAAATAAATAAAATATTTTTTGTTTTTTTAAGATTTTATTTATTTGTAAGAGAGATAATGAGAGAGAGAACATGAGAAGGGGGAGGGTCAGAGGGAGAAGCAGACTCCCTGACGAGCAGGAACCCTGATGCAGGACTCAATCCCGAGACTCCAGGATCATGACCTAAGCCAAAGGCAGTTGCTTAACCAACTGAGCCACCCAGGTGCCCCAAATAAAAATTTTAAAAACTAGATAAATAAAAAACAAAATAAAATAATAAAAAAGGCTAATATGAAAGAAGTGGAGAAAATCAGCAGTTCAATTTGAAACAAAATACATGACGCCTACAAGATTCAAAATAGGGTACGAAAGTATGAGTCTGAAGCTCAGAAGAAAGTTCTGGACTAGAGTTGTAAATCTGGGAGTTACAAACATGCAGAAAGCACACAGGAGTTGATGAGTTCAACAGGGGAGAGAGCTTAGAGCAGAGGGTCCAGACCCATGGCCTTTCTAGGATCAAGAAAACGAGGAGGAATCAACAAGGATTATACATAATCTAAGGATTATACATAAAGGTAGGAAAAACCTGGGGTGGGGGGTGGCAGGGGGCACTGTGAAGTCAAAGGAATATGAAAGAGAAAATGATCAACTGTATGATACTGCTGAGATATCAAGTAAGATGAGAACAGAACTGCTCAGTGGATTTAGTAACCCAGTAGTTGTTAGTGACCTGACAGTTACAGCTACTTCCTGTATGCCAACCACAATTCAGGATTTCCTACTCCAGTACATTTTAAAAGGAACAGTCAACAGCTAAACGAAGTAGTAAAAGAAACACTACATGGCATTGTTCTTTAAAAGAAAAAAAATTAATTTCTAAAATGTATTACATATTTAATGTCCTCAAAACACAGACACATTACTAGCTTGCAACTGATTAGTTATCTTCATAATAATAAATGTCTGTACAGAATTTAAATGTTTAAAACTGCTTTTGCATATGAACTTACTTGAATTTTATCAAGAGTGCACTCTTCCTCCCAATTTTCTATGTGATTAAACACAAGATTCAGATAGCATTGCCCAGCCTGCCCAGAATCACACGAGTAGGAAACAGTACAGCTGACATTTGAAACAGGTCTATTTGACTTCATACCCCCTAACTCTTCTAAGGACCCCAGGTAGTGTTTGCACAAATATACCTTGCTTGGATAAGACAACCTTTTCCAATAACTGTTGCATCTACTGGGAGGTCTATAGTTGTGAAGAGAACATCAGGAACTTTTTGTTTCCTGCAGTTATAGCAGTACGTGAGATGAGCTGGAAACGGCATGTTCAGTTCATCATATGGTATGTGGCAAAATCCACAGCCTGCAGGCAAATTTTCTTCCAGCCTGTATGAATACATCAAGGAAAAAATTGAAGGCTTCTTTAAAATCCTATGCACTTTTTCCAAAAACATATTTTTTGTATACAGTACTTACATACAAACTACACCACAGCTTCTACCACAATAGGCTATGAGAGTACCACTATGACTACTAGAATTAAAAATGACCATGAAATCAGAACCATACACTTTCGTATGAGAGGAAAGACTTACACAAGTAGCCACTGATTTGCACCAATTCATATGTTTGAGGATGTCCCACCTGACAAAAACCACCATTATCCCAAAGCTTGTTCTTTGCGATATAACATAAAAACAAATGGTTAGATACGAGTGACGTTTTCCTACTGTCTGACAAATATAACTCAAATGTAATCACAAAAAAAATTCCTAGGTTAAAAAAACCTCTTTAACCAGACAACCTAACAATTTGAAAAAAAAAAATTATGATCAAAAATAAATGTTTAAAAATTTAAAAAGTCAAAAATAGGTATAATCTAACATTTCTAATTTCCAGCGACAGCTTTAAGATTTCTGAGAACCCATAACACCTGTGTTTCACAAACAACATATATATCATCTATAAACCACAAATGACAACACACAACCTTTCCCAATCATTATAAAATGTTTGTTGTAATGTTTATGAATTCATTTTAGAATGATTAAATATTTTTTTTACTCATAAGATCTCAGGAAACTCGGGGAACAACAGAAATGAAGGCAAAAGGAAGCTCATGGAGGACTCGACTTTCACACAGCCACACCTTCTAGGGCTCTGGAAAGACGCGGGTTCTCAATTCACTCCAAGTTAAAGCGATCTGTTAGAAGTTGAAACTTGGCAGCAGACAAATTAAAAAAGAGAAAGGAAACTCATACTGTATCTACTATGAGTCAGGCTTCTTGCAAATTCCTTGTACATATTATTTCACTAACTATCCACAGTAACCTTCTGAATCTAATCACTCCCAGATATTATTCTTTTATTGTTGAGATGGCGTTCTGGTATATTAGAAGTGACAGAGAAATCAAACAGATTCTAAGCGGAGTTGTGTGACCTTGCACAAATCATTTAACCTCTCAGAGCCTCCTCTATAAAATCAGAATAATAGTATCTACCCAAAAAGGCTCGTTTTCTTTGAAAATTAAGAAAATATAGCTAAACACACCCCTTCAATACAATATGCACCGAACAGTAACAAAAACTAGTTCTTCTTGGCCTGAAACTAACCTGAGATACTAAGTAACTTGTTCAGTCACATTAAATACTAAGTAGTAGACCTCAGATTCTAATGTCAAGTTGTTTGAACCAAAGCCCATGTGTTACAAAGAGACATAAAAGGATGAAAACTGGGGCAATTTTTAACTAAACACCTCACAGAAATTTGAACTCAAGTGATTTAATATTATAGGTATAACAATATAAGTATTTAAATTTAGGAAAGCATTAGAAATATGAAATATAGCAAAGGAACTGTTTCTTAATACTGAGATCACAGGGAATGTTTTCTTCCTTCTACTCTCCCATATTTTTCAAATTTTCTCTAGTAGCAGAAATAATTTTATAGCCAGAAAAAAGGGCATTTTCCTCTTTTGGAGATAGGGACGGTATCTGTTGCACTAGATTGCCATAAAAGAAAACTCACTGTATCCACCCAAGCCACAATATCAAAATAATCAAGCTGCATGGGAAAGGTCATTTGTTAAATCAGGCTTCTAACTACTCAAGAATGAAATCAACTGACATGTGTCAGAACTATGGAGCAGCACTGAGACAACTCACCAGCAGGCAGTTTTCTCAACAGAACACTATTTTTAATATCCTTCACAATGTTCTGCACCTCCATTTTCTTATTTATGAACACTTTCAATGCTCAGTAATATATTACGGTAAAAATCCATTTTTAATACAAGCGAAAGAAGAAACTGACCAAACTCTTCTGTTTGCCTACCTAAGCTAGAAAATCTTTATTATACAGAGACTTGCAAATTTATACTAAAAATAAAGCAAATATGGTAATTAAAATTTACATTATCCAGGTATACTCTGGCACCAAACTAACAGTTTTCTGTATGTATATTTGATAATTTCATCTGTTTATGGGAAGCATTTTTGACATTTATGGAAACCTACAGATTAAGGGACAAATAAACTAAAAAGTAATCTCATTTTACCTAATAATTTCACTTTTACTTTCTCTTTCACAAACATTAAAGTTAAACTTTACTTTCCAGGAACTCTTATATATAATTTTGGTACAATGTAATGTTTTGTTTTGTAAATTATACATTTTCTTTATGCAAATTGTTTCATGACCTTTTTCTGTTTCAATGGTAAGACAAAGGGAAAGGAAAAAAATCAAAAATTATTTTTATACTACAACAAAAAAAATATACATTTGAAATTCTTGGATAGTCACACATGTAATTTATCAAGATACTAGGGAAATTACAATAAGGTGTATCATCTAGTACAGAACTCAGTACTTCTCTGCTACAACAGGTTAGGTAAAAAGCAGCAAAGTGCCCTGGTCCTGATTCCTACAGTGTTACCACTGTAACCCACCCTCAAAGAGAACTATCCTGGCTCTAGAGTTAAAAGTCAACTTCTCCTTCTTTGCCCTTATAAAAAATAAGCCAGGCTGCCATGACAACCTCTGTTCCAAACAGCCCTCCACGGTGCCATCCTGCAGAAATCTAGGGTTGAGTACAGCTGCCGTGCCGGATGCAGATAAAATACAGACCTCTTCACTATAAAAGAAAAAAATATAAAATAGTTAATAGCTTCAGGCAACCTAGCTTTGGAAAGTGTTAAATATCAAAGTGATTATAAGGGTAACAATTTAAATTCAAGTTAGACTCTATTAAATATTAGTAATATCACAGGATTATCTCCTACCCTAGGATAAAAAATAAAAGTAATTATTAAAATGAAAAGGGCAAGAATTATTGCTTTAAAAATGTAAAAGATAAAGTATATTAATGACAATAAATTCCTTTAAAATATGGCAAAACTGACCAATATTGGAATGTTTCAAAATAATAGTTAACAAATTATATTGCTGAATTCAGCAGTAATCCATAAAATTATATTAAAGCACTTTTTAAATGATGTTAAAGTTTATCAAAATTACTTTAAAAGCTTAATATGTAATGGTAATATCAATATTGCTATTCCTTACTTTAAACCTAATAACAAAAGGTATTTGAAACAAACAATATCCAAAATAAACTAACTGGAGTTTAAACTACATCATTATATGAACCCCATTATCATATATGTATGATAAAAAGTGATTTTCAAAAGAATTCTTTATTACATATTACTTATTTTTAAATAATCAATACAATTATTGAATGAGATCACCTAAAGCAAATGACAAAAGTAGCCAGTCTAGGGACAAAATGATGAAAACAAAGTATAAATGGACCAGAACCCTGAAAGGACATGAAAGAAATGGTCACTTGATCTGTAATTGAGTAGAGAGAGGCCAGGCTTAAAATGTTTAAGTGGGCACTGAGAAATGTCAAAGAATAATGTCTAGCCACGGAGGGTACCGAATTAAGTAAGAAGGAGCTATGAGAGCAGAAGCACATTTCAGAGAGATAAACCAGTAAGAGCAAATAGGATGGATTACAACAGGAAAAAAAAAAAATCTATAGATAGGATTTGAACACAGAGACTTTTTTCGAGGTCCAGAGGGAAAAAAGAAGCTTGAATCAGGTGAATTCAAATGTCTAGGTAAGTTGACTCCTTTCTGTAGACCCCTGCATCTATCTGTAACCTACCCCCTGCCACACTGAATCAACACCTCTGGCCTTCTCTATATGCTGTTCTTCTGGCCTTGAACACTCCCCTCATGCCTCCTCTCTTCATTCACATAATGCACACTCATCCCCTGAGATTTAGTTTAAGTTTCAGTTTCTTCATTAACACTTTCTTCCGATCTTACTTCTAAACTCCAACCTTCTGGATGCCACAGCATCTCTATCATAAAATGTGTTATACTTGTCATAATCCTCCAGGAGAACATGAATCTGATGGCAAGAACTATCTTTTAAGGGCTCCTGGGTGGCTCCGTTGGTTAAGTGTCCAACTCTTATTTCAGTTCACGTCATGATCTCTGGGTCATGGAATCAAGCACTGAGTCAGGCTCTGTGCTCAGCCCCTCCCCCTGCTCTCTCTGAGCAAATAAAGTCTTTTTTAAAAAAAAAAAGTATTTTAAAACTATAGGGACCTGAAAGCATATGACACTAAAACTATGAATGAGCCAAGACTATTTACTGGGAAGTAAGGCAGGATAAGCATAACAAATTATTAGTTTAACACAAGTAGAACAGCTACACTGGGGACAGAAAGGTGCAAGAACATCATACACAGTCAGCAGAAGAAAGAGGGCCTTCGGAAGATGAAACAGCATGTCTCTGTAATGTCCACATTTACTGGAGTCTCATCATTTTTCTCCTAACAATAAAGACCACCATATGCACAAGAGAAATACAGATGTAACAGCTGACAGTAAGAATTATTCAAGAATGGGTAGAAAAATAAGACAGCAGGTCAAAAACTTCTCCGTATATCTGTTATAAACTTTTCAAGGGACTGAAAATAGGGTTCACCAATGGCAGTCAGAAAGTTAAATCAGAACTGGGCAAAGTCTTGGTTAAGGTAAGGGTTAAAATAAACGAGATGTAAATGAGCAAATGAGACGGGTGGAAAATACCAAGCTGTGATCCAAGAGTGAAATTTTATAGTTTCAGATTTTTAAAGGGAAGCAGCTTTGAGCAATAACGAAGTCCAAAATGGGGTTGCAAGTTAAGTGGGGACAGAGGAGGACTTGAAAATGAGAAAGCACAAGGTCAAGCTGTTAGGAGGAGGGTAACATGTTCATGTTCAACTGGTGGAGATAGCAGAGAATTAAGAAAGGCACTAGAATATTTTGGAGGTAGAAAAGTCTGAACTGTGGAATGGCAAGGACTTAAAGCAAGAGAGGTTGTTGAAATGAAAGGAGAAAAAGGAATGGAGAGTAAGAGTATGGAAGTCCCTTCCTAACTTGGCAGAGACAGGGACGATGATGTGTTGGCAGGATTAGTAATAGAAGGCAGAAAGAGTTTACAGACAAACTTGAAAGGCAGTTCATTTACAACAGATCAAGGGTCCCAATATCCCATAAGACGGGAGTTAGGAGGGTCAAAAAGTGGAGTAAAGTCAGCCTAGAATACATACTTGCTGTGTGCCAGTATCAATTCTCATTTAGTTCTTCAGTAACCTTAATTGATAGGTGGTCATTATCTCCATTTCAATATATAAATTGAGGCTCAGAGGAGTAGCTACTTTCCCAAAGTTTCACAGCAATTCAGTGGCAAATGTGGCACATGGACCTCGGTCTGATGTACTCCAAAACCTATGCTTCCTAGATCATGCCCCAATTCTTTTCTCTATCCTTGCATAAAACTTTTACCCTTTCAGATGACAATCTGTAAATTACAGCATCTAGAAAATCAAGTTATCATTTACCAGATGCTAGTTGATTCACTGTAGCCCACTACAGCATGACAGCCTAATGCTTTAGCATGTGATTTTATTTCTTGTCTGATTTCTGCCCACCACGCATCTCGAGTTTCTGGTTCATCTGAAAAATAAATTTTAAATCAGTTCACTACTCAATAGCACATTGTCTATACAATAAAGAAATGTCTAAAATGAACATACTCTGGAAGGCAAAAACATACTGGTCTATAACAGATTTTAAAGCTAACTTCACATGTTTAAAGTGTTATTTCTCAAAAGGCTTATTAACATTTTAATGTTACTGCTCAAAAAGTTTAACATTTTAAACTTGGCTGACAGAAAATAAACCAACTAGTTCTATTTGCTTTATTACCTCAGGGGACATCTATAGGGATGTATTTTATTAGATACAACTTAAAATGTAGACCCAGAGTTTCCAGATTCTAATTCTAAACTGAGAGGATATTCTGTGTCTCACTCACCTTGCTCAGTGAACATTTTGAGCCATATCCATAAATTTAATTTAAATTCTTATTTCATTTCCTGGTACCTATTTTTTTTTTTTATAACCCACTATATTCTAGGTTCTTTCCAAGGCAAAGGTTTGTCAATGTTAAAAAAGGGAAAGCATGTAGCCATCCTTGTGGGTCCTAAAGCAAAGTAACAAGAAATGAAGGGACTAGCCAATTTAAAAGAAAGAAAGCAAATACATTTAAAATTACAAATAATTTGGTTAATGTATAAGGACAAATTTCAGTTAATACACTGTAACTTCACATACAGTTCTGTAATTAAGAAAATGCCTCAGAATCACAGCACTGCAATTTATCACCACAGAGGAGTCCAATATTGCTTGTAATAGAGCATTATAAATGGAGCATCTGGCACACATCCTTCCTAATCATTTGCATGTAGCTGCAAACTACTGGTGAACAGCAGCTGCAAATTATAGTAACATTTTATGTGCAGAGATGTTAAAAACAGAAACAGCGTATAATGAGCGTATCCTAATGTGTTTCTTTTGGGGGCCAATTCGATTTGGGAACTATTTGGGATAGAAAAAACTTAATCTAACTTAAAATAGGATGCTAACTTCTTATTGTAAATTTTCCGCATAAAAGGCACTATTAAAACTGAAAATCAAGCAATCCAAAAACTTTCTTTTTTGAATTTCTGTACATATTCAGTTTCCAAAATGTTTTTTAAATAGGTAAAATGAATAGAATTATACTCACTAGTAAAATACTGATGACAGCAAAATAAAGAAAGGTTAAAAGGCTTGTTATAGCTGACATTCCTAGGATGTAATTTTGTTTCCTCCACAGGGAAGAGATTAGCAAAAGGGAGAAATGAGATAAAAGCCAGAGCTACAAATGATGCCAGCCAATTCTTGTATTAAAGTTTTAGATCCAAGACAGAGCTACACTAAAACTTTCTTTCAGAAAAAAAAAAAACAAAAACAAAGAAATGCAGACCCCAGGGAACTGAGGGAAAGAGCCAAGGACGAGATAAAATAAAGAAAGAAAAGAAATAGAAAAGACTGCAATATGGTCTTAGCAATCAATATTATGAATTAAGAAATGTGTAAGGTAATTAGGTAGCCCTATTTTGCACATAATTATGTTAAAGAATTTCATCATATTCCCCCTGAACTATAGACATTAACAGCACAAATAGACTCTCAAATCCATTCTCTTTTTTAGGCATACATGTTCCCAGACCAATTTGGGCATCTATTTAATGTCTTTCTTTCCTAATAAGAGAATTTTTATCATAAGACAAAAACTTATTCAAGCAGTTGCTCAATCTATCAAATTATTTATCATTCTCTGAAAACCGGTATCATAGGTAATAATAGAAATATATCTCAGTTTGGAAAACAACTATCTTACCTGAAAAACTGCGTAAAATAAAGTTAAACTTTTCTTTTAAAACACTAGTAGAACCTGCTATTTACTTTTTAAGCCTTTCTGGGAGTTTAAAATATTATTTGCTAAAGCAAATAACTGTATACTATGTTTTTATAAAAACAAATTTTCTCACATTAGATTTGCCTACATCTGTGCCACAAGTAATACATGGTAGCCTTTCTGTTTTAAATTGAATTTTACAGAAAATAATCCATAACATTGTTTTTTTAATTAATTTTAAAAAACGGAGGAAGTTACTTATTTTTTAAGTTCAAGATATATTTATTTAGAAATGGCCAGCATGTCTAAATGGAAAAGTATGTAATAATAATTACTATGAAATACATATAACCACATAGAATACAAAGTTTATTTACATCAAACTTACCTTGGTATAACACACAAAATAATCAGATAATTAAACCAAACACTATGGAAGAATAAGTGGCTAATTTAAAAAAATAATAAACAAAACAAAAGCTGAATGCAGCGCAAGTGGAGCATTCATATTCTTCTGACAAGTTCACAAGCAGCCTTTATTTTGACACATGAGCCACACAATTGCACATGGGGATGCCATTGTTGTGTTTAATAAGGTATTTACAAGTTTAATAAAGCTAGAGAGTTACATAACATGAGAGCTAAGGAAGCAAATGGCATATGTCCACACTCCAAAGAATTTGTTAAATTTTGTTTTTGGCTAAAGCAAAAGCTCAGAGAACAAAGGGTTTTTGCAAAGCAGATTCAGCAGACAGGAGCCAGAAACAGGGAATATTTTGGCGCATGCTTGGATCAGGTGACAGTACAGACTGAAAACTATGGCAGCTCACTGAAATGGTTACAGAAAGTAATGGCCCTAGATTCTAGGTGAAAGCAAGGCAAGCATACAGTAGGGAGCACTTCATCACAAACTAGGAATTGAATTAACAATAATTATCTACAACTGTAAGCAAGAAGCCAAAGGATGAATTTGTTGGCTATTAAATTTAGGGGTTATTTAATTAAAATAAAATTAAGAATAATCAATTTAATTAGTATTAAAAAATTAAATTTATCTTCAAAGCCTACATATTTACGCCAGAGACGAGCCAGAGAATATTCACATAGTAATGATTCAGCCTAATTACAAAACTGAAAATCCAGTAATATCACCATATTTAATCCTACCATAGAATTTTTAAAGCTTAAAAACTATTAACTGTATTCTTATAAGAAACACACTAGCTGAATCTGAATTGTTTTCTTCACTCTCCAAAAGTCAAAACTGAGGATCTATCATACTCACATAAAAGGCAAAACAAAGAGTCTGGCTTAAAAATTTATGGCAACTTTACATGCCACTCATGAAACTGGATACAATTTAGTCATTTGAAGGAAATACAGCTGAGATGTGAAGGTCACAATTAATCAACAATTCACAGATGTCAAGAAAAAAATATCTTCACTTTAAATACCACGCTCCTCCTAATAATCCATAGAAATATTTATAATTTTAAAAAGACCTCATTTTAGGAGATATTAAAACTTATTTATTAAATAAATTATATTTCATATTATATTACTTTTTTCTACTATAGGTCAAAACTCTTCATAGATAATATCACAAATCTTTCTTTTTTTAAAAGATTTTATTTTGGGTGTCTGGGTGGCTCAGTTGGTTAAAGCGTCTGCCTTTGGCTCAGGTCATGGTCTCAGGGTCCTGGGATCCAGCCCCGCATAGGACTCTCTGCTCAGCTGGGAGCCTGCTTCCCCTTCTCTCTGCCTGCCTCTCTGCCTACTTGTGACCTCTCTCTCTCTGTCAAATAAATAAATAAATAATCTTTAAAAAATAAAAAATTTTATTTTTTAAATAATCTCTACATCCAACATGGGGCTCGAACTCACAACCTCAAGATCAAGGGTCGTATGCTCCACTGACTGAGCCAGCCAGGCACCCCACAAATCTTTTAATATATCCTTTTCTTTGTAGTCATGAACTGGGGTGTAGGTCAATACTTCACGGATGCTTCTTTTAGAGGTAACTTCTGCACACTTGGGTTAGCATCACAATTAATGCATTTTACTACTGTCACTTTTCTAGAGCATGGCCATAGCTTGATATCTTGCCATCTTTTTAACATTTTATCTTATTTCTGAAATGCAGGTGAAACTGGTAAAGATTCCTATAATGAAAATAAATGCTTATATCTCAGAAAGTAAAGAAGTGAACGCAGCATAATATGCCTTTATAAAACTGATTCTCTTTGAGATTTTAGGAAATCTCACACTTGCAACTAAAAAACATTGACTACCTAAAGTGTTTGATTTAATTCTGTTTTTACATAACTCTGGAAGAGAATAATTCTGCCACCGAGAATCTTTAAATCTGACTTAAAGAAAAAAAAAGAAATGGACAATTATCCAATCTAATTTTTAAATGAACAAGAAGAGATCAAGTGTTAGGTGGGCTCAAATAAACAGTTTTAATACAATGATAATCTATCTTGTTAATGGACAGCTTAAGAAAGCTACATTCTTAAATACCTTAAAGTATTATTCCAATACAAAACAACTTTTTGAAGAAGATAAATTTCCCCTAATGTAACAGAAATTAGAGAGTTCACCCATGAGAGACTGTGGACTCTGAGCAACAAACTGAGGGTTTTGGAGGGGCAGGGGTGGGGGGTTGGGCAAGCCTGGTGGTGGGTATTGAGGAGGGCACGTATTGCATGGAGCACTGGGTATGGTGCATGAACAATTAATCTTGTAACACTGAAAAAATAAAATAAAAGTATTTGGGGGGAATAAAAGAAATTAAGAGAGTTCAGGTTTAAGTATGTATACAATCTCAAACCAGATGGGGAGTCAGTACCAACCTAGGAAGAACAAGTCCCATCATGGAGGAACTGATGGGCAAATTCAGAGCACACACCAACTTGTAGTAATTTAGGATGTTAGGATGGTAGCCGGGATATAATCCATATTAGATCAAACTGGAGTCTTTGCTATTTATAAAATAAGTCAGATATATAATTACTCCTTATCTGTGAGATCGCCCTCTTTATAATATATAAAGTTATATATTACATTTACATGTCACGTTATAATAGTATAGTTAATATCCAGTTATATTAGATATATATAAAGAGTAAAATTTCAAAATTAAGGAAATTACAAATCTGACTTTTACAGATAATTAAGAAGTCAATATGCAGTTACATTATATATAAACAGAGAATTATTATTACATTTATATGTTGCATTATGTATAAAGAGAGGCTCACACGTCTTACATGGCTATACTTATGCCCTCTTGAACTCCATATACCTACTTCCTAAAACCCTTATTAAAATTCTTAAAACCAAAAGCTACTTAGCCACTTTAGGCTTAGTTTTGCACATCTGCTCATAGTACCTCTCAGATGTACTAAAAATAGCTGCTGGGATCATCAGCAGAATTCAAGTTCTAAGAAAGCCTCTTTCCATTTAACTACTACTCCTACTCCTACTACTACTACTACTACTACTACACACACACACACACACACACACACACACACACACACACACACACACACAGCAAAACAGTATAAGAAATAGCCTAGACTGGGTGTTTAAGCAGGTTGTCTGCCTGGCTGAAGAATTATGTTCCCAATCCACAACATCATGCTTAAGACATGGGAGGCACATCACAAACATCCACTGAATAAAAGGTTTTTACTTAAAACCAAAAAAAAAAAATTTAGATTATCAGACTGCTATGTGTATTCTATAAATATTTCCTTACACATCAGTTGACTTATTTTGCTAAAATAAGTATGTTTAAAGTAATAATTATATTTATTTTTCTTGGTTTTGATTATTAATTTTTGACCCCAAAGTAAAACAACTATAATTCAAATAACTAAAAAAAAAAGTAACATTTTCTAAATTCAGACCACTAACATAAAACTTCCCTTAACACTAGCAAAGGTTTATTTATTATAAGACTGAGGAAATCTTAAGCATATGTCCTAAAATCTAGAATCTAAAATAGTAAAATATAACTTTTTAAAATATTCTCAAAAACAAAAGTTATCTAGCTGTTTTACTAACTCAGTACTTAAAACATTTACTCTTAAAAATATTGTCTAAATTTGGAAGCTATTTCAAACTAGCATTTTTTCAAACCACATTATATATCAACTTTATTATTTCCTCTTGTGACTTCCTGAAAAAGTATCTAAGCTCACATGTATCCTATATGAAAAAATAACAATTTTTTTCTTAACTACATTGAGACTATTCCTAGTTAAAAATTATTATCAGTAAGCTATCCAGAAATACTTTCAGTGGTAAACTCAGAGGAAAGAAAAAAAAGAGCATAGCCATTTAAGAAACAATGAGCTAGACCTTTTAAAATCTACTCTTAAAATACTTTTATAGGGGTGCCTGGGTGGCTCAGTGGGTTAAGCCTCTGCCTTCAGCTCAGGTCATGATCTCAGGGTCCCGGGATCGAGCCCCGCATCGGGCTCTCTGCTCGGCAGGGAGCCTGCTTCCCCCTCTCTCTCTCTGCCTGCCTCTCTGCCTACTTGTGATCTCTCTCCCTCTGTCAAATAAATAAATAAAATCTTTAAATATATATATATATTTTAAAAAAAGAAAATTGAGTTATAAAAGTATTTTTTAATTTTTAAAATTATTTTATTTATTTATTATCTCTCCCTCTATCAAATAAAATCTTTAAAAATATATATTTTTTTTAAAAATTGAGTTATAAAAGTATTTTTTTTAATTTTTAAAAATATTTTATTTATTTATTTGACAGAGAGAAGGAGATCACAAGTAGGCAGAGAGGCAGGCAGAGAGAGAGGGGGAAGCAGGCCCCCTGCCGAGCAGAAAGCCCAATGCGGGGCTTGATCCTGGGACCCTGAGATCATGACCTGAGCTGAAGGCAGAGGCTTAACCCACTGAGCCACCCAGGGGCCCCAATAACTCAATTTTCAAATATAGTTGGGTTTCCAAAAGATAGGATTCACCTGCTCACTGGGATTTTAGACTTGTAGCTATGTGGGACAATCCTTATCCATCATCTTTCTCTTTCAGCTCAAAGTTGCTAAGAGACTGACTTGCCACATTCTACTAATTACCAAGTCTTGGTGATTTTACATTTTAAATATTTTCTAAATTTATGTTAACAGTGTAAGTCCTGAAGCTAGAGTAGTTAAGTTCACACTGTAGCTCAACAACTTTCTATTTTACTTAAGGAAAATTGTTATGTTTCATTTTGCTCATCCACAAAAGAGGAAAAATGCCTATCTCGGAGCTGTGTTTTGAGAATTAAGTGACCTGCTCACATAGAGCACCTGGCACATAGTTAAGTGCTCTATAAACTTCCACTCTCCTATCACCACCAAATCCTAGGTCACTTACCAGGCCGGGAGTACTACAGTGAACTAACTGGACTCCGTCTCTAGGCTTGATGCCTTTAAACCCATTCTCCATTCTACAATCGATGATCTAACATAAGTGTGACCATGGGATACCCTGTCTTACTCCTATGCAGCCAGTTCCTGGCATGTCACACACAACATCTGCAAATGCTGCTTCCTCCTTTCTAGCAGCAAGATTCAGCTTATCTTTCTCAAAGTCTGTTACCAGGCCAGAAACACAAGAAGCAAGATAAGAAAAGGTAATACCGTGATTTTAAAACAAATTCTCAGATAACTGAGTTTCTTGCTTCCTGCTATATAAAAATATTTCCTATCACTGTAGTTAACACAGCCTAAGACAGTAAAGCAGGAAAAAAAGGGAAACACAATTAAAAAAGCTGAAGCAGCAAAGACATTCTGTATTCAGCGGCAAACAATAGTATGAAGTAATTATGTGAACATCATCAAACAGGTAATGGCTAGGGTATTGTTTTGCAATGCACTACGTAAAAGTTTCAGAACTACATTTAAAGGATGGAACAATATGCCTCCAAATACACTGTCTGAAATACAAAATCTATGTGAAGCTCACATATATCCTTCAAACTGAACTTGAGAATTACCTCTCCAAGCTTCCCTGCCACATAGTTAATGCCTTTCTCTTTAATTCTGTATCTTATATCACACCATACCACACCCAGCCACACAGTAAATCATTAACATATTTTTCTAACCTCCAGAATATGACTTTTATGAAAACAGGCATCTCTGCACACCTATCATCTAGCAAACCATATGGCACAAAATAAGTTCTAATAAATGCTTGCATGATAGATCATATTTCTTGAAATACCACTACTGTGTGATAAAAACGTTTTCTTCTATCTTTCCACACTTTAATGTTTCTGAAATAAAAATGTCTGATAATTAATCAATATACTTAATATGATAGTGTTTCTTTCTCTTTTCTCTTGGAAAGCTATTATTAAGTTGGTGATACCTCACCTAATAAATGGTGTCAGAGAATCCAGGAAGTACAGTATTGATAAATAATTTCTAATATTAATAAATATTATAACCACAATTATTTTTTTTTTTTACTGATGCAGCCAATTCCTTATTTTCTATGGTAATACAGGACAGCAATGGCTAATTTATTCCATAATCACAGAAAAGAATACATAAATGATTCAAATATATTTATCAAATATTATATCTTTGCATTTCAGAATTCTCACGTTATTTTTCTTAACCTAATATCAAAATCAGCCTGATATGTACTGTTAGCATAAAGATTCTAATATCTCAGTCAAAAGCACAGAGCTAAGAGAACATTAAACTGGAAGTGTCATCTTTGATATTCTTTTACTATTCTGTAACTTATATCCATTTTTTTCATACACTCACTACCTGACTTTATTTTAAATGATGGCAAGATATACTGCTTCCTCAACCATGTTTCTCCTTACCAAATTCTGTAGTTCTGCTTATGGGGGACAAAGTATTTTAAGATTTAACTATTTTTCTATTTTGCAAGACTGTTCATTCATCTAACACTAATCTCACCCTAAACATCTTTGCCCTGACAATGTTTAAGCGCCTTAAATTATTAATGATCAGTCAATTCCCAATGTGCTTTTCTTCTATAATTAGGCTTTTTCACTTCTTATACACTAATCTGCCTACATTTTAAAAATATATTATTTTTATTAAATGAACCCAGCAGGGTGTTTTTCTCGCTAAAAATCAAGTATATCACATAACATTTAAAAATGATTATTTTAATTTTAATCAATGTGGTCACATGCTGGCAAAAACCTGGAGAGGAGACAGAGATAATTTCCCTGAAGACTTACCAACTGATGTCAGTCTAAATCTGCAAAAGTTGGACCTGATCAGATTGCTTACTAGACTGAACTTAGGCAAATCTGCATGAAGAACGTGAGATACTTCATAGTCAAACATGCATTACTTACATCAGAACTTACATCCTGGACTCCTAAGAACAAAAAAAGCTCACAATATTGAAAAGATCATGAGATATTATCTAAAATGCTGAGCCTCTTGGTGTTTTTGTTTTTCTATAAATAGATACATACTTTCTGACACAAAGAACTGGTAAAAATCCTTCAGGCGAAATACCAGCTTCTAATGCCAAATCAAAATTGTTCTATTATTTAATTCCAAAAATAAAGAACATAAAAATTTACATATTTATTATTAAAAGAATATGCTTTTATCAAAAAGAAAAATTGGCTTTGACTCTAAACCACATCATCAGCTGTAAAGTTAGTTTCTCTAAAAGCTACAAACTATATTTTACAAACTATATCCATATGTAAAATTACTTAGAAATTATATTCTCACATGAAAAGGGAAGGAAGGGAACTTATGAAAGCTATTAATCTCCCCAAAATCTGCTCTTACTTACCAAATTTTGAAACACTTCTGGAATTATAAATAAAAATGGTAATAGTCACACTTTTATAGTATTTATAGAACACTAAATATATTATACTCAAATCTAAATTAATGTTTAAACATACTTTAAGCTTATCAAACTAGCCATTTAATACTTATATTTAACCATTTAACATTTCTTTAATCGTAAAGCTAATGCCTATGTCATTTACCTGATATGAAAAAACTGTCCAAATATAATAAATATAATTTAAATTTAGGTTTCTGAAAGTTAATCACCTAACAAAAGCCATCTATAATTTATGGTATTTCTATGGTTTTGGTTAATTCATTTTAGTTAACACATTTTTATATTTGCAATTCCATGGAAACTGTAAGAGTTACAACATATGTACTGCAGAACGTATCTGTATAACTGAATTGACATTAAGCCTATTTAATCTAGAATATTTCTAAAAACTTCACTGAGCTGCCATAATTTTTGTCAGCATATGTAGTACTGAATGACCATCAAAATACCTGAATTGAAACTATTCCAGTCTAGCAGTTTGTAAGATCTTGTGTTACCCATAATTCCGACAAAGGCTGAGTTCAAAACAGCAAATTAGTAGATCAGTTTTAGGTGCAGAATAGTAGGAAAACAAAACAAAAAAAAAACTACAAACAAGAACACAATTGACAATACCACTCGACAGGAACTGGAAAGACACAGACAGCAGAGTTAATAAGAAGTAGAAATAGAAAGAAAAGAAGGAGCATGCTATCATAATCTAACATTAACTAAAGTCTAGTTGTTTAAGATAATGACCTTGATTTTTAAAACCACCCCATTCTTGTCCTTGTTGCTCAATATTTAACAAAGGAGGAAATTCTAAAAGAACTAACTCCAGAATAATAATCCATAGGTAGCAGGTGGTAGTGGTTTTAAAATAAGATTTTATTCCTTCTACACTCAGTATAAAATGAAAATTTCCCATATTCCCTAGACAAAAAACAGCTGCAAGATTCATTTGAGAGTGCCAATACAGCATTCTCGATACACGCATCTCAATCCATCTTCAGTTGCTCTCATCAGAGTAACTCAGTGTCATAAAATCAATACATCATCATCATGGTAGATGCTAATCTAGAGGGTTTTTTTGGTTTTAACATTCAGATTTTTTTCAAAAAATTAAATCTTTTTCATAAATAATTATTTATGAAATACTAAGAACATCAATAAAATGTTCTTAAGAAAATCTTCCTTTTTTAATGCATAATACATATATAAAACCATCCCAAAAATGTGATTTTCATATCAAAATCATGTAATAGTGAAACCATTAGAATATATAGTTGATTTGTTTTTAACTGAAAATAAAACAAAATTAAAATATAACCTATATATATATCATTAAAAGCATTTATATTTATATGCCCATAATCTTTTGGGAAATAAGTACATTAGTAACTGAGAATTCCTACATGTGACTTGAAAAAAATATTCTGAAAGGGGAGGAAAGGAAGAGAATGGATAAGCTGATAATTACAATACACAAAATGTATTCTGTAATAAAGATTCCTGTGTTCTTCCCTGGGCCTGGATTCTTACACTTCTCACACTTCTAGGACAAGCTGGCAAGTATGATAAACCCTAAAAAAGAGGTTTTTTGTAAAAAGTAATGGGATTTTAAATACAGCTCTCCACTTAAACTTATTTAAGTAACCCTTGTTTGTTCTCCCAGATTATATAGCTTACTCGGAGTACACGGAAGCAACAATAAAATCAAAATGTTTTCAGTAAAAAGAAGACATCAACAGTTAAACATATTCCTGAAACCATTTTTGGAGCTTATCAATGGGCACCATCTAGTAAAAGATTTGAGTCAATGGTCCAAAGAAACGCAGGTAACAAGCCTTGGGTTACAGTTAATGTCACGTATATTAGCTCAGTATTTCCTTGCATTTTCCAAATAATTCAAGTTCCTAAACACAAAGATACAGAACTTGCAGAGTCTCCAATGTCTCAACACATTAAACGGGCATCAGTCTAAATATGTCTTTAACTACTACAGAATGTACAACTACTACATGAAGAAACGATCTTAAATTGATCTGAAAAAATAAGGAATAGCAGAAAAAAATAATAAACCAGAGGAGAAAAAGAGAAGACTAAGGCTTAAAAGATGTATTTGCTCAGCTTTAAGAGTTAAATAATCCTAGCTACTATTCCTCTTCTGAAATCTTGTTCAAGCTCTGGAAAAATTCCATCCTGCTCCTCTGGAATTATTAACTGAAAAGACATCAAACCGCAAGGCACAGATTAAATTTTTTTTTTTAACTTAAAATAATGGTAAAGCTCTGTATCCTGAAAGTCACTATCAGCAATGTCTTGCATAAAATAATTTCAAAGTGCTTTACTCTTTTTGTAGCTGTCAGTACAAGCCTCAGAAAGAGGTTATTGAAAGTGACAATTCAAAATTTTCAAAAATATGTATGTATATATGCCAAATGAGAATACTAACATAACTTCAGCTTTTTTAGTATGTCATCAAAATAATAAGTGACTTGATCAAATTACTGGGAATCCAGTCAATGAGAGATGCAAGAACATACTCCATACAGAAAGTTTCTACCACACTTACCATGCTTATTTTGGATTTAGAAAAACCATCAAACCATTCCTAATCCAAGGGCCTGAAATTGAGATTGATTTGATGCCTTTCTTCTTTTATGATCATGGCCACGTGTTATAAAGAAGTGAGCTATTCTTCTTACTTGTTTGCTTATATAAAACACATAGTTTCAGAAAAGAAACTGGGAATGCACAGACAGCACTACTTTTTTTCATTCTTAGACACTACACAATGTTTATAATTACATTTCAAAGGAATACTTCTTTTAGGAATAAGGAAATTACTAAAATAATCTATGAAGAGTTATTGCTAGTGAAAAGAATTATCTTAAGATAATGGCCGCAATGGTCAAATTATAAAATTTGTTATTTGCCTGGGTCCAAGAAAAGAGCTTAGTGAAAAGGTACCTAAGAACGCCTTCTTAGGTGATACCTTGGCCAAAAAAAATGAATCAAGTGATGCCTAGGCCAAAAAAATTGAATCAAGATTTGTTTGTTTTATATAAAAAGCTAATGAAAACATAGTTCTACCTATTTGATTATTTTTAATTAGGATTACAGCTAATGCTTAAAGCAGTGTGCCAGTTTATACTTTCTTTTTCATTTCTCTTTTTGGATAGATTTGATTTTTTATTATAAAAATCCATTTTAATAACCCCAGTTTAAGTAAATGAAACACTGAAAACAAACTTGTAAAGAACATACCAGGATTGTGGATACGATCCAAAAGCTTCACAGAGCGTGCACTAACAACACCCCCAACATGCACAAGAAATCCAGGAGGAAATGCCGTCAAGGTAAAAAATGGAAATTCCTAGTAGAAATAAAGAGGGGAAAATATAACTGAACGTGTGTAAAGTACAAAAAATTTGCTTGTTAAAAAGCCTGATCCCCATAGATTATATTCATACTATGATATGAATCCTAGCCCTTAACAAAAGGCTACCAGTTATACATGGCACATGCTTTGTAATTAAATGTCTTCTTAGATATCTGGAGTTCCTAATCCATTTTCCCATACATATCATGTTATACAGAATCCAAACACTCTTTTTATCAATTCTCAATGAGAAAAAAAGGTTTTCAGAGTTTCGATTTAAGATATTTGAACACACTCTTCCTTCCTCTCAATCTCCTACTCTGATGGAAATTCACAGTGAGATGTGGGGATTCCCCCGCCCTTCTACTCTGAGTCTACTCCTCAGTGGGGCAGAATCCTCCTCACATACACACACCCAATTCCAGGCTACTGGTAAAGACTCTGAAGGCCTGGTGCAAGAGATCTACAAGAATGTGGGACTGAGGGAGGAGTGAGAGAATGAGCAGTGTGGGTTAAGAGATTCAGGGAAGAGCAAAGGGCAAATACCAAGCTGAAGTGGGTAGAGAATTGCTGTGTAAGATTACTTACTCTATCAACACCAGGGCAGCTGTAGAAAATTTTAAGTACATAAATGCATATTAAGGAAAAGGGAGAGGAATGTAGATGACAGCAAGGGAGGAAATAAAATTCCCCAAGTTCTTCTAAGTTTCATTCTCCCCTCCTCTCTCAAGGACATCGGTCTCATCAATTTAGAGGTAAGACAGAAATGGGAAAACAAAGAAAGGAAATTCATTGAAATAGCACCCAGGAAAAAAGCGGAGCTCCTGTGGCTCTCCAAATATAGAGGCCTCCCACATTACACAAAATTGGATGCAAGCAAGGGAAATTTAATATCCGCCTCATATGGCTACAAGATTAATGGAGCTCACTTAACCAGAAGTCACTTACCAGTAGCCTCAGCTATTCAGAACATAACTGAGAGCTGGAAAATAAGCAAAACAGAGCTCTCAACAGTCAAAAGAACTGTCATACTTCCCAGTACTAAAATTTAAGCACTTGATTCATAAGAAATCCCTACAGATCATATCCATACTATGCCATACAGCAATTATAAATATATGATTTTAGGAACATATTTTAAAGTCTAGCAGTATCTTTTTTTCTGACCACGGCAGTTTGAATGCAGCAAATGAAAGCTGAGAGATAAAGACATACAGAATACTACTAGAAGCAGGCACATTAAAAGCAGCAAGATTACTGACTGGCTGCTTAAAGCATGGAGAATACAAACTCACCAAAGCATAATTAACAAAGCATAGCAACTTGGGAGTCATTTAGCACAAAGGCAAACAGTCCTGCACACTTCAATAACCCATGAAGATATAGTATAAAATATATAGAGAATTTAGAAATAAATTCAGTTAGAATTTAAAAGTAATATTTAAACTAACAAGGGTAAGAAAAACCTAGGCTACATTAAAAATAAAAAAAAAAGGAAAACCAATCTATGGAAATGGATAGGTTTGGCCCAACTGACAGGCAAAAGGAAAAAAGGGAGAGAACAGGAGGGGAATTTCACTTACATGTATTATAAAATATCTAGCCAAAATGCCTCATTTCCACCTGAATTTTTTAAATATAAGTTTTAGGTGAGAAAAATACAAAAAAGCTTATGCTATTAGAAACTTAAATATCTTACCTAAGTTAGGCCTTTATGATTTTTTTCAATTTTAAGTACACAGTTTTTAAATTTTCTCAAAATACTGAGGCAAAGTAGAAAAAAGTACTTTACATTTAATCTTTATACCTGAACATTTTAAATATTCTGGACAAGAGACACTGAAAATAAAATTTGTATAAGCTAAATGGAAAGCTGTACTTACTTCCTTCTGAAACAGAAATAAGTGAGGCAAATTCACATATTAGAAAACATCTGCATATAAGAATTTAGGTAGGTATAAAAATTAACCTAAATGATCTCTACTTGAGATTCTGACTCTTCTTCCCAAATTACAGAAGATAGGAAAAAGAGTCAAGAGGGAAAGCATCATACTAGACCTGCTGGTCATAAGCAGAAAAAGGAGGGGAATGGCTGCCCAAAGAGGTGGACAACCGCTCTGCCAACTTAAACTCTGTCCTACATGTCCAATCAGCACACCTAATTTAACACAAAATTTCACCTGGAGTACATAAAAACGGGATGGTTATTCAACCAAAACTACATCTTCAGATAACTCTCTCAGAAGAACTATGGCTGATACCTACTGTTAAATACCTATCACCTCCACCCCCCTCACCAGTGACACCAGTGACTATCAGTGACTGTTAAATACCTCTCATCTCCACCCCCATCACATAGGGACTAGTGTGAATGGTGCCAGACCTCGGCAAAGTATCTTAAAACTATACTTTATAATCTTTCCCATACCCTAACGTGAGAGCCAAGGGGGCCTAGACTCTATGTGAGCAACAAACCTTATCATCTGGCTTCTTAAAACTTCTGATTAAAACAATGAGACAAGGAGTTGGCTTTAATCTCTAGTCAATCATTACACCTGATGAATTTACAGGTTCTCTTCTATTGAAAATAACAGCTTCTTTAAGATCAGCCAAGCCCAACCCATTTTCAATGCCTACATGAGAATTTCAGGGACCACAGAAGACATTTTCCCTGGAAAGTCTTAATATTTAAAATGCCTTGCCGTG
This sequence comes from Procyon lotor, assembly GCA_028646535.1. Classification (NCBI taxonomy): domain Eukaryota; kingdom Metazoa; phylum Chordata; class Mammalia; order Carnivora; family Procyonidae; genus Procyon; species Procyon lotor. The sequence continues at coordinate 37,397,385 of CM053611.1, forward strand.
TGGTACAAGTAGGTGAGAATTTGTATGTTGACATTTTGACAATAAGTCAAATACATACAGCATAAATCTATTTAATACCATGTGTTCAGAGACAGGCTAGATGGAAAATCTGGGGACATAATGGGAGTAATTTTTTAACATTTAAATAGAATTTTTCTTAGAATATATTTAAATAGTTTATTTTTTCAACCAAGTATTCTTTTAATTATTCCAAGAAATGATAGTCAACTTTCTAGATAAAAAAAAAAATCCTCTGTGCCAGATTCCTACAATGATTTTTTTACATAATTTTACCCCACTATTAAAAACATCATACTTATCAAAAGAGTTTGCTTTATATCAGTGTTTCCCAAAGTGTGGTCCTCACTAACAGGTATTTCACATGAAAGATTCCATTGTAAAATATATTTGGGAAATACTAAGTTAAACCAAGTCAACTAGGTCTCTTTATTAAAGAAAAATATACATCCCAGCATCTGAAAAGTAACTTCATTTTTCTTAAAAGTGAAAGAAGAGTCATATTGAAAAATAAATCTATCTGCTTTAAATAGTTCATAGGTAGAACCTAAATCTAATCAAATTTGTAGCTCTACATCTTATCTCCTAATCATTTGACACCTATTACCAAGATCCTGTCAACTTATTTTTCACTGATTTTGTGAAAGAAAAAAAATAACTTTTTTTTTGAGAACTATTACTTGAACCCATTAAATAAAGAATGCTGGACAAAGGTTCTCTTTTCCTCAGGGGAAAAAAAAAGCCATACAATTTATGAAGGGTAGCAAGGGACAGAAATGGATATTTTAAAAATGAACATAAAAATGGTATTAAGTATATCATATGTTCACCTTGATCTAGTATTCAGGTTGACAGAGTTAAGGCATATCTGAACACACATGGGTAGAATTCTTCATACTTACAAAAACATACTAAGGGCAACCACAGGTGAATGGGAAAGCTAAAGACAATGCTTGTTCTATTTATTGTGTACCCAGAATAGCAAGGTAGTCTCATAAACTCAAGTTTATGGAGGGTTAGATAATATATTGCCAACTCAGATTTTACAAGGTTGTAAATGAAAACTATAGTTCTCCCACATCTTTACTGTTAAGTCCATAAAGACTATCTAGAAATGGATACCCAGTGTGATAATGTGTCCAAAACTTTAAGAATGTTTAAAAGCACATTTGAAAACATAAATTTTATCCAAACTAAATTTAAAACAATTTTTATTGATTAGTATTTTTCTTCCTTTAAAACTAGATGTTTACAAAAGTTCTTAATATAGATAATAAAGTCACAAGCACTAGATGCAGGCAAAATCTCATATCTCATATCAGTTTTTCTGTTCCTGTGACTTCTAGAACAACAAATACAAGGAATACTCCTAGTGGAAGGAACTCTGTAAAGAAAGTAAAACTGGGAGCGGGGAGGAGGTAAGAGCATTCTGGCCTAAGTGAACAGGCATACCTTCACCCTGACCCTCATCTCTGTGTTTTCAGTCTTTTTCTATATTTGGTTTCAATAAACGGTCCCACTGTTTAAGTGGGCTTTTGCACGACAGTAGCTGGTATGCCTGCAAGTTGTGAAAGCAGCTCAAGAGCAAATGCTGGGTGATGAGGAGTAAAGCAAACCCCGGTGTGCTGCTAACATCTCATCACGCTGATCAGCTTGAACTGAGAACATCAGCTGATCAGAGAACAGCTCTGCTCTGCTCCCCTCAACCTTGCCTGCAAGGCAAACAGTACATAGATACTTTCTGCACAGGAAAGAAAGTCTAAAAGAAGTAAACTGTTATATTGTTTGTATAACACAATCTAAAAACACTATTCTCAAAAAACTAACCTCTAGAGAAGAAATACCTTTTTTTAAAGAGTGCATTCTTTTATAGGCATTTACTCTGATCTTTTTTTTAATGCTAGTGTAAAATGGAACATGTAAAAGAAAATTCCGTAAATGCTTATAAACTTCCAAATCAGACACAATGAAAGTTATGGAACTGTGCCTTAAAATAACTGATGTAACATAGAAATAATCATGCACTGTATTAGTTAAGTAGAAAAAAAAATGAGCCTCATAGTGCTAATAAATTTTTAAAAAATGCATTACGAAAAGAAATAAAGCTGGCAACATTTGTTAAAGCTTAAATAAAACTTAAATGATCAAGATTAAAACTAGAACAGCTACCAATACAAGAAAAAGGCTCTCACACATGTTCAGAAACATACCCGCCTTCTACAGAACCTATGAGGCGATCCTCCCTTAGCAATGAAGTTTATACAAGGAAAAAAAAGAGAGAAATCATCCAAAAATTTTGACTCTTTATTTTCCCAACTAACAAAGTTAACTAAACATTAAACTTATAATAATTAAGAGAGATGCATTCACATACCAAATAACCACATTGTTTATGTTAATCTGTAGAAATACTGAATCTGTGCATTTCACACCCCTGAGATTGGCCAGCCATAAAAATAATCTCAGCATATAAATATATTAATATAATAATTATCTTCTTTTTTCTTTTTTTCTTTTTTTTAATGTAGTCTCCATGCCCAGCATGGAGCCCAATATGGGCCTGATCTCACAACCCTGAGATTAAAACCTGAGCTGAAATCAAGAGTCTAATGCTTAACCAACTGAGCCACCCAGGCACCCCAAGAATTATATTTAATATAGTACGACTAAAATATTTTTTTCTGGAAAAAAACTACTATTTCCTTCTATATAATTTTAAGGTAAAATGAGAAATGATTTAATCACTCAAAGGATATTTCCAAATAGATTATTTCTAATAAAAGATTGGAAGACAAAACGAAAAAGTTACAGTATTATTCCAAATTAAAATTAATTATTTGTAAACAAATTTCCTTAATACCTTAAATAAATTTTGGACTCTGAAATTACAGCACAGATTCATGATCGAAACCAGTTTATGGATATAAGTTACAAATACGTGGAAGCATGGCAATCAAATCGTATTAACAGTGTAAGAATAAAGAATGTTGAGTGTCTCTTACCCTTTGTTCCAGTGCTGACTGAGTCTGTTGTCTTAAAAGAGCTTTAAATGGCCCCCCTTCTTTTCCAGCACTACCACTTCCCATTCCTACAGAACATCAGTACATAAATAACAACCAAAAAACAACTATAGAAACAGAAAGTTTAACTGCATTCATCTTCATAAATATCATGAGTCAAAATTTCTTAAAATGATCTAAACATTTAAAGTACTTCACATGCAATTAAGCACACATTTTACTCTATTTTATTCACAAAGTTTTCTTTAGAAGATGTTAAAACTGTACTGATCATAGTGAGTTTTAGATTCAATCTGTTCTAAAACTTATTTTTAAAATTTTGTTAACGTAATAAATTTTTGTATAATATTCAATTTTTTAAATGTTGAGTGAGTCTTCCAATAGAAAATAATCAAGATACTACTAATTACAATTGACCTTTGAACAACATGGGTTTCAACTGCACAGTCCACTTACATATGAATTTTTTTCCATAAACACAGTAAAGTACTATAAATGTACTTTCTCTTCCTTATGATTTTGTTAGTAACATTTTCTTTCCTCAGGCTTACTCCATTTCAAGAATACAATATATAATACATGTAACAAAATTGTGTTAATTGACTATGTCATCAGTAACGTTTGTAATCAAGAATAGGCTATTAATAGTTACACTTTTGGGGAATCAGAAGTTACATGCCCATTTTCAATTTGTGCAGGGGCATGTTGCTCAAGGGTCAACTGTACTTACTATACTCACAATTTAAGAATACTTACTAAAAGAAATCAAGAAACATCAAATGTTTGTTTAAAAGTAACTATACAGAGAAGAAGCACTTTTAATCGTGCTTACTTAAAATATTCCAAAATTCTCTGAAGAGTATGAATTTTAGGCAATTTTGAAATATAATCATATCTATTTTCTGATAACTTTTCATTCCTAAATATAACATTCATGACAAAACACTATTAATATTCACAGTTTTCAATACTCATTTGCAAAAATCAACATAAAATATTTTTAAAAACTAAAAATCACAGACATGTAATAGACATATCACAAATGTACATAGTTATGGATGAGAAGAATTATATTTCCCAGGCTCTTAGATGTATTTTTTAAAGGCTTAATATTTAATATCTTTCCCTACTTTATTTTATTCTTTATAGTATCAATAGACAAATTACAATCAAAGAATTACAGAAAGTAGAGGACAGGTGAGAAGTCAGTACTCTGGAGGCTAGAGTTAACAGTTCAATCCCACCCTTTCAAAACTGAAGATACATACAGACAGATTTACTGCAATGACTTAAAAAAGGAACTAATTTACTTTTACATTTTTAGCTGTTCTTGGATAAGGAAACAAAGATTAGCATGTGTATAGTCCCATTCTGTTCTTTAAAAATAAAAAAGGAACATGTTTTTCTTGTAGGAACCTAAATATGGTTTTTAGAGACTATACAATACTAAACATAGAAATGAAACTAAGATCTTTACATGAAGCATATTGAAAGCCATAAAATAAAATATAATTTTGTAGAAGTAAATAAAACATCAGAAAATACAGCAGAATAATTTGAAAATTAATGCAATGGACAGAAAAAAAATGGATAAAGAAAGAATACCACCAAAATGAGACTTAAACCGATTCAAACGAATAATTTACTAATGTAACCATGGCTTAGCAACATGATGGTGCAGGTCCGAAGTAAATGGAGTTGGTGTGAAGGGAAAGAAAGTAAAGCATCTAAAACAGAAACTCTAGTAATAAAAACCCAATAATCATTGGAAATATGCAGATCTATATCCTCAGACATAAAATTTTTTAATAACTAACTTCAGCAGAATATTCATAATTATCCATCCAGTAATCCTCAACCATGTCCTCACGATCATCATAATCATTTAATTCTGTCCACCAATAAAAAAAATAAGAAGTATGCCCTGTGTAAGACACCCAATACTTCTTTATAGTATGAAATAATTACTTGTTTTCAAAGGTGATTTAAAATAAAGGGATTAAAAAGCTGACATAATGTGATCCTACCAGAAGCAGCCAGGAACAGCTCTTCACTGAAAGAAACACTTTTCCTCAGAACTGGGCTGACAGGGCTAGAATGATGAGGGGGAAGGCTAGATTCCGAGAGGAGGAGACAGGACTTTTTAAGATGAAGGGAACCACAAGAGAGAGAGGGGGAGCTGGGACACAGGTAAATCCTAGGCCCCTGTGAGTAAGGTGCTGTGGAGGAAAGTAGCAGAGAAAAGATGCAGATTCAGAAGATGACCAGAAAATGCAGAATAAGGAAAGCAATGATGAAGCAAAACATAACAGTAAAAATGGATTTTAAAATGCTACATAAATTACACTAAGCATATGAAGTCATTAGCAAGACCATCTACCCAACACAATACAAATTAAAGGCATAGTCTAAAACCTAACAAAACCTTCATAGACTTTGCATTTGTTAAAATTTTTTAAATCACTAACATGGGATTTTATGCCATTCTAATCACTTAGAGTGGATTTCTCAAAGCACTTAAATAATCTGCCTTTTTTTGCTTAAGAATGTATAAAGTTAAAAGGTATATTTTGTAAATTTTTAAAGCCAGAAACTTACTGCCTCAAATATAAACATTATTTAAAGTGGCAAAGTACAGTTCTTCAAATGTTACTAAAACATATCACTTATGAGTATTTTAATCGAATACTCATAAAAAATAAACAGCACGCCATTAAACGATTGCTGTCATTAATTTCAAATAAATATTAACTTCTTTCTGTTCATCTCTGAGATATATATTACTAATTTTTTCTTCTAAAAGTTTAAATATTCAAGTTTGATCATAACACTGTTTGCATTTACAAAGATTTGAGTATGTAAGGGGCAAACACTCTCAAATCACAAAAACTGTACATGGTTAAAAGCCAGACTTTTTGTTTAAAGCAAAAATTAGCATGTGTCAAATCAATATCCTAACACTAGCATTCTAAAATTCCACTCCTACTAGTTGAGTACTTGGAAAAAAATATGAAAATAAAACCTTATAAAATGTCAAAAATTAGAATTTATAGAAATAAATCAATATGAAATTTTTTTTAATGAGACCTATCTAAAAAAAGACAATAGCTTTAACTACAAACAGAAAGCCAACGTTCTCAGTCTAAAGTTTTATTAACTTTATTCTATTTCTGGTTCCCTAGTTTACATATAATCAATCAATCATAATCAGCTTACTCCCACTATTCCTCAAGAGACTGATTTTGTATATAGATAAATTTGAAGGCAAAGAATTATGAAACACACACTCAATTATAGTTTTAGAAATTTTAAAACAATCATAATTTTGTCATTTCAAATCTCTTCCGGAATATTCAAAGATATTTAGAGATTCATGGTAAGTGAAAATACTAAAAACTGTTAATGTTCTATAAATATGCTATTAGAAATAGTGAATAGCATATGATAGTAGAAAAAGAAAATTATTTAGAGGTATCTGATAAATAAAGAAATACATGAGAATCGTAACTATTATAAATGAATCTCTAAAAACTAAAATTTTGGACCTAGAAAATAAAATGCAAACAAGTTTTCGTTGATAATACAACTGACTGCCTACAAGAAAGCTAAGGGAAGACAAATCTGATTCAGTTAACTTATTACTTGACAATCTTTTTTAGACTTGGCCTTTTTGGTGAATTAAAGAAAAGGAAACAGAAAGACCAAGAAAATACTTCCAAAAATTTGTCTGTGGTATGGCAAAGAATAAAATAAAGATAAAAATATCGAAAAGTAGCCTGGAATACACAAATAACCAATGGTCAAAGCCTGAAAAAAAATTTTTTTTTCTAAAAAAATATTTTTAAGAAAACTTATTCTTCAAGTACTAACTATCCTAAGTCTTTCTCGGTTTGATAGGCATGAATTTGAAGGCCAGAATCTCACCTTTTATTTAAATAAATAAACCAACACTTCACTACAGTTTTAATGGTTCAGTTTTTATGGCATAAATATGGTTAAGATGCCATATTAAATACCACCAATTACTATTACATATCTCATGATTTGGGGCACCTGGGTGGCTCAGTTGGTGAGTGTCCAACTCTTGGTTTTCGCTCAGGACATGAGCTCAGGGTCATGGGATTGGCCCCATGTGGGGCTCTGTTCTGAGCAGGGAGTCTGCTTGGGATTCTCTCTGCTCTCCCTACAGCCCCATCCCATGAGCATGTATGCACTCACTCACTGGCTTGCACGTGCTCTCTCTCTCTCTAAAATAAATACATCTTTTTAAAAAAATCTCATGATTTTTAGATGTTGCTCAAATTATGTATACGTAAACAAAGAATAAAGCTATTCTTTTCAAAGAATTAGGTATTCATAATTATCTTCCACACATTTTGTGACTACATTTATAAAAATAGATACTAAAAAAAATAAAATAAAAATAGATACTAAATCTACAGGCTTTCTTTTTAATGCCCTTCCTTTACTTTAGAATTAGTACTCGTTTTCAAATTAGATTTCTTTTCATTGTTTTCACAAAATCTGGGATCATTTTATAAATTTCTTGTATAACACACAAAAGGTTATTAAAGATGATAAAAATGACACAGGAAGTATGCAAAATGTTTTCATCAATCTGGAGAGAAAACTGCCAGACAAAAACAATATTTACAAAAATTGCTAACTACTAACTTTTCAACTTTCTACATTTTACTTTTCTTAATGATCTGAATAAATTAATTCTACTTTAAGAAGTAATGAATTTGACCTTTTAAACAATTTTTATCATAAAGCATTCATAAAAACTCACAGAAATTATTCATCAAAATACAAATAGGAGAGGGAAAAACTATAAATTGCACATTGAGAATATGTAAGAATAAGTAAGGCAAAAATGCTACTTTCTAACCTAGAGAGCAAGACTAGCAAAACCAAACATTTTAAAGAGCAAGAAGTTAATAAATAGATATATGTACTCCAATATAACCATTTCAATTGTTCTAAAATTTTTTTCAAAATAAAATCTTAGAATTAAATTCAGAAATAGACAGAAAAATGAATTAAAAAATGTTTCTACTACATGAGGAATTGGATTGCAAGCTACTAATGTTACCTTCTATTCAAAAGCTTTAAGGTGTTATTCCTCGTAATATGAGCATGAAATGAAAAATGTCTACATGCAAAAATAAATTCTGGACTTCATATCTACACTATGATTAAATCAACAAATGCAGATTTTTGAACAAGATAATTTCTGAGCTGTATGAAATTATATTTTAATGGTAGTAACTGAAAAATTATCAATATTCATATTATCTTTTAACTTAAATGCCAAAAATAGGAGGAAAGCCTTGGATGGAAAGCTAATAAAGAACAGAAACAAATTTGAAAAAAAAAAAAAAAGAAAGAAAGAAAGAAAGAAAAAGAAAAAGGTGGGTGGAAGTGCCTTACCAGTTTTGGGTGTCAAACTCAAATCTGTGTCAGAAGAAGAGGACTGTCGACTGTAGGACTTGGAAGGTGAAAAGGAATAAGTTTGGTTTTTCAGAGGGGTTGAGGGTCCTGATGAGTGAGTATTGGGATTGGGATCTTCATTGAAGGGAATCCTGCCAGAAGAAGGTGGAGAAATATTAAGCAATCATGTGCCAAAGGACCTGACGGAAGGCAGCATGATCCAAACACCAGGAAAGTATTGGGCAGGGCCAGCAGTCATTTCTTAAGTGTGGAGCTGGGTATGAGGCCAAAGACAACCAATTGCTGTTTAACCATTCATCATTCTCCAGATAAATAATTATCTGCACTGAAACAGTTAATAAGCCAAGTAAATAAGCAAAGAAGCATGAAATGACAGACTAAGGGGGTAAAAAACATTAAAAGGAAAAATAAAAAAATAAATACATGACTGAAAATACTTTCAAATAAACAATGCTTTTTTAAGTTACAAAAGAAAAAATGATGCTGCAAACGGTGTGTGCAAATATTCAGAATAGTTTTTATATTTGCACACACAGATATCTTCAAAAGAAAAATGTTTCCTTATCCTATAGCATCAAGAGTGCCACAGCTAAAAACACAGCAGAGAGAAAAATGAATATAGCTACACAGAACCAATGCATTTTATGCAGAAGAGTTGCTTACCTGTTTTCCAACAGCTCTCTTCCACAGAATAAAACAGACCCTACTATGTAACAGGTTTTGTACATAAATAAAATAAGCAAATCAGAAGCTTTGACAGCTATTTCATTTAGAATCCAATCATCGATTTTATTTCTAATCAAATGCAGAAATAATGGCAAAACACATACTGGAGGATACTCCTACCAAAAACTTACAGGATGCATACATAAGATAGGGTTCTTTCAGGATCTATGGAAGAGACTTTGGAAGCTAGAAGAACACTTTCACTTCAAAGTAGTTAGAGCCTCTGCGGTGACTATATATTGGATTTCTTCACTGCAGCTGGACTTCAGATAAGAAAAGGAGGAAGCAAAGACTCTTGGCACCTGCCTACACTATGCTACCTGCCTGCCTGCCCTTTGCAGCCACTCTGCCTGTGGCCTGCCTTCCCGAGCTCTGGAGTCTGAGCAGTCTCGTACCAGTATAGATGAGAGTGGGAACAGACACAGAGAAGTTCTGAGTAAGTCGTGAGCCAGTAGCAGTGTGAATTGGGCTGTTGTGAGTCGAGCGGCATCCATGGCTTGGAGGATGAACCAGCGGAGACCTGAGGGAATTTGTAGTCAAAGTGGAAGAAAAGAAAACAATACATACAACAGATAGCAAAGTTATGTTAAAATAATTTCAAAGGAGCTTCAGTTAGGGGAGAGGAATTTTTAACCCCCAACATGCAAAAAAAACAGACTGAAATTTAAAAAGAATAGCTAAATACTAACTTGCTAGGATATAGTTATAGTTTTAAGGGATCACTTAACAATTAGGATGTGAATAAGAAAAACAGCAAGCAGAAATAGTGGCATTAAATAAGAAAGACTAAGATTTGGTTTCTGAGTTGCTTTAAAATGTTTCTGATCACCATAAAGCTTACTATGCAGGGATAAAACACTCATAAAAATGAAAAGTCAAATATTAAGCTCTTATGTTACTTCTGAAACTGAATTCATGTAATTAATTATATTTTTCTATAAAGTTTAACAGAGCTGTTTCTGTCTATAATCGCAAGATAGTGGTACTAAAGAATATGAAAATGATGGCATAAAGAAAAACAAACTAAATGGATATAAGCAAATATAAACATTCCAGTATTTCAGCACTCCAAGTACATTGCTTTCCAGATTACACTGAAAACAAAACAAAGCAAGGGGACACTGCTTATCAAAACACATTAATAATAAAAAACAATGAAGATAATTTTTGTCTGGCTCTCAAATAGAATATATTATTTAAATTTAAAAAGAATCTATTAAACTACATTCTGAATTGAGATTTTATGATATCAACTGACATCCTGCAATAGATCATATCTTTGTGGATGTAGAGACATATTTACACCACATACACAGATACATATTCACATATAATATTTAAATTTTCATGAAGAAATTTTGCTAAAAGGGCATAGTTACACTGAATGGGGAAAAAAGGCATATTAGACAACTAAGAATCCTGTGCTTCATATTAGCAATTATTTCACTAAGCAGTGCCTTTGCCTATGCATAATGAGGGAAAAAGAATCAGATGTGAATACACTCTAAAAAACTATCATATCTGCATTTTTTTGTTTTTAAAGATTTTATTTATTTGACAGAGAGAAACACAGCGAGAGAGGGAACACAAGCAGAGGGAATGGAAGTGGGAGAAGCAGGCTTCCTGCTGAGCAGGGAGCCCGATGCGGGGCTCGATCCCAGGACCCTGGGATCATGACCTGAGCTGAAGGCAGCCGCTTAATGACTGAGCCACCCAGGCACCCCATATCTGCATTTTTAAAAGCAGATTAAGAGCTCAACTTTCCCGGCCTCTTCCTTTTTACAGGCCAGTGAACATTCCTGGCAATCACAATTTGTCAAGGTTCAAACATGAGCCATCATTAACTGGTAATAATGGTCTTTTATAGCATCTACATTTTCTGAAAATATCACTGGTTCTACAATAGGACAACATTTCTGTTTTTATTGCTAGTTTAAAATAAAAATGTGTTTAATATAACTGCTAAAAATCAAACATCTCATTGGTGACCTATTTGTATACTAACAACTGGGTGAGGTTTTGTTTTTATTTTCTCTTTCTCTGTTGAAGTGACTGATAGAGTTAAAAATTCTAAGAATCAGTGCTGTACAGAAGAGAAATTACAGTTAATGTCTCTTAAACAGTACTTTTTTCTTTTTTTTTTTGAAAGTAGAGACGCAGTAGATCATATTTAAATGCACTTTCTACCATCAAGATAGTTCAGCAAGGAAATACCAAAGAGATTTATACCATTCATTATACTAAATATCTGAAAGGGGAATAAAAAAAACAATGGAGTAGAACACAACATTAATAAGGCAAAATAAAATGAATAATATAAAATTAACATTGTAAAAGTTTCAAGCTATGACATCTAGTTAAAATCCAAATACAACAGAGCATCACCATGTGTATTCCTGGAGTTCTAATTCTTATCAGTCCTCTTGCATGAAAGAAAGATTACCTTGTAATAATACCCCAGTGACGTTTCTAATATTAAATCCATTCAGACAGGAACATAATCCAAACTACCTTTTATCAAATTCCTGTCCAGAATCAATGTTGTAATTAAATATCAAAATAATCATAATCAGTTGAATCATAAAACAATTTAAACTAGCACCCAAAGTTGATTCATTATCAAAAATACAAAACTGGCTGAAATAAAGCAGCCTGAGTACAGAGTTCTTTTTCTTTTTTTTTAATAGCATGACTGAGGTAGTAAGATGCCTTTCAGCAAGCAGAAATAGTGGCATTAAATAAGAAAGACTAAGATTTAGTTTCTCAGTTGCTTTAAAATGTTTCTGATCACCATAAAGCTTACTATGCAGGGATAAAACACCCATAAATGGGTGCATTAGATGGGTGCACCCATAAATGGTTGCTTAAATGAAGCAGCTTAAATTCTTCATGATGTGACTATTTGACAATTTAGGGCAGATAGGGTACAACAAAATTAGAAAAGGAGAACATTTACACAATCCCAGAAGATTTACATTAATGGAACTATTCCTAAATGTTGGCAAAACACATTCCACTACTATCACTATATCATTTTAAGACAACAACAGACAATATTCTCTTAATATAGTGAAAAGAGGAAAACCTCAGACATCACGGTAGCAAAAGCCAGGCCCCTTCAGGCAACTTAGATAAAGCTGGAGAATGGCAAGAGAAAGAGGGACCCAAGTCTTTACTTAAATTTGGCATGGAAAAAGAAAATAAAAACTGAATCCCTCAAAAAATTACACCTGCAATCTGACTTTAGCTGTGGCAGCAGGCAGTTCATATCTTTTTAAAACATATTTTAAATGGAATATAAAGAAAACTGTCTTTTCAATTTATTTAAAACAAGTTATTTCACTTGCCAAGGTATTTCCCAATAAAATCAGGGAACATATATATATATAATACTGTGCTCTCTCTTGTGACTAAAACTTAATCTACATAACTAAAGTCCAACAGAAAGGAAATAATTAAACAGAAAGAATAAGCTTAAGACGAAAATCTCATTTTTAAAAATATTGTTGAAAAAAGTTGAATCACCATATTGTACATGTGAAACTAACAGAACACTGTATGTTAATTATACTGGAATTAAAGTTTTAAAAAAAGGATTATGATTGTTTTCCAGTCAACCTCTCTTGACAACTTTTAATCTGGGAAGCATTTGGATTTTCTGATTACAGAATCCTGACTCCCTGATGATATAGGGCAGGGGTAAGCAAACTATACAGGTCAAATCCATCCTGCATCTGTTTTGGAAATAATCAAGGTTTCTTGGAACACAGCCAGACTCATTTATTCACATACTGTCAATGGCTGTTTTCATACTATAGTCGCAAAGCTGAATACTTACTAGGAGAGACTAAATTATTTACCTGTATCTTCTGGTCATTTACAAAAAAAATTTGTTGACTCTTGATCTAGAAGAATCTCTAAATCAGTGAGTTTCAATGGAAGTAGTACTGGCATTTAGGATGGAACAGGTCTTCACTGTACAGAGTTGTCCTTTGCTGTGTACAACAGTCAGCATTTCTAGTCCCCAACCCGAATCTCCCCCCTCACCCCAACCATCATCACAGAAAATTTTCATTTTAAACATTCCTTGTAGACAGCAACACCCCACCACATTGAGAACCTTCTGCCTTAGACAAAAATGATAACACATAAGCCAAATCCAGCCAACCAAAGTGTTGTTGAATCACGCTCAGTTTTTAAAAAATGTATGAGCCTAAATTTCTTTAGATCAGGATCAGCAAACTCCTTTTTTGGGTAAACAAAGACAGAAACTATATGGCTAACGTATGAAATATTTATTATCTAGCCTTTTACAGAAAAAGTTTGCCAACATCTGCTTTTCACTCCCTAATTAATTATACTCAATTATTTTATTTACATAAATGGTCCTTTGCAGACATTTGCATGAGACCCCTGCACAGGTCAATCTTTCCTGCTATACTTTTCTTTTCTATACTATGTTGCTAATAATAACCATAATTGGATCATCAGGTATAACAATGGGTTTTAAGCATTCCCCAAAGAATAAGTAAAACTTCCATAAATACTCATTTTATGCTTTAAATATACTGTGCCTAAAGATCTGAAATAAGTTTAGTTTTACATTGCTTAACTTGAATTTCATATTAAGGCAGTATAAATAAATTATTAGGAATAGGTAGATAGATTACAGCTTCAGATTTTTATAGTCATCTCTGATAATAAAAATTACCGTAAGAAAAAAAAATCACCATAGCAAAAAATATATGTCAAACAACTCTACTAGAATAGATCAAATCAAATGAAAACATAAAAGTAAAAGATAAAAAGCTCCATAAGAACGATTCATTGATTCATACTTACTCCTTCATTTCTTTGGATGGGGAATTACATGCAGGAAGGAATGCTGCCGGGCTACTTAGTTTATCCAGTGTACATGCTGTTCCTATGGCTCGTACCACTAACCCAGATTCTCCTTCCAGATCAAAACACTGTAAGTACCCAACAACTGCATTTCCTCTCATTTCAAGCACTTTCAAGCCAATCTTCCTCTGCAGTTCACCTACAAAAAAAAGGAAGAAAACTCATTCTGCTTCAGATCGTCACATTACATAATATTAAGCTGGATATGGTAGCAATAAAAAGAGTAAAAAAATCATAGATTTTTAGAACTTGAAAAGAACCTATAAGATTATCTGCTCCAGCCTCCTAATTTCAGGGAGGTAAGACACTACTAGTTGCATTTTATAGATGCGGCAAATTAAGATTCACTCATTCATGCATTCATTTACCAAATAATTTTTGGTTGTGTACTATGTGCCTGGCATTCTTCCTTTCTTCTAAGTGCTAGAAATACAGAAGTGAACAAAAAAGATATATTATTTAATATATTAAATATAACATATATTATACTAAGTATAGACATATGTATAGTGATTTATAAATATTAAAATGTAATCGATATATTTGTTAATATAATATAAATATATTTATATTTTATATTTAAAAACAAATTTATTATAAATATAACATTTTATGCTTATTAAATATAACACTTATACTTATTTATTGCCTGATATGCATATGTGAAGATACACACACACACATATATACATATAAATTTTAAATGATAAACAAGTTCTTCAAAGAAAAATAAAGAAAAGTAATGGGGTAAGAATGACAGGGAGAAGTACAGGGAGCTAAAACAAGTTGTCAAAGAAGGACTGTGATGAAAAGGAAATAAAAAAAACATTAGAGAGATTACCTAAACTCTGACTACAAATAAATGCTAGAGGAAGGAAAACTAGAACCCAGTTTCCTACCTCCTTGTTCAGGGTTCTTTCCACTACGCACACAATTCCTTTTACTACCTAGTTAAGAAGGATGTATAAGGTCCTGGTTCAAATTTCCTCTTACAAGATGTCAATGTGGTATGTTCGGGAAGATGGGGCCAAGGGTAGAGAATCAGTCATATACAATTCATAGCCTTCACCGTAAAATTTCAGGTAGCATGTCAAAAGGAAGTGAAAAATCTAAGTGTTAAGTAAATCAGTAATGAAGTTATTTCTTTTAAATACCTGACATTAAAGAAATGAGTCTCTGTCTGGCCTCATTCGATGCCCTTGGTGTACGAATTCGATCAATCCACTGATATTCTGGGTCTTCATTGACCACAAGCTCTTCTACAAAACCATGAATTATTACAGCTCTATAGCACTTTGGAATAGATGTTGCTGTTAAAAGAAATTGTCTATTATGCTTCTATTTATAACAAGGTTAAATTCAATTTTTTAAAGAATATACAATTAAGTTATTACTTTTTGGATACATAATACAAGAACACATTTTACTGTGCTAATTACAATGTAATTGTAATTTATATAAATTATAATATATATACTTTCAATCAGTCTTCTAAATTCCATATTGTTCTAAAAAATAATCATTTTCTTTAATAAGACCTCTTGTTTTTCTCATAGTAAAAATAGTAGATACAAAATGCATTTTTATAATTTGGAAAACATCCAGAGACAACCTTAAGTAGCATTCAATATAAAGTTTAAAAAACCAAAATGAATGTCATCTAGGTAATTGTTATATAAATAGGTACAAAGTGGGTAATAAATACAAAAACTTTATTCAAAACCCTTTGAAAAAGTTCTTCCATACAACATATAGTGCAGCCTCAAAAATTAAACCATTACCTTTCTGACAAAATCTGGGAGTCAGAGAGCCCTGCAATTTCCAATAATCTATGGCCATATGGCCAACTGATTTGGTAGTCACTATACTATTTAACAAACTCATTAAATATAAGTAACACCAAATGTCATTAAAAATAAAGATCTATTCAGATCCAAAAAGGGCATAACCTAAAGAAAAACAAACAATAAAAAAACAAACAAACAAAGGGAGAACCTAAGAATAGCTACCCCAAATTAGTCTCTTAAAATGAGCATCCATGCCTTAAAGCAACTCAATTACTTAGAGGAGTTTTCAACCCAATTAATCCAGGCTGGTTGTGATTGCCTACATCTGCCCAATGCCAGCCCTATTTCACAGTACTTGAGGGAATATATCTGTAGATGATGTCTATTTAATTTTGGATACCATCACAATGTTTGGTTATAGTGCTCAGCTCTTATCTTGACAATGTCTTATACTAAAATAAGTCTTATACTTATACTGCCTGGCTCAGTCCGTGGAGCATACAACACTTGGATTTCAGGACTCTGGGTTCGAGCCCCGTGTTGGATGTAGAGATTACTTAAAAACAAAATCATAAATAAATAAATAAATAAATAAATAAATAAATAAAGGTTAAAAAAATACCACTGGATTTTTCTTTTTTGACTGTTATACAAAGTTTAATATAGTCATATCTTCTCCACATTAACAAGGCAACTTGTTCTAATTTGTAAAAGAAAAAATTAATTGGCAATAAAATATTCATCACTATGAAAGTAATAAGATAAATATGGGAAATTATTGTAGAGCTTATTTTTCACAGAGATTGACCTACTGGTAGAAGATAAAAACCTGTGGAGTACTTGGGTGTTCCCTCCAGTTAAGGGTCCAACTCCTGGTTTCTGTGCAGATCATGACCTCATGGGTCCTGGAATCAAGCCCCAAATCAGGCTCCTTGCTTAATGGGGAGTCTGCTTGAAGATTCTCTCCCTCTGCTCCCCCCAACTTGCATGTTCTCCCTCTCTCTCAAATAAATAAATAAATATTTACCAAAAAAAAAAAAAAAAAAAGGAGGAAAGATGAGGGCTGTAAGCTTCTCCACAAGTTGATGTCTGATAATAATGCTTTTTAAGGCCACTGGAGACTTCTGCAAAATATACATATCCACCCATCACACATGGCTCCATATCTGTATTACCTAATTTTAGATGGTCTATCTGAATTAAGTCTGATTATATAACACACAGAGCCTCATCAAATTTGTTTTCCCAACTGTAGATATAGCGAGCATGGGATTTGTTTTCATTGATTGTGAAAGTACAAGTCCATCTCCCCCTATGTTGTTGCTGACTACTGATGACCAGCTGACACCAAGGTAGCCTAGGCGACTGTTCAGATACAGTGCATCACTTTACTATTTTATAATATCATGCTTACATATGAGCAATGCAACAAGGCAGTGGTTTTCTTTCAGTATGTGGCCTAGATGAACTGCAGACTCCTCCTATTCACCATATAGTATAGGTAGGTTTGGGTATATTCCCTTAGTTGTTTATTTTTCAGTTAGGGCTGCAGCAAACGCTATCACATTTTGCATTTCCAGACCACAGTCACTCCGATCTCATTTCTCTAAGGATGAATTAATTTGTAGCATTCCTGCAAAACACATTCCACCCTCATTTTCAAACTTGTTTCTAGTCATTCTTAGATATTTCAGAATTGTATTGTTATGTAGTGCTTTCTCAATCAATTCTCCACCTTCTGGCCCAATATTACTAACATAAGAATGAAGTAAACAAGATTAAGTTGTTTCATTAATACATGGATTCTTCATTGAAATTCTGGAAAAAATCCAAAATCTTCACCATTCTACCAGCAGTAAGCAACTGTTACCAGCAATGTTTAATGTGACTTCTTCCAGAGTCTGGAGTAGGGGCTAGAGTACAAGCAGGAGTATAGGGTCAGGAAGGGTGGTCTCCTTCCTGCTGCCCCACAAACTCCTCCAACCTCCTGGTCATGATAATCATGTATACCTCAAGCCCCAATGGACTATTCTAACAAAAATTTCTAAGAACTTGCAAGAAATTAGATTTCATTCACTTTAAAATCAGATAAGTAGTCCCCAGAGCTACAGTAATTGTTTCTGAAAAATTGACAATTTTCTCTTTGGCATTAAAACTGAAGTATATGTTTTCCATTTGCTTTCTGAAGTATTAATTTGAATACCCATATTTAATAATTAAATTTCCTGTTAAATGAGAAATAAAATGCATTTACTTACTGCAAAAGAATTTGACTCCACATGATGACTGCCTAAATCGATTTAAATCATTGAAGAGGTCTACTTTGACAACTACATTGATTTCCCCACGTATACCTAAAATTTCAAAAGGAAAATCAAGTTTTTACCTTAACAAAATAAAGCACAATTAAATAATCCAGCAAATGTATGCCAACTGATGATTTTAAAATAACATATCAATCATAATAGCAATGCTAACTTTGTTTCCTAATTATTTTTACTCTAAGTAGTTTATTGTATCTTCTGAAGTACACATATACACTAGAGAATGAATAAGTTTTTACTCATTTGAATCAAGAGTAACTGCGAAGGAGTCACATTTAAATTGACAACAATGATGACAGTAACATCTAAGCATGGATATTGTTCTAAATGCCTTACGTGTAGTATCTCATAGTTCTCACACCAACCCAGTAAGGCAATCTCTGTAGTATTATCATCCTTGTGTTACAGAGGAAAACATTAAAGTTTAATGAAAGTTAAATAATTTGCATAGTGTCAATAACTAGTTAAGTAGTACAGCCAGGATAAGAAGTCTGATCTTAAACAGTCTTAAGAACAAATGCCAAGAATCTGATTTAACACAAAAGTTTTATATTTTCAATGAATATATTAAGTTAAAATGAGCTAACAAATTCCAAAAATAAGAGTTTTTCAGAATATGCTCTAATAAATAAAAATTACCCAGTCTCTATCTCTAATTTTTACTGGACTGTCCTGATTGCACGTCAATCAAATTCAGAGTTATAGAAGGCCTTCTAAGAAGAGTGACTTGCTCATTTAATCACTGAAATACTGAGATTATGTTCCTAACAAAGGGTCCATAAACATTAAACTGTAAACAGCATTTATATAAAATACTTGGAAAATTCATTCATTATACTGCTACTGCCTTTAATCTAAGCCCTGATTATTTCTCCAGCACTGTGTTTTATTGGTAATATACTGTTGGATTTTATTTTCTGACTACAAAGATAACACACTTATATTGTAGAAAATACAGAATAAAGCAAAAGAAGAAAAATAGGATTCTAGTTCAGAAATAAAACGATCCAAGAATAAGCATTTTATCAGGATGCCTGAGTGGCTCAGTTGGTTAAGTGTCCAGCTCTTGGTTTCAGCTCAGGTCATGACCTCAAGGTCCTGAGATGGAGTCCCATAGGGCTCTGTGCTCAGCAGAGAGTCTGCTTGAGATTCTCTCCCTCTGCCCCTCCTTACACTCTCTCTCTCTAAAATAAATAAATAAATCTTTAAAAAAAAGAATAAACATTTTATCATGTATTCTGCCAACTTATGATATCACATATATGCAATTCTTTTCTTTCTAAACAAATATGTAATCATCCTATGATAATGTCTTATAATCTGAATTTTATAAAATTTTACAATTTTACAAATCATACACATTTCCTTATGCCACTCCACTCTAAAAAATGCATTTTGATCTGGCTGCACAATTCATGGTCTATATATGCTCTAACTTATTTAAGTTAATCTTCTTTTCCAATTTATTTTACCATTGTAAATATTAATAAATAATAATAGAATGTGTCACAATAAATATACTTTTACATAAATCTCAGTTTATTATTCTTAAAATAAACTACTATCAACAGAATTGCCAAGTCAAAATGTAAAATGGACAGAAAGATGCTGGACTATAGACAGAAACATTTGCCAGTTTGTTATGGGTCTATTTGCCATTCTAAAAAGATGGCATATTTCCAGGCTGGCAGTTCTCAAACTTTCTGATGACAAAACCACTTTTACAATCTAAAAAATTATTGAGAACTTCAAGAAATTTTTTATTTATATGCATCATATATATCAGTATTTACCATGTTATAAGTAAAATTAAAATTGAGAGGAACGCCTGGGTGGCTTAGTCGGTTGGGCCTCTGACTCAGGTCATGATATCAGGGTCCTGGGATCGGACTCCCCACTCGTTGGGGAGTCTGTTTCTCCCTCTCCCTTTGCTCCTCCCCCTGCTCATTCTCTCCCTCTCTCTAATAAAATCTTTTAAAAATTTTTAAAATTAAAAATAAAAGAATTAAATTAAAATTAAGAATGAAAATTAAAAGAGAATTTTAAAAAATATTTACTTAATACTATAAATAACATTTTTATAAAAAAACTATATTTTGAAAAACAAAAAAATTAGTAATAAGAATAGTACATTTTTTTAGTTCTTTATAATGTTTAGCTTCATGGAATACAGTCAGATTCTATTTCTGGGCTGCATTCAATGTGCGGTAATGTCATATACCATAAAAACTCTAGAAAACTCCACCGTACATTTGTAAGATTATTTTTAAATCATGCATTTACTTTCTTTATTGTACAAATTTAGCAGGGATTACTTCAAATTATGTTTAGAAAAATAACAATTTCACCAACAATACTTTGTGACTATCTTATTAAAAAGAAAATATCTTTTAAATATACATCTTTTAGGGGTGCCTGGATGGCTCAGTAGGTTAAAGCCTCTGCCTTCGGCTCAGGTCATGATCTCAAGGTCCTGGAATCGAACCCCGCATCGGGCTCTCTGCTCAGCAGGGAGCCTGGTCCCCTTCTCTCTCTGCCTGCCTCTCTGCCTACTTGTGATCTCTCTCTCTCTCTCTGTCAAATAAATAAATAAAATCTTTAATATATATATATATTGTATATATACATCTTTTAAAACCACAAGTGTAGCACAGAAGTGTCTAAGGATAAATTTTAAAAACTATGATTTATTTTCTTACATACATTCCTTACCATGTATGGTATCATATATTGGAAACCATCCTGAGATGACTGTTGCAGCCTCACTGTAGAGTAAAGGATCAATATCAATGTACACTTTACCAATGGCATCATTTGCACTGTAAGTGTCATGGTCAAGAACTGTGATTTGTAGAGGTTCATCCTGTAAATCTTCATCATCCACCTAAAAGTATACCTTAAAATTAAATCTTTTAATTTTTCAATCTTCATTACCACAAATACACACATATACCAGATGTAAAAGATGACTTATTTCCAGAAAAAAAACTTATCTCTAAGCACAAAGGTAAAGGGATTAACACACACACACACACACACACACACACACACACACACAAACATTATAACCTCTTTTTCTATAAAAGATGCCAAATTTCTAAGGAAAAAAAAGTATAGTTTGGGGCACCTGGGTGGCTCAGTTGGTTGGGTGTCCAACTCTTGACCTTAGCTCAGGTCTTGATCTCAGCATCATGAGTTCAGGCCGTGTTGGGCCCCATGTTTAATTTCTTTTTCTACATATTATCCTGTGTTTTACTACTGTACTTATAATATCCAGCAAAAATGCTTAAAGAATGTCTTAACAGAGTCCATATATTATCTACAAGAGAGCAAGGATGCTAATGAACAGCATGATACCATCATTTATTTCTAAAGACAATTTTACAGAATAAAATTGTAGTAAAACTAACATATTATTGGTAGGAAAAACAACTAAAGTTCATGAATTAAGTAAGTGAAATAAATGTTTGTTCTCTCTCCTTTTACTTACTATCAATTACTTATCACATGCCAAAAACTGACTAAAAAGGGACTACAATGGAGAATGCAGTGAACTAAATGTTTCTGTCCCCTGAAAATCTGTATATGGAAGTCCTAATCCCCAAAATGATGGTATTTGGAGATGGGGTCTTTAGGAGGTAATTAGGTCATACGGGTGGAGTCCTCATGAATGGGATTAGTATCCTTACAAGTAAAGACGGGGGTTGGGGGGGGGGGGGGGAGATGGTCTCTCCCCACAAGCCAGAAAGAGGAACCTCAGCAAAACAAAAACATGATGTTACCCTATCTCAGAGTTCACAGCATCCAGAAATGTCAGAAATAAAATAAAAGGCTATTGTTTAAATCACCCACTCTATGGTATTAAGTCACCCACTCTATGGTATTCTGTTACACCAGGCCAAACTGACTAAGGCAAGACTGAGGCAAAAAGATTTTTCTCTTAGGAAGACATGTTCATTATTTCAGCTGCCATCCTCTGGATACCATATTGTCCTCTAATTTGCCAGGATTCTCATCAAATGTAGTGGCTAGATGGAACACAATATCAGAGATACTTGTAAGGATGGAATATAAAGGGATTATTATTTTCTGTAACTAAAATACTATACTTTTTAAAAGCAGTCTATGAAAAAATAAAAATAAAAAAATAAAAGCAGTCTATGAATGTTTGTTGTTACAGCAGATATACCACATTGTTCATTAAGACAGAGCTTGTGGTTCACTAAAATCTCTGTATTTTCCTTACATAAGCTTTGGTCAAGTGATATCTCTGCAAATCATATACTTTGCTTAATTTTTAAACTTAATTATGAAATATTATGCCTTTGCCCATTCCATTCAATTTCTTGTTGATTTTGAACAATCTAACCTTTGAAGATTATTTTAAGAATTAAAGTACATGAAGAAATTATTGTTATCACCGATGTAATGATGTGACTGGATGTTTTGCTTTCAAAAAAGGGAATACCTGGGGCACCTGGGTGGCTCAGTAGGTTAAAGCCTCTGCCTTCGGCTCATGTCATGTTCTTGGGGTCCTAGGATCGAGCCCCACATCGGGCTCTCTGCTCAGTGGGGAGCCTGCTTCCCCCTCTCTCTCTGCCTGCCTCTCTGCCTGATTGTGATCTCTCTCTCTCTGTCAAATAAATAAAATCTTAAGAAAAAAAAAAGGAATACCTCTCAATAAGAGAGACATAACTGAAAATTTATGGATGAAATTGCATAGTATTTTGAATTTGCCTTAAAATATTTCTGTCAGGGGCACCTGGGTGGCTCAGTTGGTTAAGCAGCTGCCTTAGATTCAGGTCATGATCCCAAGGTCCTGGGATCAAGCCCCATGTGCAAGGAGTCCACTTCTCTCCCTCCCTATGCCTGCCACTCTGCCTACTTGTGCTCTCTATCTCTCTATCAAATAACTAAAAACCTTAAAAAAAAAATATTCCTGTCATCCCACCCTCCAAATAGCGGGTGGTATAACAGGTAAAACAAGAGCAGCACAATGTATAGGTAAAAGTAAATGTAGATGATGGATAGGCAACCTGCCTACTTTTATGCATATTTGAAAATTTCAATAGTGAAATGTTAAATAGTTTTGATTTCCAATCCATTCTGAATCATATGTCATCAATGGCATTCCATACTACAGTATTCCCTATATATTTAGTAAAAGGGAGTCATAAACTAAGCCGTTAACTACTGCTCCAAAAACATCCAATTTTTACCTCCATTAATTTTTTGTGTACACTTATTTAACCACCTATACATTTACCTATGAGTACCCTCACCTTACATACTTGTAAATTAAGGTATTCCTTCCCTGATACTATAGGGCTCCACAAGAACTAAGTGACTAGAATTGTTTATGACATATATAGATAGCTAACAATATAAATTATCTGAAGAGAGAAATTCAGGAATTAATTTTAATAGGGTAACTAAGGAAATTTCATAGATTTAATTGAGCCAATATCAACCGTGAAGAATTATAAATTAGGACTTTCTCATAAATGTTTTAAGTGTTTAAAAATGTTAGTTACCCAGCAATATGTCCAGCTAAAAGACTAAATTTCCCACCCTCCTTCATAACTACTGAGCTATAAGCATAAATCATTACACAGAGCTAGATAGGTAGGGAAAAATTTCTCAAACTGCGCTCGCTCAGCTGAAAAATATATATTAACTCATCACCACCTCTCCTGCTTTTTCTTCTATGCCTAGAACACTGATGTGATCACTGGAACTCCAGCTGTCAACTTGGAGACTAATGTGACCATGAATATGGAAGCCACAGACTATGGAGGATGGAGAAGAAAGACAAAAGGATCCTGGGTCCCAAATGATTACATGGAGCTTCCAAAATACCATTTTACTGCCTGACCCAGTATTTCTTTTAGATAAAAGAAAACTAAACATCCACTTGCTCATGATATTTGAGAGTTCACAACATATAAACTAATGCCAATCATAACTGACAAACAAGGTTAAAAAGTATATAATTAATGTTAACTACAAAACAAAGTTTAAGGGGCGCCTGGGTGGCTCAGTGGGTTAAGCCACTGCCTTCAGCTCAGGTCATGATCCTAGGGTCCTGGGATCGAGCCCCGCATTGGGCTCTCTGCTCTGCAG
The DNA here is from genome assembly GCA_028646535.1 of Procyon lotor. Lineage (NCBI taxonomy): Eukaryota > Metazoa > Chordata > Mammalia > Carnivora > Procyonidae > Procyon > Procyon lotor. The sequence continues at coordinate 37,421,739 of CM053611.1, forward strand.
GGAGCCTGCTTCCTCTCTCTGCCTGCCTCTCTACCTACTTGTATCTGTCAAATAAATAAATAAAATCTTTAAAAAAAAAAAAAAAAAAACAAAGTTTAAGAACATCTTTCACATAATATACACTATTATTAGAAGTATTAGCCAAAATTGTAAACTTAGTAAATTTTAAGGGAAATGGCTGGTAACTTTAGTTGCTAAAATCTCATTAACATTATAAAAATCCCTTATTTCAGAGAAGTACAAATGATCTTTCAAAATTACCTAAGCTATTTGAGTACTTTGCAGCTTTAAAAATTATGGTACTGCATCATCAATAAAATGAAATTAATATTCTTAAATACTAATGTCCTACTATCATGAAAATTACTGATAAGATAAACAACCCAACTTAAAAATGAGGAAGGAACTTTATCAGTTTTCCAGAGAAGACATTCAAACAGCCAATAAACACATGAAAAAAGGCTCAAAATTATTAGTTATTAGGGAAATGCAAATCAAAACCAATAACATACCACATCACATTTACATTTTCCACATTAAGCTAGTCACAAAGTCCTGTGCAGTCTACTTCCATAATGTCATCTCTGATTATCTCCTTTGGGGAATTAAAATATGAGATGGCAGTTCAAAGTAAAAGAAATGCAAATGGTCCTTAACCATAAAAAAGCATACATCACCTAATTCATGACAAAAATTACACTGTAAATGTCACTTCACACCTAGGAGGATGGCATGATTTTTTAAAAAACAGAAAATAACAAAGATAGACAAAAATGTGGAAAAATTAGAATTTTCTCATACGTGCTGGTGGAAATGTATAATGGTGTAGCCACTGCGGAAAACAGTTTGGCACTTCCTCAAAAAGCTAAACATACAATTTATCATATGACCCAGCAATTCTGTTTCTGGGCATATACTCAAAAGAACTGAAAACAGGGACTTAAACTGATACTTGTACACTATTGTTTACTGCAGTATTAATCACAGTAGTCAAAAAGTGAAAACAACCCAAATGTCCATCGGCAGATATATGGATAAACATAATATGATACCATACTAACACACACACACACACACACACACACACACACACACGAATATTATTCAGCCATAAAAAGTAAAGAAATTCTGATACGTGATACAACACGGATAAACCTTGAAAACATTATGCTAAGTGAAAGCCAGAAACAAAAAGACAAATATCACAATGATTCCACTTGCGTCTAACACAGGCAAATTCAAAGAGCTAAGAAGTAGACTAGGTGTTATCAGGGACTAGAGAAGAGAGGGTGGTTACTGCTAAATGAGTAGTTTCTGTTTGCAAGTAATGAAAAAGTTTTGGAAACAGTAGTGATGCCTATACAACATTGTGAAAGTAATTAATGCTACTGAATTACACTTAAAAATGGCTAAAATGGCATTTTTTTTAGTATATACTTTTGACTATAATTTTTTTAAAGAATTTAATCTGGGGGCGCCTGGGTGGCTCAGTGGGTTAAAGCCTCTGCCTTTGGCTCAGGTCATGATCTCAGGGTCCTGGGATCAAGCCCCACATCGGGCTCTCTGCTCAGTGGGGAGCCTGCTGCCCCCTCTCTCTCTGCCTGCCTCTCTGCCTACTTGTGATCGCTCTCTCTGTCAAATAAATAAATAAAATCTTAAAAAAAAAAAAAAGAATTTAATCTGTACCCTATTCTTAAGTGGTTTTGGTGTATACTAAAATCCAGAGATTACAGTAATAATATAATATTTTAAGGGATTGTTTTGTTTTTTTTAATCTGTGTTCTTGCATTCATACACTGTATTTTCTTAACTATAACATTATTTTTTAAAAACTTAATCTTAGTTAAGCAAAAAAGAAAGTATTTTAATGGTGTAGAAAAACTACTATACCTGAAATAAAAGGTACTCCTATCATTCCTGGGGGGAAGGGGTCATGCCAAAAAAATACACTAAAATATGCTGATATTTAAAAACTTTCCTTAAGGGGCAGCTGAGTGGCTCAGTCAAGCATCTGCCTTCAGTTCAAATCATAATCCCAGGACCCTGGGATAGAGCCCCACGTTGGGTGGGAGGAATGGGGGAGAGGGGCACCGGTCCCTGCTCAGCAGGGAGTCTGCTTATCTCTCTCCCACTTGTGCTCTCTCTCAAATAAATAAAATCTTTTAAAGATATTAAAAATTAAAAACTTACCTCAAATTTAAACCATTCTGAGTTCCACTGAGGGTTGAGGGACTTGAGATACACATCTGTTTTAAAGGTGGTATTTCCAAATTTTACCTAAAAACAAACAATCCAAATATAAACATCAAAAATGCGAGTAAAAGTAAATTTTGATGTCAGTCAAGCAATGGGAAGATTAACCATGAAAGGGAAAAAAAAAAGGCAACTATCCCCTGAAACAAAAGGGAAGCAAGGACAATCCATTAAGTTTATAGGCTACACCTGAAACAAGAGAGCACCTCCTTCTCTGGCTGACTAGCTCTACACGGAAATTAAAAACAGACTATTTTGTCAACTGAAGGAAGAAGTCAATATAGACTTCAGGGAACAAAAGCTCAGACAAAAGAGGAATCTTGATGGCAGAAGACCAGTGAGAATAAAATCAGAAGGTAAAAACATCAGCTGACCATGCTTTCACCATCTCAGCTTGGGAATCCAAAACTCCAGCCTGGTATTGTAAGAACTTAGAAATATATTCTTGTATTTTTTGTTATTTTTTAATCCCTTATCGGTGCACAGTGATCAGCAACAAACCATTACAAACCATTATCTTTAAAGGTTTTATCTTCAGGGACAATGAAAGGGATTGGATGAGGAGACTATCTTATTTCACAACCAGTCTTGGGAGACACTAAATTGCAAAGATCCAAAAATAAATAAGAAGGGAATGAAGAAAGCAAAAAGCAGGCTAAATCCCTGGGACTTGCTTCCAACAAAGAATGGAGATTATGAAATCTGACTGAACTTGGGAAGTGGTCAGGAAGCTTAAGAGCAAAACAGCTAGGGAACTAGATGGTCTCGTCTTTCCTAAATTTGATATCTTCCCTAATTCTACTAGTTATTACCATTATCTTTCCTAACCTCCAAATTCACTAAAGTTTATCCCCTTTAAGACAATTTCCAGCAATAAGAGACTCTTAATCATAGGAAACAAACTAAGGGTTGCTGGAGGGAAGGGGGATAGGGGAATGGAGTAACTGGGTGATGGACATTAAGGAGGGCATGTGATATAATGAGCACTGGGTATTATGTAAGACTGATGAATCACTAAACTCTACATCTGAAACTAATAATGGAGTATATGTTAATTAATTGAATTTAAATTAAAAAAAAATATATCCAGCACATAGTTTTACATACTGTAGATTCCTAGGAAATGCTAGTTCAAGCAGATAATCTATGAAACCTCTCTTCCTTTTTGAAAGAAACCTCCTTCTCCTTTGGTATTATAATATTTGCTGATTTTCCTGTTTTATCAGTCCAGAAAATTTTCTAAAAGCAGAATATCCAAAAGAATAATTGTTTTTAGGGCGCCGGGGTGGCTCAGTCGTTAAGCGTCTGCCTTCGGCTCAGGTCATGATCCCAGGGTCCTGGGATCGAGCCCCGCATCGGGCTCCCTACTCGGTGGGAAGCCTGCTTCTCCCTCCACCATCCCCTCTGCTTGTGTTCCCTCTCTCGCTGTGTTTCTCTCTGTCAAATAAAAAAAAAAAAAAAAAGAATAATTGTTTTTATCTTCTGTATATTTTTCTAGGTGTTTTAGCATTTAATTTGAATTCTTAGGCATGGTCCCAACCATTTTGGTGCTTAGGCAGATAGGTTAGAGAGTAGAAAAGGTTAAAAAAATTATGTAAAAATAGTAACTTCTGGCATGATAAAGAATATAAAAAAATTCAAAGATAAATAAGAAATTGAGAAAAAATACTTGCTAAATATATACTAAAGTGCGACTTTCCTCAATTTCTAATGAGTTCCTATAAAGCAATATGAAAAAGATCAATAACCCAACAAAAAAATGGGCAAAGGATATGAACAGACAATTCAAAGAAATTGAAATACAGATGTTTTTATTTAAGACAGATGCTTTTAAAATACAGTTAAATGTTGAACAACATGAATTTGAACACCATGCATCAATGTATAGGGAGATTTTTTTCAATATACATACTGGAAAATCTTTTGGAGATTTGTGACAAATTGAAAAAACTCATAGACAAACCATGTAGCCTAGAAAAAAACCATGTAGCAAAAAAACTAAGAAATAGTTATGTCATGAATGCATAAAATATATGTGAATACTAGTCTATCTTATCATTTACCACCAAAAAATACACACTAAGAATAAAAAGTTAAAATTGATCAAAACATGCACAGAAACATGTAACAGGGGGCACCTGGGTGGCTCAGTGGGTTAAGCCTCTGCCTTCAGCTCAGGTCATGATCTCAGGGTTCTGGGATCGAGCCCCGCATCGGGCTTTCTGCTCAGTAGGGAGCCTGCTTCCCCCTCTCTCTCTGCCCGCCTCTCTGCCTACTTGTGATCTCTCTCTCTGTCAAATAAATAAATAAAAATCTTTAAAAAAAAGAAACATGTAACAGACCACACATAACGCCATTAGCAGTTGAGGGAAATGTAAATGAATAGAAAGATGTGGTATTAAATCATAACTGCATAAAATGAATCGTAGTATGTACTGTACTACTGTAATAATTTCAAACCACCTTCTGTTGCTACTGCCATGAGCTCAAGTGTTGCTAATATCCGCTTAAAACACTATATGATGCTACCTATCTCTGTGTGAGTTCATCTCTCCAGTAAATTGCATATTGCAGTACAAAGTGACCTCTCACAGTTCTTGCGTATTTTTCATTGTTCAGTGCAACACCGTAAACCTTGCGTGACATCATAGGACCCATACGAAGTGCCACTAATGTTGCTTGAAGTGCTCCCAAGAATCAAGTAAGTCATGACATTACAAGAAAAAGCTGAATTGCTTGACATGCACTGTAGACTGAGGTCTGCAGCTGCACTTGCCTGCTACTTCAAGATAAATGAATCCAGCATAAAGGACCACTGTAAAAAAAGAAAATTCGTGAAGCCAAAGCTGCAGCTATGCCAGCAGGTGCAAAAGCCTTACACTTTTTGCAAAATACCTTTTTATCTCATATTGAAAATGCAGCTTTTATATGGGTGCAGGATTGCTATACGGCAAGTATATTTATAGAGTCTAATATGGTTCAAGAAAAAGTGAACTCATTATATAACAACTTAAAGCAAAAGGAAGGTGAAAAATCTAAAGCTGGATAATTTCATGCCAGCAAAGGATGGTATGATAATTTTAGAAAGAGGACTGGCTTAAAAAATGTCAAGATAACAGCTCATGCTGACCAAGAGGAAGCAAACAAGTTCCAGACACGATCAAGAAAATCACTGAGGAGAAAGGATATCTGCCTGAACAGCAGATTTTTAATGCAAACAAAAGTACCCTATGCTGGGGGACAACGGGCGGGGGGGGAGATGCCACAAAGTGTATTTATTAGTCAGGAAGAGAAAAAAGTAAACTCCAGGATTTAAGGCAAGAAGGGATAGGTTAACTCTACCATTTTGTGTAAATGCAGTCAGGTCTATGATAAGAACTGCCTTTACCTACAAAGCTGTTAACCCCTGAGAGCCCTGAAGGGAAAAGACAGATACCAGATGCCAGTCTTTTGGTTGTACAAGAAGGTCTGGGTTGGTTCTGGATTGGTTCCATTGATGATTTGTTCCTGATGTCAGGAAATACCTTCCCACTGAGGTACTGCCTTTTTTTTTTTTAAGATTTTTATTTATTTGACACACAGAGACAGTACAAGCAGGGGGACCAGCAGAGGCAGAGGGAGAAGCAGACTCCCCACTGAGAGGAAGCCCAATGTGGGACTCCATCCCAGGACCCTGAGATCATTACCTGAGCCGAAGGCAGCCACTTAACTGACTGAGCCACCCAGGCACCCAAAGAACTGACTTTTAAAGTTCTTTTGATATTGGACAATGCCTCTAGCCACCCAGAACCCCATGAGCTCAACACCAAGGGCATTCAAGTGCCTACCTACCCCCAAACACAAGTTTTTTATAATCAGCCTCTAGATCATAAGAACCTTTAAAGCTCATTACATGGTATTCTTTTTTTTTTTTTTTAAAGATTTTATTTATTTGACAGAGAAACACAGCAAGAGAGGGAACACAAGCAGAGGGAATGGTAGCAGGAGAAGCAGGCTTCCCGCCGAGCAAGGAGCCCGATGTGGGGCTCGATCCCAGGACCCTAGGATCATGACCTGAGCCGAAGGCAGACACTTAACAACTGAGCCAGCCAGGTGCCCCATTACATGGTATTCTTGAAAAGGACTGTCAACACTATGAAAGAGAACTCTGATGAGAAAACATCATGAAAGTCTGGAAGGATTATACCACTGAAGATGCCATCGTAGAAAAAGCCATGACAGCCATCAATATTAAATAAATTCCTCGGGGAGAAAACTATGTCCAGATGTTGTATATGACCTTACAGGATTTACAACAGAGCCAAACAAGGGAATAAGGGAAGAGTTTGTGTATATGACAAAAAAGGTAAAGGGTGAAGGGTTTCAACATTTGAATCTTGGAGAAATTTAAGAGCTAATAAACCCCACACCAGAAGAATTAACAGCAGACAACTTGATGGAGACGAGTGCTTCCAAACCAGTGCCAGAAGATGAGAAAGAAGATGTAGAAGAAGCAATGAGCAAGAACAAATTGATATTAGACAATCTGACAGAAAGGATCTATTTAAGACTGCTATTGATTTCTTTACAACATGGATCTTTCTAGAATACTAGCACTGAAGCTAAAGCAAACAGTAGTACTGTATAGAAATAGTTTTTAAAAAATGAAAAAGCAAAAATGTCAGAAATTATAACATATTTCATAAACTTATTCCACATGTGCCTGTCTTTCCTGCTTCCCCTTCCAACTCCTCCACCTGATCTGCTACCCGAGATAGCAAGATTGACCCCTCCTCTTCCTCCACCTACTCAACATGAAGACAAGGATGAAGACCTTTATGACAATCCACTTCCACTTAATGAATAGGATATAATCACCATGCCGTACAGTTAATAAACTTATCTATTGTGTATATGTGAATGTCTCCATGTGAAAATCTAATAACTGCATGGCAAGAGCTGTCCAAGGCATTTCTGTGTCATCATCATTGCCATGCAAGACTAGTATAGAAGTGCTTAGCCTATACTTACACAGACATAGGTGAGCAATATTTAATACAAAATTAATCAGATGTTAGTTTTTCTAAAAAGATTTACTTATTTGAGAGAGAGAACACGCGTGCACAAGCAGGGGGAGCGGGAGAGGGAAAAGCAGGTTCCCTGCTGAGGAGGGAGCCCAACATGGGGCTCTATCTCAGGACCCCAGGATCATGACCAGCGCCAAAGTCAGACGCTTAACCAACGAGCCACCCAGGTGTCCCAGAAGTTAGTTTTCTTATTGTTTTATAACTTTGCTTTCAAAGAGTTACATAGCTACAGTATGCCTCTCTCTCATAATCAGAGAAATTGCTCCAATTATGATGATCATAAGTAAATGATATTTTTAAAAAGTTACATTTCTAATATCACATTATAAATATGACTGCGATACTATATGCCATAAAATTTTTTTATAACTATTCATTTGTTAGTATATAGGTTAGGCTACTGTGAAGCAATCCTATCAATTACACTAAGCTGCCACAAAGCAATTATACTGCTGCTTCTTGTTATCAATGCATAAATCATTATATTTGTAAATAAATATGAATTTCTTTTTCACATTTTCCTTTCATTCTTGATGTCTAGTATTAGTAATCTGTATAACAGCTACTATGTTTTGTATCATTTCAGAAAATATGGATATAGTTACTGACAGATGATTCATCCTATAAGCACACAGCATAAACTTATTGTATCCACAAATACACCACGGTACTATAAATACATTTTCTCTTCCTTACGATTTTTTTAAAAACATTTTCTTTTCTCTAGTTTACTTTATTGTAAAAACATAATATAAAATACATATAACATTTCAACTATGTGTTAACCAACTTTATGTTATCGGAAGGCTGATGATTAACAGCAGGCCATTTGCAGTTAATTTGGGGGCCACTCACGTATTCCATAATTTTTGTTTTTAAGATTTTATTTATTTGTCAGAGAAAGAGTGAGAGTGAAAGAGAAAGAGAGCATAAGCAGGGGATGTGGAAGGCAGAGGGAGAAGCAGGCTCCTCGCTGAGCAGGGAGCCCCATGTGGGACTTGATCCCAGGACCCTGGGATGATGACCTGAGCCAAAGGCAGATGCTTAACTGACTGAGCCACCCAGGCAACCCCATAAGTTTTTTTTTTTTTAAGTCATATACAGGAAAAAATGAAACTTAATGGGGATGGGGGGGCGGGGAGCCTGGGAAGAATAGAAGTTACTGTTCCATTACTAATTTAATTTTCATTATATTTTAATATTTAAAACATTAAGGAAATACTTCTTAATTTACCTAATAACAGCTTTATTTGAAGTAAAATATTGTTAGGATTATGAAATCATTCAAAAGCCAAAATCTTGGGTTCAAGCACCAAAACTACCATATCATTCTTTAAATTATGAGTTCAGGGTGCCTGGGTGGCTCAGTCCATTAAACATCTGCCTTCAGCTCAGGTGTCATGATGCCAGGGTCCTGAGATTGAGTCCTGCATCAGGCTCCTTGCTCAGTGGGGAGCCTGCTTCTCCCTCTGCCTGCTGCTTCCCTGCTTGCACTCTTTCTCTAATAAATAAATAAAATCTTTTTAAAAAAATGGAAATATATTCAGTAATTATTTCTATAACCTTGACAACACAAATATCAAACACCTCAGCCTCCACAAGGAGTCCCATATTGGGCTCCTTGCTCAACAAGGAGCCTGCTTCTCTCCCTCTGCCTGCCACTCCCCCTCCTTGTCCTCGCTTTCTCTCTCTATTTCTCTCTGACAAATAAATAAATTCTTTAAAAAATAATTAATTATGAGTTCAGCCTTCTTCAGGTTTGTTACACTATACTGCACTGCTATATTGCACCTTTTATTCTTCTTTTGGTCAACTGTCCATTCTAAATATAGTGAAGATCTGATAGCCCCCAACTGCATCAAACAAACAAAAAACAAGATTTTAGGAAAAGAAAAAGGCCAGAGTGTGTACTTTGCCAAATTGTGATGATTCCCCTTCTACTAAAGAAGAATCATAGTTCATTTGGTCTTATTTAATTAGAAGGAGATTTTATTACCCAGCAATTAAATGAATGCCTTACAACTTTGTTAAAGAACATCAGGGATTTTAATGAGATTCCCTAGTAAAGTAAAAGCATTCTCTTTCCCCACTCATTAGCTAAATTACCTTGAGAAAGTTATTTAACCTGTTATTTAAAGCTGCTTCCTCCTCTGAAAGGGAGATTGTTTTATTACAGGAGAAAATGCATGTAGAGACCTAGCAAAATGTGTGGCATATTATTAAATATTAATTTCTTTTCCTCTCACTGTTCCCTTGAAGGCTCCTGGATAAACACAAAATGATAGCATAGCTTGCCACCAGTTTGTAACGCACACATTAATACTGGGATAAATTTATATGAATACCTTTTTTATACAGAACTTCATCTCATTCATCCTGGGGATTCCTGCAAGAATAATCATCTTTAACTACTACTTGATGGGGTGCCTGGTGACACAGTTGCTTAAGCATCCCACTCCCGGTCTCGGGTCAGGTCATGATCTCATTCGTGGTCCTGAGGTCAAGCCCCACCTTGGACTCTGTGCTCAGCAGGGAGTCTGCCTGAGATTCTCTCTCTCTCCCTCTGGCCCTCCCCCAATCATTCTCTCTCTCTAAAGTAAATAAGTAAATCCTTAAATACATACATATAGGTATGCATACTATTTGATCTTCACTGGCTTCCTAAATTACTCACAACATAGAGAGTAGAAATTCCCTCAACCAATGCAATCAGGACCAGTATTTGATTAGTTAATCAAATAATCTGGTAATCTGGTTAAATCAAAGAATCATTAAAAATTATTCAAATGGTAAACATTTTAAGATAAAACATATAAATAAATATTCATTCCTCTAAATTTGAATGTAAGGCTAAAGCCTCTTCTTTGAGTAAGGGTCCACTGTTTTAGAATTCTGCATCATCTTTTTTGCATAAACCACACCCATAATGTACCATCTGTGATTTCCAGTTTGGGTTTTTTTACGTGGTGGGAAAACTTAAAATTCCTTATAAAAATATATGAACACAGAATCCTAGATTTTTTACAATCTTTTCTCCATCTAATTCTAGAGTAATGTTTAGTGACTGTATCCATATGTCTTTACATAGTATTATCAACCCCATTTTTACTCTTATTTCACCAATTTACATAAGGTTTAAGTAAATTACAATAATAAATAGAGTTGGTATAAACAGGTTTGGGGAAAAAACATAATTGCCTCTTGGTAAAGTATTATCAGCCAACTGATGGGAGAAGTAGGAACATGAGAGAATAATCTAGCAACGTGGGGTATTCAAGAATATGCTTATGGAAGGAATGCAAAGCACTGGGGACTGAGTTAACCATTGAGTTAATAGAAGTTGTTTAAGAGAGCTTCTACTGTACAGACTTCTCCCCCCCTAGTTTTCAGACCATTCAATAACCTGCAACCCCCCCACATAGCAAATTTTATTCCCCAAAAGAACCCTCCCTACAATTACAGACGTTCTATCTCTCTTCTTTTGCTTTTACTGAGTTTGTCTTATTCATCTAAAAAATGCCCCTTTTCCTCTCTGCCTATAAAAATTTTACCATCCTTTGGGGCGCCTGGGTGGCTCAGTGGGTTAAAGCCTCTGCCTTCAGCCTGGGTCATGATCTCAGGGTCCTGGGATAGAGCCCCACATCGGGCTCTCCACTCAGCAGGGAGCCTGCTTCCCTCTCTGTCTCTGCCTGCCTCTCTGCCTACCTGTGATCGCGCTCTCTCTGTCAAATAAATAAATAAAATCTTAAAAAAAAAAAGGAAAGAAAGAAAGAAATTTTACCATCCTTCAAGCCCAGCACAAAGACTTCTCATGACCAGTTCAGGCATCATTATCTCCCTTTACTATGCACTTATACAATACTTAACAGGCTACATCACACAATTTATCCTTTTATTATATAGTAATCCTTCATTATCTCCTTTTTCCTGCATTAATCTTTCCCTTTCTGTCAAATTTTTCCTATTACCACACAAATACGTTCTAGTATTTTCTAACTTATTTTTTAAGTACCAAAAGCTCCATACTCCCCAAAGACCACACTACTTCTCCTCTCCCCTTCACAGCCCTGTTTCTTGAATCAGTTGCCTATTCATGCCACACCTCTTCCTCACCTCCCTTGTACTTTAACCCTCGTTAACTCACTACAGAATGGGCTTCCTAGACTCTCCTTGTCAGAATCAGTAACAACCTCCATACTGTCCAATTCCGTGATTTTTCGGTTCTTTACTTGACCTCTCCATGCCATTTAATGGTTGAGAGCTTCTTCTTTCTAGAAACTTCCTCTTGCTTCTGAGACACTACTTTCCTGATTTTTCTCTCTCCCCATTGGCTGATAATCTCGGTTTTCTTCCCCTAATTTTCCTCCTCTAATAGACAGCTTAATGTCAAGTTTTTTCAATGATCCATACCTCTTCTCTCTCCCCCAAGTCAGAGGTTTACAAAAGGGACAGACCAAATCCCAAGGGAATTTTAAAAATTTCTATGGGTCTATTTGTGGAAAATAGTTGTAACCTTTAGAAGCAGGGCCAGAGAAGCTACGTATCCCGCAATGCAAGAAAGAATTTCCTACAATGAAGATTTGTCTCATGCCATGACTTTCAAATGTCCTAACAGATAATCACATAGGATTAAAAACCTAACTCATTTTACAGATAAAAGTGTTGTAATGGGGAAAAAAAGCGGGGGTTGTAATGCAGTTTCCACATACACAATTGTCAAGAAATATAACAGTCATGCAAATTAAGGGAAAATCTGGTTTTCCCCATTGGTTGATTATTTTGAAAAATCGGATAGCAATGAAGGCCTATCTAAGATGTCAAAACTGCACAACTGTCTCACTGTATGGAGTCAGAGTCATGTGATTTTTACATAGGTGAGACGCTCCCTATCCTGTATCCTTGCTTTATTTTCTCCATATTCTCACCATCTATCAGTTTATCTTTTAATTACTTTCTTTATGAACATCATCCTCCCACTAAAATGTGAGTTCTACGATTAACTCTGTTAATCTGTCTTTACTCACTACTATATCCCCAGCACGCTGTACTATACTCAGTACGGTGATGGGTATACACAAAGGCTTAATAAATACTCATGGACCCAAACACATTACTTCGTATCTTCGATTGTGATCATGAACAAGTACTTCCATATTGAAATACATACTAAAAAATTCTCTAATTTGTCAGACTACTAGTTAGAACAATGTATTGATTTTTTTTTTTAATTGTGAGGTCAGGTTACATTGACCATAAATATTATGCCAGCGTAGTAAAGAGTGGATTTCAAAATACCTGCTATATAAAGGGGGCACTGGGTCTCAGAGTGGAAAAGCACTGGCCTGTATGAGCTCATTTCTAACTCACATCTCTCTCCTTTTTTTTTCCCCACATCTCTCTTCTGAACACCATACTCACAAATCTAACTTCCTCATGAACAACTCCAATTAACATCTCAAACTAAGACACCTAAACAACAGAAATTGATCCTCCATCTACTCAATCAATCTCTACAAATCCTATGGAGCCTCAGAAAATTACCCCAAAGATTCCAGAAAGCGATGAGTCATCCTTTAGTTTCCCTTTCTCTGGCCCCCTACTCCAGTCAACTAACAAACCTCCTAGAATCTACCTTCGAGGTATATCTGTAATGCACCCACTTCTCTCATTACCAAACCAACATCTTGGCCTCCATCTTCTTTTTATGAACTATTACAGAATCTCCTAATTAGTTGTCTGCTTCAGCCCTTTCCCTCTTCAATCCATACTCCAGACCAAAAAATAAATAAATAAATACAAAGTACTAATCTCAACAACCACTTTCCACAGAATTTAGAATAAAACCCATACTCCTAATCATGGCCTCTAAGATGCTGCATGACTGGCTCCTTGACTAACTCCGACTTTATCTTGTGCCACATCCCAGCCACACCCATCCTCTTTCACTTCCTAACACACTCCCTGAGCAGCTGGCTCCTCCACATCCAGTGGGTCTTTGATTGACACTTTCTCAGAGGTCTCCTGCTTACCCAACCCAAAGTAGATGTTCCCTGTTAATCTCTATTGTTTTCTTCCATGATACTCATCACAATTACCTATTTGATCATTTCTTTACTTTTTAATGTCTGTCTCTTCCACCAAAATATAAACTCCATAAAACTAGGAACGAAGTCTAGTTTGTTCACTATCACATATGCATCAGTTATACCAGTGACTAGCACTGGCCTGGCAAATAGCATTCAATAACTATTTGCTGAAACAAGGAATTAAAAGTCACTCTTGAATCCAACCCTTCCCTCACCAGCAAAACCATTTATTCCCAAGGCATGATGATTCTACCTAAAAAATATCCCTCAAGGAACACCTGGGTGGCTCAGTCAGTTAAGCATCTGCCTTCAACTCAGGTCATGATCTCAGGGGTCCTGGGACCGAGCCCTGCATTGAGCTCCCTGCTCAAACGGGAACCTGCCTCTCCCTTTCCCCTGCCCCTACTCATACTCTTTCTCTCTCTCAAATAAATAAATAAAATCTTAAGAGAAAAAAAAAAGGGAAATGTCCCTCGAGTCTTCCTCCTCTAATTGGTTCCCAGTCATTCTTCACTTGATCTTAGCCAAAAGGCCGAGAAGCGATGGTTCCCAGTCATTCTTGACATGCACATATTGCATGGATAATTTTACCACCTTAACTGATCTCCCTGTCTCATCTTTAATCTGTCCAGTCCATCATATAGTCATCCTATAAACAACCTAATAAATATCCTATTCCATTTCTCCTTAAAAAGTTCTCTTTGCTTGCCCCTCCTTATACAATAAAGGAAAAATTATTTCATACGGAAAGTAAGATTTGGCACCATCCTACTTTTCCAGCCTCTACTACCCACATATTCCCATTTACTGCAGACACATCTCAAACTAAGATAGTTCCCTGAACATACCATGTAACCCATTCTGTGCCTTTGATGTTCCTTCTGCCTAGTAAAATCGTGAGTGTCCTTCAAGGTTCAGCTCAAATGTCATTTTCTTATGAAAACTTCCTAACTTCTTATGAAAACTTCTGTCCTTTCAGAGACAGAATGAAGTTTCTATATTCTACAACACTCATCACCTTGTCTAGAGAGTCAGTGTTAGCACAGTGGTTAAGAGAACAGACCACGAGTCTATTTACAAAGTTAAGAAACCCTGGGAAAAAAAAAAAAAAAAAAAAACGCTGGGAAATTATTTACTGCTTCTAGGCCTCAGTCACCTTAACTGTAATATGGGATAATATAATAGCAGAACTGTTATGAGGAAGAAGAATTAAAAAGTAGTCAGCAAAGACCTGGCAATGAGACTCAACACATGTTAGCTTGTTAGCTATCAGTTATTAACCCAAACTTTATGGGTAGTCTCTGAGCTATCTGAAAGCAAAGACTATGCTCTGGCCATCTGTGTATCACCATTACCCAACATTTGGCCCAAGAAAACATTCAGCATCTGTTTCTCAAGTTGGGATTAAGAATGACCAAGGCAAAAAAAAAAAAAAAAAAAAAAAAGAATGACCAAGGCAGTGTTTGGGGGGTGGAGAACTGCAGTTATTAAGTCAGAGAACCTTTACACAACACCAAGAATAGTTTATATTGTGATGAATTCAGGTTGTATATCATCCTGTAGCTGTCAACTCTAAGCATTACTTCCCCAAATGATTATTATTCTAATGCTCTGGCTCATCAAGTCAGTTTTTATTACAATTTTTACTTGGCTTCTTTCAGACTCAGGGTTATTACTTTCCGGGGCCCTAGGCTTGTGCTAATTTGCATGAGTTTTAAACTAATCATCTGGCTTAAAAAGCAATTTTGCAATTTAAATCCACGGCACTTAATTGGCTTTCTACCTCAAGGCACTAAATTACTGTAAAACAGTTCATCATACCTACTTGTCTATACAAGAGCAGAGAGCGTTACGGTTGTGTTTTAAAACTTACACTGATGATTCACAGAATGTTGTGCTCAAGAGTGGATCGCCTGGCCTTCTAGGTCTCCAAGTGCCCATAATGGGCTGTAGCTACCTTATCCACGTGGTCTCCATCACTCAGGCTGGAGGAGCTGCCTCTGGTTGAGCAGAAGGCGGTACCCACGTGCGTGCGTGCGTGTGTGTGTGTGTGTGTGAGTGTGTGTGCGCGCGCGCGCGCGGATCACCTCCTGCCTGGCAGGTGGCCCGCTCCGAGTTCTGACATCAGGGTCACCCCAGCATGCAGAGCAATAACAGCCTCCCCGCGCGGGGAGGGCGCCGCAGACGCCCGAGAGCCGGGCACCCATCTCACGGGCTGCAGTCCAGGCGCTCGGCCCTCAAGGGAGGGCTTGGATGAGCACCGCACAAAGGACAGCGGCCGACAGGAGAACGGGCTGCAGAGCTGGGGACGAGGCGGGGCTGGGCAGTCCCTGTGTTTTGAGGGGCAGGACCTGGCACCAACCTCCACGAAGGCATCAGTCAGGTCACTAGCTCGGTCCATCACTGGCAAATGGCGCCCGGCCACGATTTTCACCTTGAGCTTCCCAGGCATCTTCGGGGCTTCGGCCTCTCCTTGAGCTTCTGCAGAAACAAACAAGCGAGTCTGCGCGGAGCTCCCAGCCTGGCGGGGGAGGGGCGGGAGAGCGCGGGGAACTGCAAGCCGGCGGGAGCGCGCGGGGTAACTGACAGCCGAGAGCGCGCGAGGGCGCGCCGCGCCAGCGATCGCCACTCACTTTCGGATGAACGAGGGGGCCGTCCAGCGCGGGCGCCGAGGCCTCATTCCGGAGAGGCAGCCGGAGGAGTGGCCCCGGTGGATTCTTCCACCCCAGTCCCACAGCGCTGGCAAGAGAAGCAAAAGCCAGTCAACATTCCGTGGACAACCTGCCACCCCGACTTGTTTTCCTCCCCCCAAAATGGCGGCTCTCGGGGCGTGGAGGGAACATCGATAATTCGGCGCTCGGCCCACTTCGCAGGGGCGAGATTAAATCCACCGGGAGCCGATGGAGGGGGCGGGGCGGACTTCCAGGAAGCCGGAGGGCAGGGAATTGGGTCGAGCCCTGCATCATCCACCAGGCTGGGGCTTTGGGTCGGTGCTTGGCTGTTTGCAAGCGGACTGCGTCCTTCCGTCCTTCCGGAGCGAAGCCTCGGTAGGGCTCGGGGATTTCGCCGGTTGCCCTCTTCCCAGCTGCAAACGCCGAACTTTCGAGGGCTGTGACAGAAGGAGCAGCGGCGGAGACTGCTAAAGGAGTGATGTCTGTCGGACTTTAACCACCTTTGTAAAATCAGTTTACCTGGCAGGAATGCAGTTTTGGTTTTATATGCAGGAGAATAAGAAATTTTAGGGACATCTCTCGGGTTGTCCAGTAAGTATTCTATAGCTACATTTTTTATTCAGTCATATACACGTTTGCTGGGCTATAGATGTTACTGTAGGTCTTAGGGAAAAACAAAACTTTGAAATCCAAAGCCGCTGGTTTGAGTTTCCCCTGCACGCCTGGATGGACACTATGTTTTTACTGAGGATCAACGGGCCTAAGACCTACTTTGCTGGCAGGAGCTCAGAACCTTCTCCGCTATGAAATTTCGAGTCAACTATAAGAAACGAACCTGATGAGCTTAATGAAACACATGGAACAATCGACCCAATAATATATGTAAATAAACATGCAAAAAAGAGGTGAAATCTATAGGCTCAAGACATAGGGGGAAAAATTAGGGAAACCGAGGCACACACACAGAATGTAACCTAAGGTCACCCTATACTGAATATCAACAGTACATGCCATATCAAATAACAAAATCGCCATTAATTCAGTTAGAAAGATTTTACCACTGGATTCATTAGGAATGGAAAATTCCCAAATGATTTTTTTAAATTAATACACTTTTTCTTTCCTTTCTTTTTTTTTTTTTTAAAGATTTATTTGAAAAAGAGAGAGAGCATGGGGGTGGATGTGGGCAGAGGGAGAGAGAGAGAACCCAGAGCAGATTCAGCACTAAGCCAGGAGCCCTTTGCAGGGCTGGATCTCAGGACCCTGAGATCATGACCTGAGATGAAACCAAAAGTGGGATACTTAACCCCCCTGAACCACTCAGGTGCCCCAAACTGATAAACCTTTTTAACTTTAAAAATACTGAATAGGTCCGGACACCTGGATGGTTCAGTGAATGGAGCAAATGACTCTTGATCTTGAGGTTGTGAGTTCAAGCCCCACATTGAGTGTGGAGATTACTTAAAATTAAATATTAAAAAAAAAAAATACTAAACAGATTAAATTAACTCTAGGCAGTGGTAACCCAGAATTCTCTTTAAAAGGCCAAAGTTCCTTCTATAGAGGCAAT
The DNA here is from genome assembly GCA_028646535.1 of Procyon lotor. NCBI lineage: Eukaryota > Metazoa > Chordata > Mammalia > Carnivora > Procyonidae > Procyon > Procyon lotor. The sequence goes on from CM053611.1 coordinate 37,439,386, forward strand.
ATTATTCATTAAGTGAGAAGTTGAAATATTCCAAAGAGAAAAAGTCTTCCTCAAAATAAAAATCTATAAGATAAATCATAGACTTTTCAGACTAAAGAAAGCTTCATCCACTCAAATTATGACAAAAGGGTAGAAGGCTACAGCTCACATGAGGTTTTATTTAGATCCTACTGCAGCTTTTTGTGTGGAGTCTAACTCTACTCTTAAAATGCCTTTACCAAACACTAATGGTGAGAACACTATATGATGAGTTAATTTTGGTGTGTTCTGTTTTGGTGGTAGAGCTGAAATAGATTTTTTTTTTTTTAACATTTTATTTGTTTGGGAGAGGGCAAGAGAGAGAACACAGAGGGCAAGGGAGAAGCAAACTCCCCACTGAGCAGGGACCAATGCTGGGCTCAATCCCAAGACCCTGAGATCATGGATCTGAGCCAAAGGCAGATGCCTAACCAACTGAGGAACCCAGGTACCCCTGAAATAGCTTTTTTACTGAAATCAAAGTATTGCCACACTACCAATTCATTAAAAAAAAAAAATACTGAGTATCAACAATAGACAAACTATGGAAGAAGAACCAAATGTCCATCGGCTGATAATGGATAAAGAAGATGCATGTGTGTGTGTGTGTGTGTGTGTGTGTGTGTGTGTGCACGCGCATGTGTGTAAAATAGAATATTACTCAGTCTTCAAAAAGAATGAAATCTTGCCATTTGCAATGATGTGGATGGAGCTAGAGTGTATTATACTAAGTAAAACAAACCAAAGAAAGACAAATAACATATGATTTCACTCATATGTGGAATTTAAGAAATAAAACAGATTAATAGATGGGAGGGAGGAAAAAAGAAAAAAGAAGGAAACAAACCATAAGATACCTTTTTTTTCCAAGATTTTATTTATTTATTTGACAGAGACGCTGCGAGATAGGGAACCGAAGCAGGAGGAGTGGGAGAGGGAGAAGCAGGCTTCTCGCCAAGCAGGGAGCCTGATCCCAGAATCATGACCTGAGCCAAAAGCAGATGCCTCACCATAAGAGACTCTTAAAGGTAGAGAACAAACTGAGGGTTGATGGAGGAAGGTAGATGAGGGATGGGCTAGATGGGTGATGGGCATGAAAGAGGGCTCTTGTTATGATGAGCACTGGGTGTTGTACATAAGTAATGAATCCCTGAGTTCTACTTCTAAAATCAATAATGCACAGTATGTTAACTAACTAGAATTTAAATAAGAATTTGAAAAGGGGTGCCTGGGCAGCTCAGTGGGTTAAGCCTCTACCTTTGGCTCAAATCATGATCTCAGGGTCCTGGGATGTAGCCCTGACTTGGGCTCTCTGCTCAGCGGGGAGCCTGCTTCTCCCTCTCCCTTTGCCTGCCTCTCTGCCTACTTGTGATCTCTCTCTCTGTCAAATGAATAAATAAAATCTTAATTAAAAAAAAGAATTTGAAAAGAAAAAAAAGGTACTGAAACATAAAAAGAAAAAAGAAGACTGAAGTTTTGCAACAGTCTTAATGGAAAACAATGTTTTGTGTTACAAGATGTCATGATGTAAAAAAAAATATTTGCAAATTGCACAATTAGAGGTTAAAAAATCTCAGCCTCCCAATTAGTATCCTACAAGTAAGGTACTTGTACATACCTTTTGCCTTAGTCTTCATTAACAGGAGATTATAATTATGATGCTTCCTGAAGACTTTCTTTTAGTAGAATTAAGCCTGACTTCGGTTTGTTTTCTAATAACTGCACTAGGTTCCTTTAATTAATACTGGGAACAGTGTTAACTTTCCTAGCAAATCTATCATGATCTGGTTCCTAATTAGCTTCTGTAGCTTCATACTTCACTCTTTTTGCATCTTAGATCCCATAATAATAACATGTATTGAGTATTTGCTGTGTACCAGCTACTGAATAGTAGCTGTGCTTCAGAATAGAATAGAATAGAATAGAATAGAATAGAATAGAATAGAATAGAATAGAATAGAATAGAATAGAATAGAAGCTGTGCTTCACAGCTTTCAAAGGTCCCTAAAACCTTATACAATAGGAATTATCAGCCTCGTTCTATAGGTGTTGAATTTGAGGCTTTGCAATGTTTACTCGATGATGACTCAAAGTCACAGAGTTAGTAATGTTGGAGGCAGGATTTATATCTAAGCAATTTGATTCCAAGAACCCCTCTTCAAGGCTCTGTGTAGTTTCCTATAAACTATGCTTTTTTTTTTCTTTTTCTCATACTCTTCCTAGCAAACACAAGAATTCATAACTCAATTTAAATGTTATTTCTAATGTACTCCCTTATCTCCTTCCTGATACACATATTCTTCATTTCCACCACTATGCTACCACTAAATTTAATACATCTATTATCGCACAGTCTATATACATTAATTCTTTATCTTTCCCTCTCCCCTGTTAAACTTTGAGCACCTTGAAAGGAAGGACCATTTACTGTCCATCTCTCAATTCTCAGTTTCCTCCCAGTGCCCTTCATGTAATCCACAAATTCTTGTGCAACTAAATGTTAATAACACGTGTACATTTACTGCTTTGCTCTCTTTTCTGGCTTCCTAAAATGTCCCTTTGAATCCCTTTCTACCCCTCAAGGTTAAACTTCTCAAGAGTTATCTGTAATTGGTGCCCTCTCCTCACTTCACAAGCACTCCTAAAACTATTTCTGACTTTGGGGCACCTGGGTGGCTCAGTCATTTGAGCAACCAACTCTTGATTTTGGCTCAGGTCATGATCTCAGGGTCATGAGACATACCCACATTGGGCTGTGCACTCAGTGTGGAGTCTGCTTGAGATTCTCTCCCTCTGCCCTCCCGTTCCACTCACATGCACACATGCTCTCTCTCTATATTAAAAAAATAAAATAACAACAAAAACAAAACAAAAACTATTTCTGACTTTAGCTACAGCCACTCTACCAAAACAATGTTTTCCACAACTTTCTCTAAGGTCATCAATGACCTTTGATTGCTAAATCCAGTGGACAGTTTTCATTTTACAGGGTTCCCAGGAATATTTGACACTGTTCATCATGTTCTCCTTGAAATGGTTTTCTACTTCATATGTGGATACCATGCTTCTCTTATCTGTTGTACCATATAAATATTTGCCTTCTCAGCTTCCTCACTGTCCTTAACAGAAGTTTGAGTTTTCCTCAGGGTTTCAGTTCTTGACCCTCTTCTCTTCTAACTATATTCTCTCCTTAGGTGATCTCATTCATGCCTGTAACTTCAATTTCTATCTATTTAGCAGAGGATTCTAATGTTTTTATCTTTAGCCCACAACTTATACTGGTATCTGGACCCATACATTCAAAATGCCAGGCTCCTATTTCCAACTGGAGTATTGAAGTGATCTTAAAGTCAACATCCAAAACTGAACTTATTTTCTTTCTCTCTCCCACAATGACAAGAACAGCAATTACAACAACGGCGACAAAATAAAAAGCCTGGTCCTCATCCACTGTGTTACTCGTCTCAAATCACAGAACCCCAGCTACCTAGTCAAGTGCTCAAGCTGGAAACTGAGTGGTTTAATTTGAGGGTGGATGCAAATGGCAACTTGAACTCAGGTATTTTTACTTTGATTTACTTCTAAAGCAGCGAATCAGCTGAATAAAGGGGTAAAAATGGGTTAAACAGTTAGGTCAGCTCATCTTCCCATTAGTTCCCTTGTTTCTCATAAAGATGTGTCTCATGTATAGTAGGCACAATGGCCTCATTAAGTAAAAACCTTCTCTAGATTGGAAGATGACTGAAGTAGAACACATTGCTTTGTATCAGTGCCCATCAATGATGGGTTCACAATCAGTGAATCATGTCACCTAGGTGTAATGGAAAGGTTATAGGCCTTGACTTTCTTACTGTGCCAGCGCCCAGGATAAGCTCTTCTCATCTGTTTCTGTACTGCAAAGCCTAGAGGTTTTCCACTTATATCTACTTTCAGCCTTGGTAGAAAACTCTAGCCACAATTGACAATTATCTTTGACTCTTCGTCCCCCTTACTCTTGATACCCAATTAATCACCAAGTCTCATTGTTTATAACTCCTAAAGATTTCTCAAGTCCATCTACTTTCCACTATTATTTCTCACCTGGAAGACTGCAATCCCCACTTCCACTCTTGCTTTCATCTAATCCATTCAGCATAAAGTAGTGCAAGTGATCTTTTTAAATAATAAATATTCGTATCACTCTGTTTTAGGGAAACTGCTTGCCAAAGATCCCTTATTCTTGTCAGGCCCTTTTCTTTTTAAGAAAATAAAAATTTCCAGAAATTCAAGAGCAGGACTTCAGAAGTGGGTTTTTAATTTATTTTTGCCTTCTTGGGTATATATTTACTATATATTTTTAAAGCTATATATTTACTAAATTGTCATGAGCAAGATTCACTTCCCAATGTGGACAAGTGTTATTCAAGTCAAACAATGCCTTCTCCCCCTTGTGTTAATGTATCATCTAGAGGTCATTCCCTTTCAACTGAATTGTTGTTCAAATGCATTGTTCCATTTCAGTATCTATAAGCTGAAATAGTTCCCAATTCACCTCAGTTCATGGATCCAAATTATAAACCTGACCCTTAAAAGTTAACACTGTAGGGGTGCCTGAGTGGTTCAGTGGGTTAAAGCCTCTGCCTTCAGCTCAGGTCATGATCTCAGGGTCCTGGGATCCAGCCCTGCATAGGGCTCTCTGCTCAGCAGGGAGCCTGCTTCTGCCTGCCTCTCTGTCTACTTGTGATCTCTCTCTCTCTCTGTCAAATAAATAAATAAATAAAATCTTTAAAAAAAAAAAGTTAACACTGTATTTCCTCTTATGCTTATCATTTTTCCTTTGCTAATTAGGTGGCACTAATAGAGTTTTTATGATCCAGTAAGCCATTATCTTCACTGAGATACTAACACATTAATTGGGTTAATTACATTGACATATAATTTCCTAACCCCTTTGTTAACTTCAAATCGTCTCCTGTTGTTGAAAGAGGAGTCCTGTAATATATCCAGTGTACCTTGGAAAGCAAGGCTAGAGCTATATATTTACTAAATTGTCATGAGCAAGATTCACTTCCCAATGTGGACAAGTGTTATTCAACAGAAGAGTGCTGACAAATGGAGTGGTTCCTAATTTTGACAATTGATGGCAAGAACAAAAGTGAGTGGAGTGGCTCACTTTTATGGCTAATACCCTGCACAGCCTACTCTGATATGAACCCTATTCGGTCTGTTCTAGATAGATGGGTACGGGATTTTTAAACCGACTATAAGTTGTTGTGCTTCCCAGAGGCGGGAGTAGTTTCACACACTACTTGGTGCCATACTTGCAGACAGCTACTGCGATTCAAATGAAGTGAAGTTGGAATTTTAACAATACTGCGGAAATCATACTGGAATAAGATAAATCAGTTACATATCTTTTAATACTAAAGATGTTGGGACTTAAAAAGGAAATAAATAAAGATGTTGGGACTTGAATAAATATTCCAAATTTAAATCCGGCTGCATACCCTGGGACCTTAGCCATTGTTGCTCCCTTTGTACCTTGACAAACCAGGTAGATAATCTGTGTAGTGCTTCCCATTTGGATAAAGAAACTGACCCACCACCTCCCCTAGCTAAGGGAGGTTTGTTCAAACGTTCACTGATTCATACTACTCTTCAGTGCCTATTTACTACTATTACTTGAAAAGCAATATAGAAAATTTAGACTGTAAGACTCTGCTAGATCATGTAACCTGGCCCCTACCAACTATACTAGTTTTATTTTTCATGACTCTTCCGCTGGCTTAAGCCATCTGCATTGATCTCCTTTTGACTGCTCGGCTCACCCTTCCCCCACCCCGCTGGGTGTTTTGAGGTATTTCCTCCCCTGCTAACTGCTAGGCAACTGGGGGATGGGGAGGAGAATTTAGGTGTAAAATAGATCCTGACACTAGCGAATGGTGGTAATTTGCCTCCAGTTAGTGAACACTCCCCTCTTTCCTTCCTGTAACACAGTTTTTGCAAACAACAAAGTATTTTTAAAATTCTATTTCTGTGATCATATTTTCCACAACAGTGTAAAAGTCCTGAGGCATAAATGAGCATCACTGCGCCTTGGAAAAAAGTTAAGTGAGGTGAAGAATGATAGCGGAGCGCTGAATTGTTATTGTTGTTGTTAGGTAATTAAATTGAGCCTTTATTTGGTACTATCTTTCCCATCTCTGGAATAAACCATACATATTCTCATTTGTTGCTCCTATTCCTCTATGTGCCTTCTGTCCCCACCTACTCAAATCTTACTGCATCTCTCAGCATCAATTAATATTTCCTGACAACACTTTATATATAAAGGCATAAAATGTAGACCTTCACCTCCAGAAGGTTACAATTTAGATGTGTTGTAGATAAAATAAATGTAACTATAATAAGTGACTATATAGTCTTGGGTATTTTTTTTTAAAGATTTTATTTCTTTGACAGAGAGAGAGCACAAGTAGGCAGAGAGGCAGGCAGAGAGAGGGGAAAGCAGGCTCCCTGCTAAGCAGAGAGCCCGATGTGGGGCTCGATCCCAGGACCCTGAGATCATAACCTGAGCCAAAGGCAGAGGCTTTAACCCACTGAGCCACCCAGGCACCCCTATAGTCTTGGGTATTAACTGAATGGTTTGGAAAATAAAATATTAAAGTAGTTTGTAGAAATAATTTGAGAATAATTAGGGAAGAAGCCTCACATAGAAGGTAGAATTTGAATGGGACATTTCTAGATACATGAGAATTCATTTAGAAAAAAAAACAACAGCAAAAATATTAAAAAATGTTTATGGCATAGTCTAGAAACTATGAGTAACCTAGTTTGGCTGGAGTTGGGATTTTTTTTGGAGAAAAATGGTAATTTGAGAGGAAGATAGTCTATGCCTAGAAATATACATAGCAATCAGAATTGGAAAAGGGGTGATTCAATAGATAAAGCTGATGATCAAGACCATTCTTGTGTAGGCCAAGGAAGCTGCTGAAGAATTTTTTTGGTGGGAAGCAGCATAGTTGGAACAATATTTTGGTAGAATGACAGCTGCATGAGGATTCAGGTTAAATAGAACTGCTGAAGACCGAAAGCAAAAAAATCAGTACTGTACTTTCATTATTAAATTGGCATGAACATGGTGACAGTGGTAATAGAAAAGAGAGTTGAGAAGGAATCATTAAGGAATTGATAAGCATTGGATAGTATATATCAGAGAGAGAAAGACAGGAAGGAGAAAATGCATCTGTTTCAAAACAGTAAAGGAAATGGTGGCATCATTATTAGAAAAAATGAACTCTGAAAGTCAAGAAAAAGGAGTCTAGTTTTGTTCACGTCGAGTTCTGTGAAGTCTTCCTCCACCATTCTAATCCGTTTTGACTTCCCTAAAACTTGGTGACTTCACAAGAACTCATTAGGCTCACTGTTCTGTGGGTTAGTTGGATAGTTCTGAGAGGAAAACCAAAGGGACTTCCTTTTTAGAAAGGCTCCAACTCTGCTGTTTTTCTACTAGGCCCCATTTCCTCGTGTTCTATTTCACCTGGCACCTGAATAAGTCAAAGAAGCTATGTTCCCACTCCAACAGGGAAGCAAGAAAGTTAATCATTCTTTAAATTTCATCGTAAGCCCCCAAACACCTGATGACATCTAAGAACCGGATCCCAAACGTGTTCCAGGACATTAGCTTTGAACAAACCCCTGCTGACGCTGATATCAATACCGCCTACCTTCAGTAACTTATGAAATAACACCTATTGTTCACCTGTCACTCGCCTTTGATCAGACCCTGCCCTAGATTCGAGAAGAAACACGTACTCTGGACACCTTTCCATTATAAACCCCTAACCCCAACAATAAAGGGGCTCATTCTTCTTTCCTTTCCGAGTCTCCCAAACACTCTATCTGCTATATTCAATCACTTAGACTATTCAGTAAACTCTGCTTTCACTTCCTCCTGGCTTGAATTTGATTTCTATCCTGTGTGAAGCCAAAAGGAATCTCTTGGCTGGTCCTGTGGAGCACCCCTCTGGGTCCTCAGACTCGGCCTGCCTATGTCAGCTCTGTAGGTTTTGCTGGACCCACTCGTGTAACTGCATATAGGCTAACAACACTGGAATGTGGCCTTTCAAATCTGTCATTTTGGCACTACCTGTACCAAAAGATCTATTTTGCTTTGCAGGATAGATCCTAGGCAGGATGGATTGGCTCCAACATGGTGGCCTCAAGCAGCATTCCAATATGGCAAAAGCTATCTGCTGGTGAAGTAGATTGCCTTCACTGTTTCCAAAGTTTGAAAAGTACCTCTGTGGTCAGGACCCATTGTTATGACCTAGTCACTTCTTTCCTTGCAAAGTGACCTTGATACCTAAAATGACATCAAGCTAAACTGTTTTGTTTTTTATGTTTAGGGCCTTGGAAGTTGGGCTTCCTTTAACGGAATTGTTGCATAAATATACAAATTCTCATGACTTACAGTAAGATAGAAAGTCAAAAACACTCTTTATACTTTTTTTCTTTGACTTTGTCTTAGTTTTTAAAAGTTTGTATTTTGAATCAAATAATCCTAGCCTTGGGGCACCTTAAACTTATAATGACAGTATATAAAATCATCTCTTTCCAGATAAAAGACAGATTGTCTAATGTTCCAAAAGTCCTTGTCATCCACAACTTTCCCCACTTTTTGTTATTCTGACTCAGAAATAGAAATGATGGCTTACGATGTTCCCTGAAGATTAGTAATTTTGTGAAAAATAAGTGGGGATTAGCAGAATCAATTTCCTCAATTATTTCAGGCTTAGAGTAACAGCACATGAAGATTTAATAACTAAGATGTAAGGAAAAAATAGCTGATGGATGGCATTTGAAAGTTGCCTGAAAAATTTTTGCTTGGGGTTAAAAGAATAGATAAATTGAAGAATGAAGTTGATCATAGGATATAGTACTTTGATGTTTCATTATGTAACAAGCTAAAATATAAGTTTAATAGTTATTTTAAAATACTTCTTAAAAATATGTTTTTTAGTAGTCTCTACACCCAGCATGGGACTCAAACTTAAGACCCTGAGATAAAGAGTTGCATACTCCAACTGAGCCAGTATTGCATCCCTTAAAATATTTTTTATAGTCAACATCATAATTGACTCAATCAAAGGCACATTTCAGTCCTCTCCTTACCTTGCCAGGATGTAACCTGTCCACAGAGAAAACACTGATGGGCCTTTCTTGCCACGTGGTGATGGTAACTGGGATTACAGAAATAGTGTCTAGGATAAAATAAGTACCTTGCTCTTTGGGGGCTTGTATTTATACTTATTTATTTAATTATTTATCAATTAGCATCTTATTTCTTTTTTCTTTTAGAATTAGTTAACTTTTGGGGCACCTGGGTGGCTCAGTCATTGGGTATCTGCCTTCAGCTCGGGTCATGATCCCAGAGTCCTGGGATTGAGCCCCGCATCGGGCTCCTTGCCCGGCGGGAAGCCTGCTTCTCCTGCTACCACTCCCTCTGCTTGTGTTCCCTCTCTAGCTGTGTTTCTCTCTGTCAAATAAAATCTTTAAAAAAGAAAAAAAAAAGAATTAGTTAACTTTTTAAAAGATTTTATTTTTTATTTATTTGATAGGGAAAGCACAAGTGGGGGGGAGAGGAGGTAGAGAGAGAAGTAGATTCTCTGCTGAGCAGGGAGCCCAATGTGGGGCTCAATCCCAGAACTCTGAGATCATGACCTAAGCCAAAGGCAGATACTTACCCCACTGAGCCACCCAGGCGCCCCCCACCCCCCCTTTTTTAAATAATTCAATTAGCCAACATGTAGTACATCGCTAGTTTCAGATGTAGATATCAATAATTCATCAGTTGCAGGGCACCTAGGTGGCTTAGTGGATTAAGCCTCTGCCTTCAGCTCAGATTATGATCGCAGGGTCATATCAGGCTCTCTGCTCGACGGGGAGCCTGCTTCCTCCCCCGCCCCCCGCCTGCCTCTCTGCCTACTTGTGATCTCTCTCTCTCTCTCTCTCTCTGTTAAATAAATAAATAAAATCTTAAAAAAAAATAATTCATCAGTTGCGTATAACAGGGCTTTTTTGGTTGTTTTTTTAAAAAAATCATTATTAAATGGCTACAAAACAGACAGTTGTTGCTTAAGACATCTAGCACTCTGAATAACAGAAAGAAAACTAAGCAAAAGCTTTGGGTTTCTAATCTTGTAAACAATGCACAAGTTCCAAAATACGAATGGCCAATTTACACACTCTGTAAAATCTAGAAACTGCTACTTTAGTGGAAGAAGAGCCTTTGCTCTTCTGGAGCTTTTTAGTTCATTGAGCTCTCACCAGATTCCTCACTTAGGGAATTCCAAACGCCCTTCCTATTCGTCAGGCTTCCAGTTCTACCCTACCTCTGGTCATGCTTTTTTATTCTGGAAAGAGCAAAACCAATACCTATGTTCAGATATCTGACATGTGGCCCGTAGATCTAATTTGCCACCACATTAAAACCGGAATTTTTTAAATTAAACTTTTAAGTTTGAGATGCAACTTCTAGGTTCACATGCAGTTGTAAGAAGTAATAGAGGAATCCCATGTACTATTTACTCAGTTTCCCCCTAGTAGTAGCAAAACTCTAGTATAACATAACCACCACCTGTTATTGTTAGCTCTCCAAAGAATGTTTTATTGTTTTATGAGTTAGCTAGCTCATGGGCACTCATTGGCCAACAGGGGCAGACTGCGCAAGCTAACTGTGTGGCTAATTGAAGTTAAGAGTCATGCTAGAGGAACTACCTTAGTTATATTAATCGCACTGAATGAAACTAATTATATAATTGTGAGTTGTTCAAGTTTAATGCCATTAAAGGAATAGTTCTCCGTGGGAATGTGGGGAAAAGTCCTAAGAAAAATCTCAGGTGTTTGTGTTTACTTATTGGTTGCACTGTTTTCAAAATATGCTTCCTCTTCCCATTCTGATAAGCTTTCATGTGCACTGCCTTGGTGGGGAAAATAGCAGTAAATTTTCCACCCATATGTTGTGCATGCCTTAATAATTCCTGGGATCGTAAAGAAAATGACTTTGCCTCTGATGATTATGTTCTTCTATGGCAGAAGGGACTCTGAGATACGGAGATTATCTAGGTGGGCCTAACCTAACTATGAACTCTTTAAAAGGTGGGGAGTTTGCTCTGGCTGGTTGCAGAAGACAAAGTTTGAAAACCGTGCTCTGGCTGGCCCAGAAGAAAGCAAACATAACCATGCCATGAAGTAACAATGGTGGCCACGGGGAAAAGACCTAACAGCAGCCTTTCGTTGCTCAGAGCGGGTCCTGCCCGGCTGACAGCCAGCAAGTAAATGAAACTTCGGTCCTACAATCACAAGGAGCTGAATTCTACCAACTACACTAATGAGCTTAGAAGTGAATTTTTCCCCAGAGCCTCCAGGCAAAAACTCAATCCAGCTGACTCTTCAGGTTTCAGCTTTGTGGCGCCCTGAGCAGAGAACCCAGCCCCCAAGCCACACTTCCAAACAGGTAGTAAGGTGGAGGATGGGAGAGAAACTCCCGTGACTCTATAATGACCCCTCAAAATTCCGTAACGACCTCCGCCTCTGAGAATCAGCATACTAAAATTACATTGGGAAACTGGGGTGTAACAAAGATTTACAGCAAAAGGAAGATAAGAATAAAAAAACTGTTATGTAGCCCTGACTCATGATGGAGGCGTACACGGTAGTAGCAAGCCCAGCACAGCCACATGTGCTCCACTATTATCATGAATAAAAACTTCTGATAGAGGACACATATGTCATGTCTAGGCATATGCCTCACTGTGTAAAAAACTTAGAAGGCCCTGCTAAAACCTCAAAATTTCTTAATCATTTCACTCTCTCTTGCTTTGTTACTTCGTTTCTCTAAGGCAAGCAGATTTCTCTTTGTTGTTGAGATAACCACTTCTTCCTTTTATTTCCCTGTGGCATTCAGGAAAAAATCCACTCTGTGCCTTTTTAATTTTTATTTTTCTTGCTAGGAAGACAAATACAGTTGCATTTTAAACTAAATAGCCACTACATATTATTTGAATATAAATACATAAGCTTAGCCCTGTTTGAGAAGTCACATTCATTCATTCATCCAACAAATACCTATTCAGCAGCAGATGTGTATCTTTAAGTTAGGCTCTGGGGAAAAAGGAACAACACGATCCCTGTTGGAGGAACATACAGCCTAGAGGTAGAGGTGGGCTCCTAACAGGGAAATGCAGAGCGGCAAGGCAAATGCTATGGGGGAAGGAGGAGGGGGTTGGAAATCAAAAAAGGCTTCCCTGGGGCACCTGGGTGGCTCAGTGGGTTAAAGCCTCTGTCTTCAGCTCAGGTCATGATCTCAGGGTCCTGGGATCGAGCCCCACATCGGGCTCTCTGCTCAGCGGGGAGCCTGCTTCCCCTCCCTCTCTCTGCCTACCTCTGCCTACTTGTGATCTCTTTCTCTCTGTGTCAAATAAATAAATAAAATCTTTAAAAAAAAAAAAAAAAGCCTTCCCTGAGAAGTGTTTCCTGTTGCTGCTGTAAAAAACTGCCCCAAACTTAGTGACTTAAAACAATATATATTTGTACAGCATGGTGACTGTACTTAATGAAAGTTGTTAAGGGAGTAGATCTTAAAAGTTCTCATCACAAGAAAAAAAATGTAACTGTGTGTGGTGATGGATGTTAATTAAACTTACCATGGTGATCATTTCACAATATATACAAATATCAAATAATAACGTTTATACCTGAAACTAATATAATATTATATGCCAATTATGTATCAATTGAAAAAAAAGCGCAAATTTGTTTTCTTGCAATTCTGGTCCCTGGATATTGGAAGTCCAAAGTCAAGGTGTCCACAGGGCTGTATTCCTTCTGGATGCTCTAGAGAAGAATCTGTGCCTTACCCTTTCCTACTTTTGTAGACCACATACATTCCTTGGCTCATGGCCCCCTTTCAGCAACAGCATCACTTTGACCTTGACTTGTGTATCTCATCTTTTCTGTCATTCTGATTCTCCTGCCACCCTCTTGTGAGGGCCTTTGTGATTACATTGGACCCACTCAAATAATCCAGGATCATCACCCCATTTCAAAATTCTTCTTTTTTTTTTTTTTTAAAGATTTTATTTGTTTCACAGAGAGAAACACAGTGAGAGAGGGAACGAACACAAGCAGAGGGAATGGTAGCGGGAGAAGCGGGCTTCCTGACAACGAGCAGGGAGCCCGATGCGGGGCTCGATCCCAGGACTCTGGGATCATGACCTGAGCCGAAGGCAGACACTTAATGACTGAGCCACCCAGGTGCCCCCATTTCAAAATTCTTAACCAATCATATCTGCAAATTCTCTTTAACCATATAAGGTAAGAGGTTTTTGGGATTAGGATGTGGATGTCTCTGTGGGAGAAGGGGACATTATTTAGCCTGCCACAGAAAGTAACTAGAGGAGACGCAAGAGTCTTCCAGACAGTGGAAACATGGGGAAAAGCATTGAAGGGACCCAGATGTTGGGGAATTACAGAACTTTATAAGTAAGTGTCTTGGCTGTAAAATAATAGTATTTACCCCCACCTCATCATCTATGATGAGATAATACATTAAAGCTCTAAACACACTGTGCTCATTCTGTGCTCTTGTGTAATATTAGTCATGGTGATGATGATTAAAGGAGGAGGAAATCTACAAAAGAGGCTAAAATAGTAATCAGGGACCAGCAGATCTTGTTGAATTAACCTGAGAGGGATTCTCTACAGAATTTTAAGCAGAAATGTGGCATGACTGACTACACATGTATTTTAGTTGACTGTCCTTGCTGAATGGAAAACAGATTGCAAGAAACAAGACAGAGGTAGAAAGTAGAGCTGGAACAAGGATGAAGTGAGTGAAGCACTTGCTTTGTATGCACAATTTAAGGAGGCACCAAAAACTCAGTAAACAAGATAAATGACATTTTCAGACAGTATTTTTTTTTAAGTAATCTCTACCCCCAGCATGGGGCTTAGACTCAGCCCTGAGATCAAGAGTCATACACCCTATTGACTATGATAGCCAGGCACCCCAGTGAAATATTTTTTAAAAACAAAGATTAATGATAGTGTGCCTGGGTGGCTCAGTCATTAAGGGCTGCCTTCGGCTCAAGTCATGGTCCTGGGATCAAGCCCCGTATCAGGCTTGCTGCTCAGAGGGAAGCCTGCTTCTCCCTCTCCCACTTTCCCTGCTTATGTTCCCTTCTTGCTATCTCTCTGTCAAATAAATAAAATCTTAAAAAAAATAAATACATAATTAAAGTAATAATAAAAATTAATGCAAAAAAATCCATGATGGACAATTTATGAAAATCGCAAATAAAGTCAAGATTATTAGGGAGAGAGATTATTAGGTGAGAGATGATGAGAGCCTGAAGCAGAGAAGTAACAGTGGCTATAAAGACAGTTGGATGGATTAAGGGTAGTTATGAAAGGAATTGTGGCAGGGAGGGTTGGTATTGAGAGAATAAACTTAAGGGGAAGCAAAAGTTTAGAGAAGGGAAAGGGTAGAGTGTGTCAAGGAAGAAATTAAAATCTATTTTGGACATATTGAGTTCAAGAAGACTAATACATTCAACTCGGAGATTCCAATAGACAATTGAAAAATATGAATTTTTTCAGGGTAAAAATTATTATACCAAGCTATTCTGCTCCCTCACCTGTTAGCCTCTAAGGTTCTTCACTATTGTCTTCTTCCCAGACCAGTTCTATAGGAGGAAAGAAAAGGCTCTTAAAGGACCTAATTCCTTGGAGTACAGTAGCAAAAGGTTGGGAGCTAATTCTTGGAAGGGAGATGACCAGGGAGTGTCAGGCATGTGTTAGAGCAACTGATGGATCTTCACTTTGTCCCAGAACCATTTTCAGATCATTACAGTTTCACTCTCTTTGTTCCTTTGTGCTTCATGACATCAACCTCTAACCTTTGTTGGTACTGTCATTTATTGACAACCTGGTCATTATCTCTTTCTCATCAAATACTTTGACCTCTGGCTGAGCCATCCATATCCTGTTGTTAACCTGGCACTCTTTCACTCTAAAATCTTACATGCAAACACACCACTCTAGGACTTTGATCTTCCTTCCAATTCTTCCCTTAGTCACTTCTGTTAACCATCAGTTCCTTGAGCTCATCAAGACTTGGTTGCCCTTAACCCTCTGACATGGGTGTCTCTCAACTGCTTTCTACTTCCACTTCTATTTCTATCCTGTTTATATAGCAGTGGTGCATCACTTCAGACATTTTGTGTCGATATCCTCAATTCCCATACTTTCTTTCCTTTTGTCATATCACCTGATAGACTAACTCTGCAAGGACCATCATATAAATAGATGCATGTTGGAGTGCCTGTCTAGCTCAATCAATAGAGCATGCAACTCTTAATCTCAGGGACATGAGTTTAAGCCCTGTGTTGAGCATGGAGCCTACTTAAAATAAAAATTAAAATAAAATAAATAGATGCATGTTATACATTACACAAGAGTACTCAACAAAAAGGAACAAGTGGAAACCAACCCAGGCTCTATTCAAAGTCCTGGAGTAGTTCTTCCTTGACAGTGCAACTTTTTCTAATCTGCCACAGTCTAAGGATACCTGGGTGGCTCAGTAGGTTAAGCGTCTGCCTTGGGCTCAGGTTGTGATCCCAGAGTCCTAGTATCAAGTCCCCCATGAGGCTCCTTGCTCAGCAGAGAGCCTGCTTCTCCCTCTACCTGCCACTCCCCCTGCTTGTGCTTGCTCTCTCTCTCTGACTAATAAATAAACTCTTGAAAAAATGATAGTAATCTGCTACAGTCCAGTACAGAGGTACGCAAACTTGACACTGCAGACCAAATCTACCTGCTGCCTATTTTTGTATGGCTCACAAGCTAATAATTATTTTTACATTTTAACCAGTTAAAACATTCAAAATAATGATATTTTGTGACACATGAAATTTGTGTTAAATTCAAATTCTAGTGTCCACAGTTTTATTTGAATATATAGTCGTGTTCATTCATTTACATATTGTCTATGGCTGATTTCACTCTACAGAGGCTGAATTGAGTAGCTGTGATAGAGACCATCTGGCCCACAAATGCTAAAATATGTACTATCTGTCTCTTTACAGAAATAACTTACCTACCCCTGTCCAGCAGGTCTGTTGTCTGTAATCTCTGTACTAACACTTGGACTGTTAAATATTTGCTAGAGATAAACCAACAATTATACAGATTAGTGCACTGAATGATATATTCATGATCCTAAACCCCACCTGGAAACTCAACATGACCTGGTTTTCCTTCCAATTTCCCTAGTCAGCTCCCTTTTCTTCAGCCTTTCACTTTTGTCACTCCTCTAAGCCTCCACACATTTCAGCCCCTCATCTCAACAGATGCGTCACCTCCTACTTCTAAGCAAAAATAGAAGCCATCAGATTGGCACTCCCTTAGGTTCTTTCTTCTGTACCTACAAATGTGTCTGCAGTTGCCCTCATCCTTTATTTACTACCTCTTGTTTCAAGAGGTGGGACTTTTCACTCATTTAAAACAAAGACTTCAGCCAGTGCTCTGGATACCATCACCTTCTTCTTCTCCAGTGTTCTACAAAAAATGATTAGTCCTTCTCTCCCTTAAAGCTTAACACTTCCCTGTCTACTGGTTTCTTCATTAACATTTTGACAAGGTTATTGTCAATGGACATAGTTAATCTCACACCGTCTTCCTTGCAAGAATTTCTTGACTTGGCTTCCAGGAATTCACATTTCCAGTGTTCCTACTTCCTCATGAGCTGGTCCTCCTGTCTCATTTGCTGGTTCCTTCTCATGTCCCCAATGTTTAAACCAGTAGGACTCAAATATTTTAGTCCCAGGACCCCCTTTACAATATCTTAAAAATTATTGAGAACCTCAAAAAGCTTTTGGTTATGTGGCTTGTATCTATTAATATTTACTCCACTGGAAATTAAAATAGAGACTTTTACAATAATTACCTATTGATTCATTTAAAAATAATAATTATAAAGCAATTACATGTTAATATAAATACCATTTTTGTGGGAAAAAAAAAACCTGTCTTTTCCAAAACAAATTGGTGATAAGACTAACATTGTTTTACAGTTTTAAAAATCTCTTTAATGTCCAGCTTAGAGGTCTAGGGATCCACACACTACAACCTACAGGCCAAATGCAGCCCACTGCCTATTTTACTGGATTTACCAGAACACAGCCATACTCATTCATTTCTATATTGTTTACGGCAGCTTTCTCACTACAAGTGAAGAGTTGCATATTTGTGACAGAGGTCATATGGCCCACAAATCTTAAAACATGGGCTTTTTTAGTACATGGACTTTTACAGAAAAAAATCCCCCCGCCCCCGGTCCAGTTTAACAGCTAATCTATTGTGATAGCTTGTTTTAGTTGGAGCATATGAAGAACGTCTGACCTCACACAGATATGTATTTGGAAAAGGGAGGTGTATTTCTTTTTTAAGATTTTTGTTTATCTGAGAGAGAGAGAGACAGAGCCTAAAGGGGGTGAGGGGCAGAGGCAGAAGGAGAGGATCTCAAGCATACTCACCACTGATCATGAAGCCTCTACTCGGGGCTTCATCTCAGGACCCTGAGATCATAATCTGAGCCAGAACCAAGAGTCAGACACTTAACCGACTGAGTCATCCAGGTGCCCCAAGAACATGCTACTCTTGATTTCAGGATCATGAGTTTGGGCCTCACGTTAGGTGTAGAGATTACCTAAAAAAAATAAGATCTTAAAAAAAAGAAAATATTGTTACCCTGAATTAGGCAGGTCTTCCAAATGTATGCACATCTCATTATATGATATCCAAAAAAAATTAGATTTGCTATTATCACCACCCATCTCATCAAACAAGTATTGGGAACCTATCAAGCTCAAGAGGGGAAGCTATACGTCACCTAAAATTCTAAGTTTTGCCTGAAAGTTCAAATTTTATCACTGGCAACAAATGCCATTTGTTGTTCTCCTTGAGGTAGAAAGGTCACTTGGTTCATTTGCAAGAAAATGTCTGTTAAAAACCCAAGTCTGTGGTGCTTGGGAGGTTCAGTTTGTCAAGCGACTGCCTTTGGCTCGGGTCATGATCCTGGAGTCCTGGGATCTAGTCCCGCATCAAGCTCCCTGCTCAGCAGGGAGTCTGCTTCTCCCTCTGATCCTCCCCTCTCTCATGCTCTCTCTCTTAAATAAATAAATAAACTCTTTCTGAATAAATAAATAAATAAATAAAACCCAAGTCTGAAAAAGCATATTTTTTTCTATTAGTCATTTTTTTCAAGTAAAAATTGTATTCAATGAAACCTATCAGTTACTTCAACTTGAAATTCAAACAGTGGCACAAGTGTCTTTCTTTAAGCCAAGCCTAGTTCTTTGGTTTGTACTCAAAGTGTTGTAAAGGGACTTTCCATGTTGAAAGAATGTTAAATAAATATGCACTGAAGAGTTGAGATTTAATGAGTAATGTTTACTCTGTCCTCAAGAACATGTTTCAATGAAACTGGCACCTTTATTTTAACTACAAAAGCAGAGATGAAAAGTACAACGGTTTCTAATAGAGTTCAATGATACTGTCTTGATTTGTGCTAAAGTGGCCGCAGATTTACCCCCTGCTGTTTTTGTATTTTTTTTTTTTCAATGCAATTGTTACTAGTTTTTTTTTTAAGGCAAATATTGTTTGTGTATTATTGCAAAAATAGTTCTGACCTCCAGGCCCCCATGTAAAGATCTCAGAGAACCCCATCAAGCCACAAAGCATACTTTGAGAGTAGTTGCTCTGAACATTCAAGTGTCCCAGCACTTAATCTTTTATTTCCCCTTCTCTGTTTACTCTCAGTTCCTAGATAATTCTTGGTCTTGTGGCTTCAAATTATGTATTCTCACAACTCCTAGATTTATGTCTTCAGCCTGAATATTTCTCCTGTAGACTGGATGTGTATAGATATGATACTGTGATTTATAAGAAATACATATTTAGTCTTCATCTCATTTCTGGCATAGAGCACCTAAAACCCTTGATAAATGTGTCTTGATCTTCAAAACTAACCTCTTTCAACCAACTCTAAGTTTATGTTAATGAAGAGACTTTTGGAAAGCCCCAAGAATGGGGACTGCCCTGCAAGGGGAACTAACCTGGTGATTGGATGGCTGGGACTTTCAGTCCTACCTCCCTGACCTCTGGGGAAGGGAGGCTGGAAGTTGAATCTATGGCCAGTGATCTAATCAATTGTGCCCACAGAATTGGAGACTTCATAAAAATTCAAAAGGCCAGGGTCAGAGAGCCCCCAGGTTTGTGAACACATGGAGATTCGGGGACAAAAGGCCCTCCTGGAGAGGACACAAAAGTTCCATCTCCTTCCCTACGTACCTCGGCCTATGTATCTCTTCCATCTAGCTGCTCCTGAATTATGCTTTCATAATGAACTGGTAATCTAGAAAGTAAATGGTTCTCTAAATTGTATGAGCTGCCCTGACAAGTTAATCAAACCCAATGAGGGGATATGTTGGAGTCTCCAACCCAACCTGGATTTGCGCTGCCATCTGAAGTAGGGGGAGGGCAGTCTTGTAGGACTGAGTCCTTATCCCATGGGATCTGACACAACTATCAGGTAGATAGTGTCAGAAATCAGTTAAATTGTAGGATACCCAGCTGGTGTTAGAGAATTGTGGGGAAAAAACCCACACATCGATATTGTACAGAATGTAATAGGTATTACATATTATATATTACATACCCTGCATAGGGTGCAGAATCATAATAGGTATTTCAATTTTAATATTCTCAAACAGAATTCCTGATATTACTAACCAGTCCTCCCTAAATTGCTCTTTGCATTCTTCCCCATCTCATTAAATGGTATGATCTATCTACTTGCTCAGGCAAAAAAAAAATCTTTGAGCCATCCTTGACTGTCTCTTTTGTACCTCACATTCAATTTGTTAGCAACCTTGTTTGTAGATTCAGAAATCAGATTTGTACCCTTTCTCATCCTCTGCACAGCTACTACCCAAGTGGTCCAAGCCACTATTATATCTTATCTAGATCATCCCACCACCTTTCTAACCAGTCTTCTTGTTTCTTCCCATTGCTACCTATGGGTTTACTGTTTGGTTTTTTTTTTTCAACATAGCAGCCAGAATAATTTTTCTGAAAGGTCAGATCATATTACTCCTTGGCTCAAAAACTATTATCTTCCTATATGTATCAGTCAGCCTGAGCCACCATAACAAAATACCATAAACTGGATGGGTCAACCAACAGATCTTTGTTTTCTCACAGTTCTAGAGATCAGAAATCCAAGATCAGGGTGCTAACTTGGTTGGGTTCTAGTGAAAACTCCCCTCTTGGCTTGAAGACTGTCTTCTCACTATGTCCTCTCATATTAGAGAAATTGTGAGGAAGCTCTCTGGTGTTTTTTCTTATAAGGACACTAATACTATTGGATCAGAGCCCTACCCTTATGATCTCATTTAACCTTACTTAGCTCTATTAAGGCTTTATCTTCAATACAGTCACATGGGGGGTTCAACATATGAATGGGGGGGCAGGGAAGAGACACAATTCAGTTCATAGAACCATTTCACTCAGAGTAAAGGCCAAAATCCTATGATGATGCTTTAGTTATCTATTGCTGCATAAAAATCAACCCCAAAATTTGGTGGCTTAGAACAACATCTATTTTATTTCCATGGATTGGAGCAATTTGGGCTGGGTTTAAGTGGGAGAGTCTTCTGCTGCTCTTTTCTAGGGTTCCTCATGTGTCTGCAGTCATCTGGTAGCCTAACCAGGGCTGGACTGTTAAAAAGACCTCACTCACAAGTCTTTTGGTAAGTGCTACTATTGGTAGGGCCATGTGATTCCCCATGTAGCAGACTAGTCCAGACTTCTTCACAGGGCAATCTCAAGACTACAAGAAAGAGCGAGCCTCAATATATGTGTTTTTTTAAGCCTCTGTTTTTGTCATGATTACTAATGTAGCATTGGCCAAAGCATATCATAAGGTCAAGCTTAGAGTCAATGTAGGAGGGCACTAGACAAGGGTGTGGATCAGTAGTGTGCCAAGGGTAAGATATTGGAAGCTGTCTACCCTGGGATTGGGCACAAAATGGGCATATTGCCAGGAGAATTTAATTTTATTTATTTTTTGCTTTTTGGGGGCGCCTGGGTGGCTCAATTGTTAGCGTCTTTCTTCAGCTCAGGTCATGGTCCCAGAGTCCTGGGATCCAGCCCCACATCAGGGTCTCTCCTCAGTGGGAAGCCTGCTTCTCCCTCTCCCACCCCCCCTGCTTGTGTTCCCTCTCTCGCCTTTTTTTTTTTTTTTTAAAAAGCATCTGCCTTCAGCTCAGGTCATGATCCCAGGGTCCTGGGATCGAGTACCACATGGGGGGGGGGGGGTCCCTGCTCAGCAGGGAGTCTGCTTCTGCCTCTCCCTCTGCCCCTTGCTCCTGCTTGTGCTCTCTCTCTCAAATAAGTAAAATCTTTAAAAAAAAAAATATTTTATATTTCGATTTTTGTTATTGTTAGGATTTTATCTTTAAGTTATCTCTGTATCCAACAGGGGGCTTGAACTCATAACCCCAAGGTCAAGAGTCACATGCTCTACTGACTAAGCCAGCCAGGCACCCCAAAAGGACACTAAAGTTTTAATAAGGGAATAAAAAGTTGTTTTCATCAATATAGATTCACATCACAGTACACAAATATTGACAGCATTCTCTTGTCTATTTTTGGTACAGAAGACGGTTTCTCTCTACATAACCTTGTAAGGCTTCAGTAATTAAATATAAGGCAAAGCAAACAAAACCCCTAAAAAACAAAACAAAAAACCCAGTCTGTTAGTTTATAGTTTATTTTAAAACATTGCTAGACATTGCAATGACATTGCAAATTTTAAACTTTTACTAGTGCTACCTACATACAACCATCCTGTCAAGAACTCAGGGAAAGAGCCTCTTTGAAAGAAAGCTTTGCAACAGTAGAGTTGCGTTATAGTATGAATGTTTCTTATAAGAAAAGTGATATATGGCACATTCTCATTCATATTTTGTAATGTAAAAAGTTACAAACATACCTAATCAACTTAATAATAATAATAATAATGCAAGAATTGAATGCTTTTGTTGAGTATCCTAAAATCACTATATAGAATATATTCTATAGAATAATGGCAACTTTCACTCACAGATTATTTACATGGTAATACCCAGTGTGAATACACTGCTACAAAAATCAAAACAGAAGGCATAAATTTGATATGTTTTCTATAATAAAGATATAGCAGCATGACTATCTAACTCTGTTTTGTCCTGATTGCTTCTGAAACATTGCCAAGGGAATTTTAAAACAATGCTAAAACTTATTAAAAGTTGGTTTGATTTTTCTTTTTTTTTGCACCGTGACTGTAGCAATGATAAAATACTCCTCCCTGAAAAATTCTGATTAAGTTTTAAACAATTGTTTGTTTGTTTGTTTGTTTTTTATTTGACAGAGAGAAACACAGCGAGAGAGGGAACACAAGCAGAGGGACTGGTAGCGCGAGAAGCAGGCTTCCTGCAGAGTAGAGAGCCTAATGCGGGGCTCGATCCCAGGCCCCTGGGATCTGACCTGGGCTGAAGGCAGATGCTTAACGACTGAGCCATCCAGGCGCCCAGTTTTAAACAATTGTTACAGATACTATCGAGTTTTGTGGGGTTTTTTAAGATTTATTTATTTATTTTAGAGAGAGGGAGAGAGAAAGAGCATGAGCGGGGAGGGGCAGAGGGAGAGGGAGAGAATCTCAAGCAGACCCAGCATTATTGAGTGCAGAACCTCATTTGGGGCCTGATCTCACAACCTGGAGATCACAACCTGAGCCAAAATCACGAGTCAGACACCCAATTGACTGAACCACCTAGACACTTCAATACTATCGATGTATTAATAATATATATATATATATATAAACTTCAAGTATCAGATTTTTATTCCTTTTTATATTAGCATTTTCTTTTACATGAGAGTAAATTAAGAGAATGTCTCATTATGTGGTTACTGAACACGCAGACCCACATATTAGTTTTCTAGGGCTTCCATATAACAAGTACCACAAACGGGGTGGCTTGAACAACAGAAGTTTGTTGTCTCACAATTCTGGAGGCTCGAAGTGTGAAAAGAAGTCTTGGGAGGGTAGGTTTTTTTCTGAGGGCTGTTTAGGATAATCTATTCCATGCCTGTTCCCTATCTAGCAATCTTTGACATTTATTTATTTATTCATTCATTCATTCAATCATTAATTAATTTATTTATTATTATGTTAGTCACCATACAGTACATTATTAGTTTTTGATGAAGTGTTCATGATTCATTGTTTGCATATAACACCCAGTGCTCCATGCTATCCGTGCCCTCCTTAGCACCTATCACCAGGCTCACCCATCACCCCACCCCCCTCCCTTCTAAAACCCTCAGTTTGTTTCTTGGAGTCCACAGTCTCTCATGGTTTGTCTCCCCTTCCGATTTCCCCAGCTTCATTTTTTCCTTTCCTTCTCCTAATGTCCTCCATGCTATTCCTTATGTTCCACAAGTGAGTGAAACCATTTGATAATTGACTTTCTCTTCTTGACTTATTTCATTCAGCACAATGTCCTCCAGTCCCATCCATGTTGATGTTGGGTATGCGTCTTTTCTGATGGCTGAGTAATATTCCATTGTGTATATAGACCACATCTTTATCCATTTGTCTGTTGAAGGGTATCTCGGCTCTTTTCCACTGGCTATTGGAGACATTGCTGCTATGTACATTAGGGTACATATGGCCCTTCTTTTCACTACATCTGTATTGGCATTTAGAAACATCACCCCAATCTCACTCCTTATCTCCACATGATATTCTCCTTATGTGCATGCCTATATCCAGATTTGGCCTTTTGATAAGGACACCTAGAGATCATATTGGATTAGGGGCCCATCCTACTCCAGTATGATCTCGTCTTAACTATTTAAATCTGCAAAACCCTAGACCCAAACAAGAATATATTCTGTGGTGCTGGAGTCTAGGACTTTAACATATATGAATTTTGAAGAACACAACATAATTCAACCATAACATGCATATTTAATGAAAAATTAAGTACTGTATTTCCATTGATAATGTGTAACTTGCACAATGTGTTTGCCACTATTTACATCCACCATGGGAGCCATAGTGATAGCACCGACTACTACTACTGAAAATCCAGAAGACAAATCAGTTGAAGATGCATTGGCATCTACTTCAAAAGTGAGCACTTTGTTTAAAAAAGACTATGCTGAAAGACAAAAATTTAACATGAGCAGGTGTCAAAAGCCCACTTACCTACCACTATGTGACGCATTAGATCAAAGGACTGTTTCAATTAATTTCACTTATTTTTTATTGACTGCTTTCTTATGCATTTATGAAAAGTAGAGGAATACCTGTTAATGCATTGCTCCATTAGCAGAATAAGATTTTACCAACAGTTAAATGATGCTTGCTTTTATTTTATGTCAGTGTTATTGGATGTTTCAAACAGAAAATCCATCCACTTCAATAATAGGCTTTTTTTTCATCTAATTCTTGAAATCATTATAAAGTTTTTGGAAGGTCATTTTTTTTTAAATTTTAAGATTTTATTTATTTATTTGAGAGAGAGAGAGAGAGAGGAGAGAGAGAGAGAGAGACAGCATGAGAGGGGAGATGGTCAGAGGGAAAAGCATGGAGTCCCGTGGAGCTGGGACTTCAGGATTATGACCTGAGCCAAAGGCGGTTGCTTAACCAACTGAGCCACCCAGGCGCCCTCGGAAGTTCATTCTGTCTAAGGTGAAACATCTAAACATCTAACGTTGTGAAGGCTACTGTAAATGTCATTTAAAAATTTCAGCTTTGAAACATAGTTTTTATAAAGATTATGCAAATACAAATGCTGATGAATCATAACATCATGGTAAAAACAACGATCCTAACAAATTAAGAAATTTGTAGAGCAAAAATTGGTTTTGATGCGCTAATATTCATAATTATATACAAACACATACATCACAAGAAGAGTTGGAGATATCATATAAATATATGAACAGAGGTTTAAGATTATTAATCACTAGGGAAATGAAAATTAAAACCACAATGAGATACTGCTACATACCTGTATTAGTCTGCTCTGGCTGCTATCACAGAATATGTCTTGGAGGCTTAAACAACAGAAAATTTTTTTTCACAGTTCTGGAGTCTGGAAGTCAAAAATCAAGGTGCTAACAGGGTTGATTTCTGGTGAAGCCTCTCTTTTTGACTTCCAGATGGTCACTATAGCACCACCATATCACTGTGTCCTCCTTAGACCTTTCTTTTGTGTGTGTGGACTTCTGATGTCTCTTCTCTTCTTGTAAGGACACTAGTCCCATTGGATTAGGTCTTCACCCTCACAAAATCATTTAGCCTTTGTTCTATCTTTAAAGGCTCTATCTCCAAATATAGTCACATTAGGGGTTTAGGGCTTCAACAGATAAATTTGGGTAGGGGGGAAACAATTCAGTTCATAAAAATTGGGAGTTGCTGGTGGATGTGCAAACTATACAGCCATTTTATTTTATTTTTTTTTAAGTTAGACGGTTTGTTTGTTTGTTTGTTTGTTTATTTATTTATTTATTTATTTTAAAGTAATTCCACACCCCATGTGGGGCTGAAACTCACAACCCTGAGATCAAGAGTCACATGCCCGGGGCACCTGGGTGGCTCAGTTTATTAAGCATCTGACACTCACTTTCAGTTCAGGTCATGATCTCAGGGTGATAAGATCAAGCCCCATGTTGGGCTTGGGACTCAGTGCAGAGACTGCTTACGATTCTATCTCCCTCTGCCCCTCACCCCACTCATGCTCCAAATAAATGAATAAAATAAATTAAATAAAACTTAAAAAAAAAAAAAGATTCACATGTTCTACCAACTGAGCCAGCCTGGCACCCTCGTATAGCCATTTTAAAGATTTATTTATTTATTTGAGAGAGAGAGAGAGAGAAAATAGAAAACAATGTGGTACACTGGATGGTATATCCATACAATGAAATGCTGCTTAGCGATAAAAGGAAATCTATTTGCTTATCCATTTATCTCTCTCTCTCTCTTTTTATTTTTTTTTAGAGAGAGAGAGAGGTTGGGGGGAAGGGCAGATGGAGAGGGAAAGAGAGGCAGGCTCTATGCTGTGTGGAGCCCACTCTGGGGCTCGATCTCAGGACCCTGATATCATGACCTGAGCCAAAATCAAGAGTCTAATGCCCAATGGACTGAGTCACCCAGGCACCCCCTTCATTCACCTCTTGATGGACATTTGGGTTGGGTCCAGTTTAGAGCTATTAAGAACAAAATTGCTATAAATATTCAGGATCAAGTCCTTTTGTAGGTATATGTTTTCATTTACTTTGGGTAAATACCAAAGAGTGGAATTGCTGGGTTGTGCTGTAAGTATATGCTTAACTTTATCTTTTTTTTTTTTTTTTAAGATTTTATTTATTTATTTGGCAGAGAGAGAGAGAGCAAGAGAGCACTAGCAGAGGGAGTGGCAGAGGGAAAGGGAGAAGCAGGCTCCCCGCTGAGCAGAGAGACAATGTGGGGCTGGATCCCAGGACCCTGGGGCCATGACCTGAGCCAAAGGCAGACACTTAACCTACAGAGCCACCCAGGAGTCCCTGTTAACATGGTATTGGCTAAGGGCTCTTCTGGCTGCATTTACCTGGGAGCTCAGCTGAAGCTCAAATGTTCAGGATGACCTCTTAACATAAAGGTCCATAACTGCGTAGCATAACTGCACAATATAACTTTTGCCGTAGTCCATCAGTCAAAACAAGTCACAAAGCAATCTGGATGAGAGAAGCAACATGTGTTGCATAGGATTGAGAAGAATAGTTGGCAGTCATTTTTGGAGATTAAGATTCTGCACCCAATTTCAATGTGTGGGAGTTTTCTCTCCACTCCAAGCAATTCTCCCGACCCCAGCTGAGTGTCCTACAATTTGACCCTATCTACCTGGAGATAGCATCAAATCCCACAGCTTAAGGCCTCAGTCCCACAAAACTACTCCCACCCCACCTCAGAGGCCAACCACAAATGTAGGTTGTCACCTGTGCTTCTGACCAGCAGTAAGTCTGAGGTTCCCATGACCTCCTTCTCAGGTTCAATTAATTTGATAAAGTGGCTCACAGAACCCAGGGAAACACGTTTATCAGTTTATTAAGTAATATGATAAAAGATACAGATGACAAGACCAATCAAAAGATACCTAGGGCGAGGTATGGGAGGGTCCTGAGAACAGGAGCTTCTGTCTCCATGGAATTGGGGTATGTGGATGTGTTCGCCAACCCTGGAAGCACTCTGAACCCCATACTAGTGGGATTTTATGGAGGCTTCCTCATATAATAATGATTGATTATTAAGTCCAGTTCCAGCCTGGAATTAACCCCCCCGGGGGTGTGGAGTGTGAGGCTGAAAATTCCAAATTTCTAATAATGGCTTAGTCTTTCTGGTTACTAGCTTGTATCCAGAAGCCACCAAGGGGTCCACCTAGAGTTGCCTCATTAGAAAAGATTCTCCCAGTGCTCTCGTCTCTTAGGAATTTACAAGCTCTGTGCCAAGAATGAGTCAAAACCAAATACATATTTTTTATTATAAATCACAATATTGTAGATTATTTCTCAGACCCCTCACAACTCTCTGGAGTTTGTTGATTATACTATTCAAAAAGTCAAATAGGCTTGTGTACAAAAATATCTTGGATTTATCTATCTCTTAAATCGAATCCAATAGTTTAACCAATTTTGTTCTGTTAATAATTTCTGCAAAATAATTATTATATTCTTTTGTCTCTACTATCTTAGTTTCCACTCTAGTTTAGATCATGGATCCCTCTAGTTATGAGCAAAAAATCAAATTGCATGACAAAAATCTATAAACAGCATATGAACTTTTCTACTATAACTAAAATAACAAAATTTGACATATTTGTGAATACTTATTTTTTTTTAAAGATTGTATTTATCCATTTGACAGAGAGAGAGATCACAAGTAAGCAGAGAGGCAGGCAAAGAGAGAGAGGGGTAAGCTGGCTCCCTGCTGAGCCGAGAGCCCAATGCGGGACTCGATCCCAGGACCCTGAGATCATGACCTGAGCCAAAAGCAGGGTTACACTGAGCCACCCAGGTCCCCACAATTTGACATATTTAATGATATTTGTGGTAGTTCTCATATCTAAAGTTAGTGAATTATAAAAGGTAAGCAGCCCACGCAAGGAAATATAATTTATTGTATACAATCAAAAATAAAATTGTAATATTTTCTTCATTTGTTGATTCTTCATCTCTCTCAGCAGTATCAATGTTTATGAATTTATTTACTTATTTGTTATTTATTTTTTTAATTAACATATAATGTATTATTTGTTTCAGGTGACAGGTCTGTGATTCATCAGTCTTACACAACACGCAGGACTCAGCACAACACACACCCTCTCCAATGCCCATCACACCGATCCCATCCATTCCCCCTACCCCTTCCAGCAACCCTTATTTTGTTTTCTGAGATTAAGAGACTCTTAGGGTTTGTCACCCTCTCTGGTTTCTTCTTGTTTCATTTTTTCCCCCTTTCCCTATGATTCTCTACCTTGTTTCTTAAATTCTTCATATCAGTGAGATCATATGATAATTGTCTTTCTCTAATGACTTATTTCACTTAGCCTAATACCCTCTAGTTCCATCCATGTCATTGCAAATGGCAAGATTTCATATTTTTTTTTTGATGACTGTGATGAATTTTTTTAAAGATACCTTGTAGCATTTCATCACTAATATCATTACACACACTAGGGGGGGTTCTCCGTATTACTTCCTGGTAGGTGGTTTTGGGGAGGGCTTTTCCATCTCCAGTCATGGCCAGATTTAGCTTTTCCATGTCCTATCCTTGAGAATCTATCCTTTCTACCCCCTTCTGTGCCATTTTTCCTGGAAATCTTGGTCTAATACATTAGTGTTCCACAAAAATTCACTCTACTTCGCCTTCTGACTTGGCATAGATTCTATTTCCCTGCCGTACTGACTTGGTGGTTGGCTATGTGACTTGCTTTAATCAACAGTATATGATGTTGTAACGGGAAATTGTGTGAATACAGGCTTCTTGTCTTCTTGTACTGTGGTGATTTGACCTGGGCGGCTGCTATAGATACACACAGAGCACACGTGAACCCAACCTTCAACCTAGAACTTGGAACCCAGAGACTAGAGATAAAAATCTTAAAAAAAAAAAAAAAAGAAGAAGTATCTTGTCTGGAATAGCCAAGGAGCATACAACCCATAGAACTGTAAAATAAAAATGAATGCTTGTAGTTTTGTATTTATTTAGTTTGGGGTTTTTTGAAGTTTTTTTTTTTAAGATTTATTTATTTATTTGACAGACAGGTCACAAGTAGGCAGAGAGGCAGGCGGGGGGGTGGGGGGGGAAGCAGGCTCCCCGCTGAGCAGAGAGCCCGATGTGGGGCTCGATCCCAGGACCCTGAGATCATGACCTGAGCCGAAGGCAGAGGCTTTAACCCACTGAGCCACCCAGGCACCCTGAAGATTTTATTTTTAAGTGGTCTCTATATCGATAAGGTATAGCTTTTGAGCCTGTGATCAAGAGTCTTGTGCTCTTCAACTGAGCCAGTCAGGTACCCCTATTTATTTATTTCTGAATGCTTACAGTTTTAAATCACTGAGTTTGGAGTAGTGTTTTCTGCCGCATTATTGCAGAGTAGTGTTTTCTGCAGCATTAATGTCCAAAAAACATTTGAACAGTTACTCTCTTTTCCCCAGTAATAACCCAGGAGTCTTGGGATCAAAGGGCTGCAGAACCTTTGTGCCTAGAACTTGTATATTGGTGCTTTAGGGATGAAAACATAACAGCAGTGCTGCAGGACTGGTGAGTTGGAGCTTCAGGCCAAGGCACTGCAAGGGGGGGAGATGGTATATGATAATGACACCCAGATGTCTGACGTGTGGAGACATCAGGGGCAGGGAAAGCAAAAAGATTGCAGGCTGGGGCTAAAGGGAATATCCATTCTGAGCTCCTGCATAGTACACTCTCAATAAACATGATTGTTTTCTTCTAACTGAAACTATTAAGTGTTCTCTCTTCCTTGAAGGCAGAGACCATGTCTATCTTAATTATAGGTCCCTAGCACATATTGACCAATCAGTAAACATAGGTAGAATCTTGAAAATCTTAAAAAAGTGAAAAGAAAGCTAAGAGGTCAAATGTGGCCTGAAATGGGCACAGATGGTCCCAGAATACCCTGTAATCCACCCCTTCCTGTTTAAAGTCACTAAGACCTATATCCTTTTAGCAACAGCATTAGGTCTAATTTAATATTAGCTACAAGCAAAAGATCCACTTAATAGAATGGAAAAAACCCAAGTCTTTCCCCCTCCTGTCTTCGTTTAATTGGATGCAAAACCTTTAATTACACAAGTAGAAATAAAAAGTCTAGATAAACACAGATATTCCAGATGTTAAGAAGTTTCATTCAGGGCACCTGGATGGCTCAGTGGGTTAAAGCCTCTGCCTCAGGATCCTGGGATCAAGCCCCGCATCGGGCTCTCTGCTCAGCAAGGAGCCTGCTTCCCCTGCCCCTCTGCCTACTTGTGATCTCTCTGTCAAATAAATAAAGCTTCAAAAAAAAAAAAAAAAAGAAGTTTCATTCAAAGTTGAAAAGGGCTGTTGCCAAACTACAAGATGCATGTTAGAGAAAAATTAGCTATACAGAATATATTAAAAAATTTTAAGTTGGCTCCACACCTAATTTGGGACTTGAACTCATGACTTTGAGATCAAGAGATCAAGAGTTGCATGCTTACTGACTGAACCAGCCAGGCACCCCTATGCAAAACATTTTTGAAATGACTAGAAAATTGGGGTGCCTGAGTGGCTCAATTAATTAAGCGACTGCCTTCATTCAGGCCATGATCCCAGGGTCCTGGGATTGAGCCCCACATCCAGCCCCGTGTTGGGCTCCCTGCTTTGGCAGGGGAGTCTGCTTCTTATCTTCCCCCTATTCATGCTCTCTCTCTCTCTCTCACTCTCTCTCTTTCAAATGGATAAATAAAATCTTAAAAAGAAATGATCAGGAAATTTAAATACGGAAAGCATATTAGATATTAGGGAATTATTATTAATTTTCTTGAGAGTGATAATGTAATTATGTGAGGGAATGTCCTTATTTCTTTGGACATACATGCTGAAGTATCTAGGGGTGAAGTTTCATAATATCTGCAACTTACATTCAAATTGCTTAGAAATATTGTAGAGAGCAAGATGGGGTCTGTCATGTCAGACAGTGACTCATGTCAAGCATCCAAGGGTGTAGCAGATAAGACCGGATATTGCTGAAACCAGCACAGATGCCCAGATGATGCCCAGAACTGATAACCAGCAGAAACTGAAGAAGCCAGCAAAGGCCCAAGACTGATTAAACTCCTTTAAAAAGGAAGGGCTTTTGTAGCAAACCATCAGACTCTCCAGATACTGACCCTTTCACATCTCACCACACTGAAGAGACAACTGGTGGCAAAGGCTCTGCCTGACTGATCTCTGAGCATAATAGAGATCCTCCACTGCTAAGACATAATACACAGCACACACAGTGCTGACCCGCACCGGACTGAGGTCCCATCTCAACTCCGCACTCAGGGACTGACTTCGTGTTTGGTTTCTTAACTTCTCCCCCTTTGTTGTAAGACTTCGTGGTGTGCTTTGCTTTGTTTAATGTGTATGGAACCAAGTTAAATGTGTAACAAAATGTCATTGAGTTGGGAATCCTGAACCTGCTTCGTAATTATGTTAGCCTTGCTTTATGACTTAATAAAACTGACATTGTGGAAAGACACAACTCATTCATAGTGTGCTTATGACAAATGTATATATAGATAGAAAGTAAAGAGAGATAAAGCAAATGTTAGCAATTTACAGGTTTTTTTTTTTAAGATTTTATTCATCTGACAGAAAGAGAGAGAAGGAGAACAAGCACAAGTAGGCAGAGAGGCAGAGGGAGAGAAAGTCACAGGCTCCCTGCCAAGCAGAGAACCCATTGCAGGACTCAATCCCAGGACCCTGAGCTCATGACCAGAGCTGAAGGCAGACACTTAACCAACTGAGCCACCCAGGCACCTCAACAATTAACAACTTTTGAATCTAGGTGGAGGACATATAGGTATTATACTATTTTTAAAAAACTTTTCTGTATGTTTGAAAATGTTCAAAATAAAATAGAAATAAAGGCTAAAAGATGTGGGTTCATAAAATGGGAGAGGAGAGGATATTTTAAAAAATGGGTAGAAATGAAAATGCTATAAAGACAAAAATATAGTTTCCTGAATTCACAACTTTGTGGTGAGCTAATTCCGTTTCCACCTTAGTTTAGGTTATGTGCTTTAGGTTTACAGTTTAAAAATATATTTCATCTGGGGCACCTGGGTGGCTCAGTTGTTAAGCGTCTGCCTTCGGCTCAGGTGCTGATCTGGGATCAAGCCCCGCATCAGACACTCTGCTCAGCGGGAAGCCTGCTTCTCCCTCTCCCTCTCCCTCTGCTTGTGTTCCTTCTCCCATTGTCTCTTTCTCTCTCTCTCTCTGTCAAATAAATAAATACAATCTTTAAAAATATATATACATATATATTTTATCTAACTAAAACATATAAAAATGCTTAAAATGCTTATGAAGTTTTCAGATTAAGAAATGCTCAGGGAGGGGACCCTGGATGGCTCAGTTGGTTAAGTGTCTGGTTTTGGCTCAAGCCCCACATCGGGCTCCTTGCTTGGTGGGAAGCCTGCTTCTCCCCTTGCCTGCCACTCCCCCGTCGATGCTCTCTCTCTGATAAACAAACAAATAAATGCTCAAGGAAACCCACTCTCCCATATATCTGTTTATAAGTTAAAATTTATAAAAATTATTTTTTCTTACAAAAGCATAGAGGAGATTGCCAGTTGCTATCTTACTAGGTAATATGGTTATATTTGGAAATGTGGCTCCTAGCCAAAGACTGTTTTTCCCAGCTTATGTTATAGCTAGAAGTGGCCACTAAGTCCCCAGTGAGCAGAAGTAACATATGCCAGTTTCAGAGCAGAACTTTAAAACACTGAGTGTGTAAAAAAATTTTTAAAAACCCTAAGTGTACACTTTTTCCATGTTCTTCCCCTTTTTTGTAAGTGAGAACACTGCGTAGGACTTAACTTCAAGTGAAAGACACACAAAAGGACAGTGGTTCTTAATCTTAGATTCATAAATTTGGGTAGGGAAAATATTACATCCTTGTCTTCATTAGTTTCTAGATGAAATTAATATTTTCTTCAATTATGAATGTAGACAACAAATCAGGCTGTGGTATTAGTAATACCTATGAATTTTCCACTCAAAAAAATATTTTCACGGGGTGCCTGGGAGGCTTAGTTGGATAAGCGTCTGCCTTTGGCTCAGGTCATGATCCCAGGATACTGGAATTGAGCCCCTCATCAGGCTCCCTGCTCAGTGGGGAGCTTGCTTCTCCCTCTCCTTTGCCCTTCTCCGCTGCTTGTGCTCTCTCTCTCTTTGTCAAATAAATAAAATCTTTAAAAAATTATCATATCATATTACAATTTTTTCAGATCTCTCTAAATATAATTTATGCTCAAGTGTACTTCAAAGTTATGGTTGTAACTAGACCCATTGTTAGATTAGGTTGTTCAATGAGGTAAGTATATTTATTATATAATTATTTAGAAAACTATTTTATAACTGTAATCCAGTATCATTTGTTTCCTTTAAATCCAAATGTATTTCATTTTATGGATTAAAAATGTATTTTATTTTATATGTCATATTGAGAGAGAACATATGTACTTGAATAGAATGCCAAAGGAGTTTATGGCACAAAAATGGTTAAGAACTTTTTCCTAACTGGGAACTAATACAGTATTGTATGCCAATTATTCTTTGGTTAAAAAAAAAAAAACCTCTTGCCCTAGGCAATGGTGAGGACACTGGATGAAAGTATAATATCCATTTAACGACTGTCTAAAGCAGAACCAGCCAGAAAACTTGGTCTCATCTCAGGATTGTTACATAGGAGAGCACTGAATGGGGGCACCTGGGTGGCTCAGTCAGTTAAGCATCCAACTCTTGATTTCAGCTCAGGTCATGTTCTCAGGGTCACGGGAGTGAGCCCCATGTCAGGCTCCTCACTCAATGGGGAGTCTGCTTGAGATTATCTCTCTCCCTCTGCCCTCCAGCCCATGTTCCCTCCCTCTCTCTCAAATAAATAAATCTTTAAAAAAAAAAGAAAACAAAAGAAAAAAAGCAAGGTCAAAATAAAGCATAAAACCTGCTACCATTGGTGGTGTGTATGTGTGTGTGTGTGTGTGTGTGTGTGTGTGTGTGTCTTATTGTAGTTAAAAACCAGCCCACAAATTTCATGACAGTTAACAAATAACTTTTCTGAGCCAGTATAATCTGGCTCCAGGACAACACTGATTGTAACTAAAATAAAATACAAATCCACAATGCTGGCAAGAGACTTTTTCCTCCGGACACCAAATGCCTGGTGTCTTTCCTAGTACAATTTCTCCAACTCGACATCAACTAAGTGTGCTACGATTCAATTCAATGTGGACACTAAGTACCCAGTATTAATGTCAAGCTTCACAGATTTAAGTGCTCAGTCTTTCAAAACTGACCTCATTTCAGATGCCAGGCACAAGGATCAGGTCCCAGGTCATCCACACTTCTGTCTGACTTGGCTACAAATTCGGGGTTTCCTCAAGCCCACCCCGCCCCATGTTCAACAAGTTGCAGAACCCAAGAAAATGCTTTCCTTGCTATTACAGTTTATTATAAATTATATCAATGAAAAGCCAAATGGAGTACAAGAGCGAAATTCCAAAAGAGTCCTGAGCCCAGAAGCCTGCGGAGCTTGTATGTGGGTGTACTCACCAACTTGGAAGCACCCCAGACCTCTTCATGTGCACAGTTTTATGGGAGTTTCATTACTTTTGCATGAT
>CM053611.1:37474967-37503038 GCA_028646535.1 Procyon lotor
AGATGAGCATGGTAAGACGTTCTTCAGCACAACCCTAATGAAATATGTACTGTGGACTCTACTGTTTGTTTGTAGGAAGTCAATGAACTCATTAACATTTTATTATCTACCATTATCAACCAAGGCTTTCAGTGACATGTATCTTGTATGGCCTCAGAATCAACATTTCACAATTTGAAGCATGTGGTTGCCTCTTTATAACTTTGCAACACTGTTCATTCAAGAAACATTTATTGATTACCTACTCTGTGTCACTGTGTTATATAAACCACAGCACAAAAAAAAAATGGGTTTCATTTGGGTATATTATTTTTTAAAGTTATAAACACAGTCCTATGTACTCCAAACAGATATATTCTTTCTTTTTTAAAAAAGATATTATTTATTTACATATTTATTTTAGAGAGAGAGAGAGCATGAGCAGGCATGAACAGGAGGGAGGAGCAGAAGGA
Organism: Procyon lotor; assembly: GCA_028646535.1. Taxonomy (NCBI): domain Eukaryota; kingdom Metazoa; phylum Chordata; class Mammalia; order Carnivora; family Procyonidae; genus Procyon; species Procyon lotor. The sequence continues at coordinate 37,475,420 of CM053611.1, forward strand.
GAGAGAGAAGCAGACTCCCCGCAGAGTGGGGAGCCTGACTCAGCCTGAGATCATGACCGGAGCCAAAGGCAGAGTCTTAACCCACTGAGCCACCTAGGCACCCCAGATATTTTCTTTCTACTGATGCAAAATCTTAGTTGCCTTTAAGTATTTCAAGGTCCCCATTGTGATAGATAGTTCAGGTTGACGTAAACTGACCGACCATATTAACAAGAGCAAACATATTGAGTAGATACCATGTGCCGTTAGGTTAAGCAATTTACATGCCTTATTTAATTGAGGTAATAATCTGATGAGCTAATTAGAAATACCATTCTCATTTCACAATGAGAAAACTAAGTATGAATAGTCATTAAACTAGCTTTGTTTTACCTACCTGCTAAGCAAGTCTCGACCTCTGATTCAAAAGCCCGTGTCTGACTGCAGCAGTGATATGAATCTAGGTTTCACCCCTTACTAGCTCCGTGAATTGTTTCACCTTTCTCTGTGTCAGTTTTCTCATCTGCAAAATAGAAATAACCACTGTATCTTTCTTCTAAGTATTGTGAAACGAATTAAGTTAAAATAAATAAAACATTTGGAGTAGTCTGGTACAGAGTATACATTAGAAAAAACCTAAAATATTATAAGCCCATACCCCTTATCAAAAACCCATGAGGTTTGGTGTGTTTTGGAATTCAGAATTTTTCAGATTTTAGAAAGGTAAATGAGAGCATATAGCAAATTTGTATAACATTTCCAGCAGAGTCTGGGAATGTCCCTATAATCAAAGAAATGGATATACCTGATTTAAACTTATGAATTCACACAAAGTGGAATGAATGAGGACTATAAGTAATTTGATTTCTGTGCTCGCTTTGGCAGCACATATACTGTAAGTAATTTGATTTCAGTTTAGCTTTGAATTGTTAATTAGTCTGTGGCAAATGTCAAAAAGAACTTTTGGTTTCTAGAGCTTTTAGGATTTGAGAATTTTGGTAAAGGGCCTATTATTAACAATTAACTTATATAGCCTAATCCATAATGGTCAGAATCATTTTTACTTCAGGCTTTAGAATTTCAAATGGGATTCAAAGGAACATTTCCCATATAAATTCTACCAGTTACTTGGCAGAATTTAACACAGTGATATTATTTGACAACCAATTTAATTTTATCTGCTTCACAAAAGGGTCTTAATTGTGTTTCCATTTCAGAGATTCCAAAAGACGTTTTAAATCATTGTAAAATTTTGACTAGCTCCCCAATACAAAGAATTTGATTCATATTTAGGTTTTATATTATGCCATGAAGTCTCAAAAGCCATTTAAATGCTTCCTAAAACTTAATCATTTTGGTGCAATAATCTGAAAACTTTTTAAGTCACAACTATCATTCAGAATAGACTGTGTATTATTGCAGTTAATATATAGTTTCCCAAATCTCTAGGGTTTAAACAATAAATAAAAATACTATAAATAAATACTGACAAATTGTTAAATGGGGCATCATGTTTGAAAACTAAAATTATTGGCAATATGTCTTGGCCAATTGCCATTTTGGTTAAATTATTTTAACCAAATCATCTGAAACTAATGTTATGGATAATTATTGCTGAGTAGAAAAAAATACAGGATTTTTTCTTTATATATATTAATATTTTATAGTTTTTTAAAAAATTAGCATGTATTGTAGGAAAAAGAATTCTTGTACATCTTTATTTCTGGGTAATTTATTCTTTTTGCTGCAATTGCCAATATGATCTTTTAAAAGATATTTTTTTCTTCCACACTAGTTATTGGAGGTGTATAGATCTCATTTACATTTTTTTTTTTTTAAAGAGAACATGAGAGAGAGAGAACATGTGTGAGCTATAGGGGGTGGAGGAGAAACAGGAGCAGAGGAAGAGGGAGAGAGAATCTTTTTTTAAAATTTTATTTATTAATCAGAGAGAACCAGCGAGAGAGGTAACACAAGCAGGGGGGAGTGGGAGAGGGAAAAGCAGGCTTCCTGCTCAGCAGGGAGCCTGTTGCGGGGCTTGATCCCAAGATCCTTGGCCTAGGATCTTGACCTGGGCCAAAGGCAGACACTTAACAATTGAGCTACCTAGGAGCCCTCAGAGAGAAAATCTTAAGCAGGCTTTACAGCCCGCATGAAATCTGTTGCAGGGCAGAATCTCACGACCCTGAGATCATGGACCTGATCCAAAATCAAGAGTCGGACTCTAGGGGCATCTGGGTGGCTCAGTAGATTAAGTATCCACCTTCAGCTCAGGTCCTGATCCCAGGGTTCTGGGATCGAGCCCCACATTGAGCTCCTTGCTCAGTGGAGAGCCTACTTCTCCCTCTCCCTCTGCCTGCCTCTCCCCCTGCTTGTGCTCTCTCTCTTTCATTATCTTTCTCTCTGACAAATGAATAAATAAAATCTTAAAAAAAAATAAAATAAAAGGGTCGTACTCTTAACTGACTTAGCTACCCAGTGCCTATACATTTTTATATTCTATTATAACTAAGGTAGCCTTGGCTGAGCTCAGTGAGAGATTGATTTTATGGGTCTCATTGTGCCCCCACCTTTCCTTCTCTAGGGTGTTTTAATTTTATTTGTTTGTTTGTTTGTTTATTTTAAGTAGGCTCCATGCCCAGTGTGGAGCCCAACTGGGGGCTCAAACTCATGACCCTGACATCAAGACCTGAGTTGAATTCAAGAGTTGGTTGCTTAACCAACTAAGCCATCCAGATGCCCCCTTAGGGTGTTTTCAAATGATAAACACAGTGCTTACTTCTCTTTTCCTATTTTGATGACAAAATAGTCGTAAATTAACCCACAAGTGTAAGTTCTGATTTAGCAGCAGCCCATCTTGTGTGTATTGTTTTCATATCAATTATTTCCCAAATATTTTTAATGTATTTTAAATTTCCTTTTTGACTCAGTTTTTATTTAGAAGAATGTTTCTGTGCTTCTTAATTTTTGGCCCTTCTTTTCAACCACAGGTTAATCATTTTGATTTTGTATGACTTGGCATGTGTCCTGTCTTGATGTTTATTATTTTATCATCAACACAAAATACAATTAACATTAAAAGAATCAGTTTTTATCTCTATAATACATATGTTTTATATTCCTCTCATAGGTAGCTAGGACACTTTAGAGTAATTGGATTTTCCTCCCATTCTGACTCTTCTCCTCCCCCCCACCCAACTTTTAATTTTTTTCCATCTGTTGTCTGTGTATCGGTCACCTCTCATATGTTTGTTTCAGACATATGGCTTTGGGTCAAGAAGGTGTAATTTGGTTTAGCTACTATTATTTCTGGACACTGACTCAAAGTTGTGGGAGTAGGTAGAAACCATTACTGGTTTTTGTAAAATGTCTCATACTTGTCACATAGATTGAAATCCCCTGGGAAGGATCCTTAAGTAGCCCCATTTGGCACATTCCAGCAGCTATGGCGCTATAAACCGTTTGGATGAGATATCCAGTCAATTTTCTCTCTACTGTGTAGTTCTCCCTACTGCATAATACCAGACTCTAGACCTTATGGTTCTAACATGTTGACAAGAAGAAAGAATCGCATTTTACCAAAGTCCAAATATATGAAATCCAGTGTTTCCTTATCGTCACTAATGGCCTGACACCGTTGTAAAAGTTAATTAATTAATTCAGCAGGCTTTGTCCTTTTTAAGCCATCAGGATTTAGCCTTGCTATACTTAAAGCTCTTCTGGATTGTTATATTACTGCATTGCCTGATAAGCTCTTATCTAGTGGTTACCTAGGCATCCTGGTTTATCTTGCCAGTTTACAATTAATAGGGCTCATTCTGGCCATCTTCATTTAAAAAACACAGCAACAACAACAAAAAACTAGTATTTCACTTAACTCTTCAGCAGCAATCTTCAGAATTTTCATACCCATAAGTCCTCCAAAACAATGGCCAATCTCTCTGCATCTACTTTGGGTTTAGGTGACTTGCAGACATTATCACTGAGCCACCAGTCACTATGTCAGTCCTCATTCCTTGCTATTGTGCTCTCTTTCCAGGTCATGTTACTCAGGGGAGGTTTAAAATATACAATGGGAAGAAAAGGAGAGTAACTTGAGCAGACCTAGTGGATTACAAAGGGCCAGTGAAAGCAGGTCCCTGATATTCCCCTCACTGTTCTCCCAGAATATTCTCCTTTAAGCTCTGTTAAATCTATCCCTAGAAAAGAAGAAAGAACTATCCTTGGGATAGGCAGACCCCAAAGTCGTAACTCAGTTCTGGGTTTTGAAACTCATTTACTGAACTAATGTCAAAACAATGGAACAATTCCCCTGGGTTAGGTTAAGAAAGTCTTCTACCTTCCACTATTTATTAATAATAGAAACATCTCATTTTTAAATTTTTTAAAAGATTTTATTTATTTATTTGACACACAGAGAAGGTACAAGCAGGGGGAGCGGCAGGCAGAGGGAGAGAGAGAGAAGCAGACTTCCTGTTGAGTAGGGAGCCCAACACAGGGCTCAATCCCAGGACTCTGGGATCATGACCTGAGCTGAAGGCAGACGCTTAACCAACTGAGCCACCCAGGGGCCCAGAACCATTTCATTTAATAAAAACTAATTATTATGTACCATTTCATTTAGTTCAGATAAACATTTAGTAATAAGGACTCATAACATATTTGAGATTTGAACCCTTCTTGGGGCCCGCCATTATTTTGAATATTTGACAACCATTTTTAAAATCTTCTTGACATCACTGTTATTATCACTGTTTTGCAGATAAGGAAACTGAGATTCAAAAAGATTAGATAAGTTTCTCAAATTCTATAGCAGGAGTTCTAACTACAAATCTCAAATCCTTTTGAACTTTCATTTCCTGTCTAGTCTGTGTAATATGCTTTAAAGAGCTAGAAAGCAAAACTATGTCCTTTGGACAGGATAGAATAAAATCTGAAGCTGCAGTAAGTTGTCCTTACTTGATGTGTGTTTTTCATATGTGGTAGTTACACAGGTAGTAGGCAATAGCCTTTTGTAATTTGTGTGCACACAGAGTTGCTCTGAAATTCTTACCTACGACTATCAAAATACTGTTTCAAACAGTCCTTAGGGGATATGGAATAGGCATAAGAGGAGAGATATTAAATGTTTAACTTAGGAATCGATGTTAAAGTAAGTAGGTACATCTGGGAAAGTTGGAATGGTAGTAAAACAATATAGAGTGATTATTCAAATCAGTGTACCTTAGGAGTCTGAAAAATATTGTGGCTTTTTTTTTTAGATCTTATTTATTTATTTGTCAGAGAGAGAGAGAATGCGCAAGCAGGAGGAGCAGCAGGCAGACGGAGAAGCAGGCTCCCTGCTGAGCAAGGAGCTCAATGGGGACTCTATCACAGGACCCTGGGATCATGACCTGAGCTGAAGGCAGACACCTAACTGACTGAGCCACCCAGGAGTCCCTGAAAAAAATTTGTTTTATACTATAATGTGGAACATCTTACCACCCATTTCATCATCTGACAAATTATTATTAAGTGCCTAGTAAATGCCAATCATCCGCTAATCCTGGGAAATATGAATTTAAAAAGAAAATACAGGATTCAAGTAGGCTAAATATCTGTTCTTTTACCTGTAAGGTGATGTTTTTGCCACTGACTTATATAGAATTAGGATGAAGTATTGATCAGCACTTGTGAACTTTTAATTAATACCACTTGAAGAACAATAATAAGGACTACTAAACCCACTTCATCAAATTCTATGAAAAACATGATCTTGATATGATTTTTAAATTATTTTGCTTTCCTCACTGATTTAGAATATTACCTTTATTGCATATTAACTTGCATATATACTTGTTTTTCTTTTTTCTCTTTCTCTTCTTTTTTCCTTAGGTCTAGTCTATGAATGATCTATATATTCCTATGTTGACTTCACAATTTATGGCTTTATGAAATGATTCAACATTTGGTAAGGTGCATCCCCTTTCATTACTCCCATAAAGATTTTTTTAAACAAATAGTCTTTTATTTTATTTAATCTTTTAAAGATTTTATTTATTTTGAGAGAGAGAATGAGAGAGAGAGAGAGAGTGATCAAGGGGAAGGGAAGAAGGAGAGGGAGAAGCAAACTCCCTGCTGAGCAGGGAGCCCGACATGGGGGGGGCTTGATCCTAGGACCCCGAGATCATGACCTGAACTGAAGGTAGACACTCAACCAACTGAGGCACCCAGGTGCCCCTATTTTATTTTTTTTTAAAGTAATCTCTCTGCCCAATGTGGGGCTCGAACTCATAACCTGAGATCAAGGGTCACACGCTCTACCAGCTGAGCCAGAGAAATGCCTCACTCCCAGGCAGATTTTTTTAAGTTTTTCCCCTTATATATTTTAGATGGTTAAAATTTTTTTTAAATTTTATTTATTTATTTGTCAGAGAGAGAGAGCACAAGCAAGGGAACAGAAGGCAGAGGGAGAAGCAGGCTCCCCACTTAGCATGGAGCCTGATGTGGGACTCGATCCCAGAACCCGGGGATCATGACCAGGGCGGAAGGCCGATGCCCAACCGACCGTGCCACCTTGGTGTCCCTAGATGTTTAAAATTAAAATGAAAATTTCTCTGTTCAATTAAATCCATAATTGTATTTACAATTTGCTAGACCCAGCCTTGAGACCATGAATGGTGATGTAGAGAGGAAAATGATAGAATTCTTGCTTTCAAGGACTTCATCTATTGTGTGAAATAATGGAGTAATAATCTGATTCTAGGAATATGAAAGAGAGTCAAGCTAGAACAAGCACCAATAGACATGTTTTATAGAGTTAAATATTAATTAGCTGTTATAACTGAGCACGCATATAAGTAACATAGCCTTTCTCAGATGTTTAATGTGGCAGTTGGAGTTTTAAACATGGCCAAACTCCTTAGGCTGTCTTAAAGTTGTGAAGTGCAGAACAGGTGCAGCCTCGTTTTAATGTAGCATCTTTGAAAATCTGAGCATGTAGAAGGTCTTCCTTTTTCATTTTGGTGGGGGAATAGAAGAACAGAGTATTCATGTCTTTTACATTTTTAAAAAAGTTTATTTAATTTTAAAAAAGATTTTATTTATTTATTTGATGGAGAGAGAGAGAGAGAGAGTACAAGCAGGGGGAGCGGGAGGCAGAGGGAGAGGGAGAAGCAGATTCCCCATTGAGCAGGGAGCCCAACATGCACCTGGGTCCTAGGACCCGGGGATCATAACCTGAGCTGAAAGCAGATGCTTAACCCACTGAGCCACCCAGGTGCCCCTATTTATTTATTAATTTAAGTAATCTCCACACCCACCGTGGAGCTTAACCTTACAACCCCCAGATCAAGAGTCATATGCTCTTCTGACTGAGCCAGCCATGCCCCACTACCACATCCTTTAATGCCAAGTATCACAGATGTTTTGGATTTCTGAATTTTCAGTTCACTTTACAATGACATTAAATAACTCTGATTCTCTGTTAGCCACATAAGAATGATTTTTTTTTTAAGATTTTTATTTATTTATTTCAGAAGGAGGAGATTGAAGGGGCAGAGAGAGAGGGGAAAGAGAGAATCTCAAGCACTGAGTGAGAGCCCAATGTGGGCTTGAAGGCATGACCCTGATTGAAATAATGACCTAAGTCAAAATCAAGAGCCACCCAGGGGTCCCAAGAGTGATTCATTTTAAATATGTTTTCTTTTTTTTTTTTAAAGATTTTATTTATTTGACAGAGAGAAACACAGCGAGAGAGGGAACACAAGCAGAGGGAATGGTAGCGGGAGAAGCAGGCCTCCTGCAGAGCAGAGAGCCCGATGCGGGGCTCGATCCCAGGACCCTGGGATCTGACCTGGGCCAAAGGCAGACGCTTAACGACTGAGCCACCCAGGTGCCCTTAAATATGTTTTCAATTTAATGTCTGATTTAGCTAGTAGATGTCACCACGTAATCTTGTTTCACAGAATATTTTCTTCTGCAAATTCTTTGTGATATTACTCTGGTAACTAAAGTTAATTCCACTGTAATTAAAAAATTTATAATCAGAGCCTCTGGAATTATATTCAATGATCCTTTCATTCCCTCATACAAAATGTTCATTATGTAATAAATTATAAATGTTTTACTAGTCTTTTATGTGTAGCACAATCTTTGACTTATATCTATGATGTGGGTGGCATATGGCAGAATTTGTTAGGTGTTCTGAAAGTTGTATAAAAGGGAGAAGTAAATGTGAACTAAGAAAATCCAGATAGGCTTTATAGGGATAGAAAATTTTTCCCTTCATCCATTCTATGGTTTTTTGGCTGGTCTAAATTAAATTGATATAAATCAAATTAACAGAAGAAAAACAAAAAAATTATGTGTATGGGAGTCCTATAAAGATGGGGATACTCAAAGGACAGCCAAGTAATTGAGGCTCATGTAACATCTGAGCTAAGAAAAGGGGTAGTGGTTTGGGAATCTGAAGAGGAGGAAGAGCATTCATAGGAAGTCAGAGGAGATGTTTAGAAAACAAAGCTTGCCCTGCTATGCAGAGAAGTTTTTTAGGGAAAAAGGTACCTCTGGAATAGCTCTTTTTTCCAGTACAGCCCCACCTTCCAATGTAAATTTAGGCAATTGAGGGGGAGGTAAAGAGCTTTTCCTGAATCTGCTGGGTTTTGATTGCCTTTAACTCAAAATAATCCTTATGCCAAAGTGGTATGTTTTGAGATGGTAAATTCTGCTCCCCTTGAGCTCCATGAACATGATTGCTGGACAGTTAAGCTCTGAAGAATGAGTGGGACTTGAAGAAGCAGAGATAGGAGGCAGGTACTGGAGATTCCTATGTCATGCTAAACGCAGGGAGGGGATTAAAACATATTGGACATTTTATATCAATGTCATATATATATGACATATATGACAGATATGACATATATATATAAAGATTTTATTTATTTGCCAGAGCGAGAGAGCGAGAGGGCGCACAAGCAGGGGGAGCTGCAGGCAGAGGGAGAGAAGCAGACTCCCTGCTGAGCAGGGACCCTGATGTGGGACTTGATCCCTGAACCTTGGGATCATGACCTGAGCCGAAAGCAGATGCTTGACCAACTGAGCCACTCGGGGGTCCTTGATGTTATATTTTCATAACTATCTTCTATACTCTAGACCTGTAGCAAAGTGCTGGGCAAATTTAATGATACCCTGCAGCAAAGAATTTGTTCCAAAGCCAGAGATAATTTATGGGCTGGCCTGTGGTCTAGGAAGTAATCAGGTAGAACAGCTCAACATAATCAGAGTACTCTCTGGGGATGAGAAAATACAACCTTTGACTGAGGGCTATTCTTATGTGAGAGTGGCAGAATTTCAGAAGCTAACTAGGTGGGATTAAGCATTTATTTATTGAGTACCTTTTATGCTCTAGGCGCTATGCCAGGCAGTGTGGCAATAGACAAGATAGACTGTGACTTTGCTCTCCTGGGAGTAACATTGTAGTACAAAAGATAGATTCTAAAAAAGTAAATATGCTGATTTCAAGACAGCTTACATGGTGATAAGTGATACCTAAAAAATAAAATAGCTTGGGGGTGCCTGGGTGGCTCAGTTGTTTAAGTGTCTGATTTTAGTTCAGGTCATGATCTCAGAGTCCTGGGATCCAGGCCTGCTCAGTAGGGAGTCTGCTTGTCCCTCTCCCTCTGCCTCTCCCCCCACAGATTCACACACACATTGTTTCTCTCAAATAAATAAAATCCTAAGGAAAAAAAATAAAAGAGCTTGTTGTGATAAAGGAAGCAATGGGAAGGTCTCCCTAGGAACGATTTTTGGGTAAGATCTGAATAATAGGGACATACATGGAGAAAAACCAGCAGGCAGAAATCACAAGGAAGCACAAACAGATAATTAGAAGCAAAATAGAGATAAAAAGAGGTGGAGAGAGAAAAGACAGAGAAGCCAACTGTTTGCAAACTAAACAGAGGTGCTGCTGGATTCCCAGAGCTACTGCTTGATTTCTGACTTCCAGGGCCACTGTTATCTTCTAAATGTATACATAAATACATGTATATATTTCACCTGCCACCTTTATTTTGTTGTAGGATATTCTTATCTATCTACCTACCTATCTATCTATCTATCTATCTACCTATCTTTATCCAATCATTTCCCTAATGAAGGATAGCTAGGTTGTTGACAGTTATAGCTGTTTTGAACAATACTGCAGAATACATCCTTGCATACTTTCTCATGTATATGTGTGGGACTTTTGTATATAACTGGAATTGAAATTTGTGGGTGGTAAAGAATACCTATCTTCAACTTTACTAAATATTGTGATATTGCTCTCCAAAGTTTTTTTTCCAAACAAATTTACTTTCCCATCAATAATGTACAATTGGAAAGAAAATATTAATATACAACTGGCATTATAGGAATTCAATTTTTTTGTAATCTAATGGATACAAGATGGTATCTCATTGTTTTGAGTTACTTTGCTTATTTTCACAAGCTTATTGACTATTTGGATTTCATCTTCTGAGAATTGATATTTTTGGCCCATTTTTCTACTGAGTGGTTTGGCTTTCTTATTAGTGGTATTCTGAATAATAGTTCTTTTTTGATCATATTACATAGGCAATTATAAAAAACTTATCAGTCCTGTGGTGAGTGGGTGCTCAGTCAGTTAAGCTTCTGACTCTTGATCTCAGCTCGGGTCTTTTTTTTTTTTTTTTTAAGACTTATTTAAGAGAAAGAGAGAGGGAGAGAGTGCTTGGGGAGTGGGGCAGAGGGAGAGGGAGAGAGAAATCTTAAGCAGGATCAACCTCACGACTCTGAGATCAGGATCTGAGTCAAAATTGAAAGTCTGATGCTTAACTGACTGAGCCACCCAGGCACCTCCTCCTTTGCCCATTTTGAAATTGTTTTGTTTACCTATTGTTAAGAGTTGTTTGTATATTTTGGACACAAGTCTTTCATCAGATAAGTGTTTTGAAAATATTTTCTCCCAATCATGTGGTTTGGCTTTTCATTTTCTTAACTATTCTTCACAGAGCAGAAGTTTTTAATTTTAATGAAGTCCAACTCACCAATTTTTCTTTCATGGATTATACTTTTGATGTTGTATCTAAAAAGTCATTGCCAAACTCAAGGTCACTTAGATTTTTCTCCTATGTTTTGTCTCAAGAATTTTATAGTTTTGTTTTACCTTTAGGCCTATAACCCATTTTGAGTTAATTTTGGGAAAGATATAAAGTCTATGTCTAGATTTCTCTTTTCTTTTATGTGGACATCAAGTCCTTTCAGCACTATTTATTGAAAAAATTATCCTTTTTCCACTGAATTGCCTTAAGCTTTTTCAAAGATCAGTTAACTATATTTATATGAATCTATTTCTGTACTGCCTATTGTGTTACATTGTTTTGTCTATTCTTTGCTAATCACTGTCTTGATCACTGTAGCTTTGTAGTAAGTCTTGAAGTTGGGTAGTGTCTGTCTTCTGACTTTGCTCTTCTTTGGTATTTCATTGGCTAATCTGGGTCCTTTTCCTCTCCATATAAACTTTACAATCAGTTTGTCAATATGCACAAAAATAACTTGTTGGGATTTGGACTGGAACTGCACTGAATATATAGATCAAGTTGATAAGAGTAGACATTTCTTAGATATTTTAAAGATTAATGTATTTATTTTAGAGAGAGAGAGAGAGAATGCATGTTCTTGTATTTACATAGCTGGGGTGGGGGCAGAGAGAGAGGGAGAAGAAGAGAAGCATACTCTCCGCTGAGTGTGGACCCTGACCCAGGGTTCAATCCCATGCCCCAAAATCATGACCTGAACCTAAATCAAGGGTTGGACACCTAACTGACTGAGCTACCCAGGCACCCCTCTTATGTAAAGTTTTGCCTATAACATTAAAGTTTTTAATCTTCCAGAATTAATTTTTATACATAATCTGGAGGGATCAGTTTTTCCCCATATGAATGGCAAATGTTCCAGTAATATTTATTGACTAGCCCTACCCTTTCCTAATTTTTAATGCCACCTTTGTCATATTCAAAGTTCTCATATATGTGTAGATTTTTTTCTGGAAACTTTATTGGGTACTACTGGTCTATTTGCCCATTTCTAAACTGTTAAATAATAAATTCTAGTAGGAGGGATTCTCCCAACTTATTCTACAACCCTTCCTCTATCACAAAAACTTACGGCCATTTTTCTTGGACCTTAAGTTTTGGTATGAATTTTAATATCATTTTATAACACATTCTGTGAAAAAACCTGTTGAGATTTTAATTATAAATACATTATAATTATTGATTAGTTCAGTGAAAAACTGAGATTATTTTTTCTTGTTTATGAAAAGATTTGTCCATTAATATAATTTCATCCATTAAGGCCTTGCACATCTTTCGTTAGTTTTATTCTTAGGTACTTATTAGCTTTTTTTTTTTCCTGTTAATGGGTCCTTTCTTAAAATTACAAACTTGTGCAGTTCTCAAAATAATTTTTTTTAAGACTTAGTTTTTAGATAATCTCTATACTACAAGGGGGTCAAACTCAAAACCCGGAGATCAAGAGTCACATGCTCTACTGACTCAGCCAGCCAGGTGCCCCTCAAAGTAATTTTTTAATAATTTGCTATTAAATTATTTTACAATTCAAAATATAGTTTTAAAATTCTTGAAAAGTCAACTGTTTAGTATAAAAATACATACAAATTGTACAAAAATACAAGAGATAGTATCTGAAATGTGAAAGTATTAGTGTATTATTTCTCTCCAAATTGGAAGGAATATATGTTTTTTAAAGTATGTGATTTAGGCTGGGTTGTGGACATTGGGGAGGGTATGTGCTGTTAAGTGCTGTGAAATGTGTAAGCCCAAAGATTCACAGACATGTACCCTGGGGCAAATAATACATTATATGTTAATAAAAATTAATAAAGTATGTGGTTTAAAAAAAAACACCAAAGTCCAGAAAATGTTGATTCAAGTCCCTTGCTGAATTATAACACTGTATTTTTTCTTTTTTTAAAAACATTACTTTATGTTTTTAAAGATTTTATTTATTTGAGAGGAGACAGAATGAGAGAGCATGAGCAGGGAGAGCAGCAGAGGGAGAGGGAGAGGGAGAAGCTGACTCCCTGCTTAGCAGGGAGCCGAAGGCGGGTTTCAATCCTAGGACCCTAAAAGGATAACCTGAGTTAAAGGCAGACACTTGAACTGACTGAGCCACCCCGGGGGCCCCCGAAATTTATTTATTTATTTTAGAGAGAGAGCGAGAGTGAGCGTGCATATATACGTGGTGGGCAGGAGGAGGAGAGGAAGAGAATTTCAAGCAGACTTCCTGCGGGGCTCCACCTCACCGCCCTGAGTTCTTGACCTTAGCCAAAATCAGGAGTTGGACGTTTAACCAACTGAGCCAGGTGGGTGCCCCTCTTGTTCTTTTTAGTTTGAGTTTACTCTCATTGATAGTGAGCTGTTTATTTTATGATTTACAAAACTAAGTAGGCTCATTCTGAACAATCAGAGCGTAAACTCATGTTCAGGAGGTTAAGCATTTTAATGTTAGTTACGCTGAGTTAGTGATTTAATTTACCACTAATAAAGATATTCGCCATGCCCTAAGTATTTCAGGGAAGACAGATTAATAAGTCACATCTCAAACCATTTTCCTAAATCATAAAGAAAATTAGGAGGTCCCAGTACATGTGGATTATCCAGTTTCTAGTATTACCTTAACAGGGCAAATAGCTGCTATAAAACTTGCAAGCTTCAAGTTTTTAAGGTAGCTATTTTAAGGTCCATGCAGGAATATCCTGAAACAGGCTTGGAGCCACTGCAGTGCTGAGTCTCCAAGCTATTTTTTCTTTCCTTCCCCTTTCATCTTCATCCTAGACTACAACCTGTTTTTCCTGGCTCTGAATGATTCTCAGTATGGTCAAACATTTGGCCTTAAAAATAAATCCTGAAGTGCTGTCGTTGTCTTACACAAATATCTGAATTACGTTTGCCCCAAATACCATGATTTCAGCATACAGTTGACGGGAATGTGGTTGCCCACTCAACTGTGCGGTCGCCAATACGGGGCAGCTCAGCGATCACCTCCTCTCCCTTCTCGATCTAATGACTCCCTCTCGCCCATCCTCAGGCCGAATTCAGACACTTTTCCGGGGGTTATCTCAGGGCATGTTCCTCGTTTCCCAGAACGACTCAGCCCTAACTCTAACCCAGCTCCCAAAGGCTCGTGATCAGCTGAGCTAAAGCTTCACGGCCCTTTCGGGTCTGGTCGCAGCTAGGGCTCGTGCCTCAGGGAGAACCTGAGTTCTCAGAGTAGCAGCACTACTGGCCGCCTGTTGTAGCACCGACAGCCAGCACAAGCTCCCGGCAGCCAGCCCATTGTGTTGGCGTTGGAGAGCTGGCGTCAGCCGGTGACGCAGACAGAGGCCCCGCCCCGCGCATGACGCCAGCGTCAGGCCAGTCCCGGCATGCTCCGCGGTGGCTGGCGGTGGAGCGCAGACGAGCGGAATTCTTCCCGTGAACATCCTCTGCTCAGCTCAGCCGCTGTCCAGACCGGGTCGGCGAAAGTGCCGCGTCCAGCCATTCTCCTACCGCTCGGCCGTCCGTTGGAGCGCCCCTAGCCCTCCTGCGAGGGCGCCCCGGGACGGAAGGGTCCACCAGCCTGTCGGCGCCCGCCGTGCTCGTGGTCGCCGTCGCCGTCGTCGTGGTGGTAGTCTCTGCCGTCGCCTGGGCCATGGCCAATTACATCCACGTTCCGCACGGCTCCCCGGAGGTGCCCAAGTTGGACGTCACGGTTCAGGATCAGGAGGAGCAGCGCTGCCGGGAGGGCGCCCTCAGCCTCCTGCAGCACCTGCGGCCGCACTGGGACCCTCAGGAGGTGACCCTGCAGGTAACGCCCTCATCTCCGCGCGGGGTCTCTCCCAGCCCCGACTCGGCCGTGGCGGGGGGCGGGGGCTCCCAGTCCCTTCAGTTCCCGGATGATGGGGCAGAACCGCCGGGAGCCCTTGGGGAAGGGGCCGTATGCTTGCTTCGTCAAACCTGCGAGGGTCACTCCCCCTTCCTTCACAATTGCTGATTGAGGTTGTCCCTAGGGCAGATTTTCTTTCTGGAAGCAGCTACGTAAGTGACGCACCCATTCACCCCGGGAAAATTCCTGTCGATGGTTGCCCCTCCTCCCACTCTTCTGTCCCTTCTAACTGCAAAGGAACCTTTTCCGTTCCCCCTGCAAGGGGTCCTCTTCAGTCGGCCCTGGTTACCTTCTCGCCTGCCACAGATAATGCAGGAATTAATCCTTGTGATCCTTTCCTTTCCCTTCCCGCCCCTCCCCCTCCCCTTCCCCCTCCCCGGCGGTTTATTCCCATTGATGTCTCACCCTGCGTTGTATCTTCTCAAATCCTCGGATGGGCGAGAGTATTCGATTTCAAAGTAATAACCATGGCCATACATCACTCGATTGGCTTCTTAGGTAGCACGCCACATATTTTAGTTGAATCGATATTTCTGAATTTTTTTAGTCCTATTAGTAAAATTAACCGTATTTGATGTTAGGTCGATTAGGGTGCCGTTGTATTTGTGGAACAAAAATTGGGAGAAAAAAAAATCCTTAAGAATCTAGGTGTTTTCTAATAACTTATTTCTAGTAAGTTATGATTTATTATAGATGACATTTATTTTGAATATTTTAACTTTTAGAGTTTCAGAATGTACGACAATGAACCTCCCATTTTTCTTGTATACACTAAATAAAGTCAGTAATTTTGAAGGCTGGGATATTTGGGGTTTGTTTCAAATCTGAGCAATAATGTAAGAAGTAGTCAAATTATCTGCTTTATTTTGTTGACTAATTTATTCAGCGGTGTTATTGAATTAACAGTATCTCGGAGTCTTTGCTAAAGTAGTCACCTATACGAAGATGAATAAAACATGAATAGTGCTCTAGGGCCCAGAACAGTTCCTGACACTTGGGCTTTCAGAAGTGTTAGTTTCAGTTCTTGTTGCCTAGAAGAGTTTTGAGCATATTAAAAGGACCCATATGTTTTGGGAAAAAAATTGTTAGACAAAAATTTTGAAGTTTCAAGGGAGTGTTAGCTAACTAACCAGGACATAGTGAATCCAGAATGATTCTCATGTGTAATTTGAAAAAAAAGTATGCTAAGAAAGTTAAATTACTTGAGACTTCCAAAATTGAAACATCCAAATTGAAACTCTGAACTTTAGTTTATTATACATTAACTCTTACTGCAGAAGAGTTTTATATTTATTAAAATGATTTATGTTCTGGCAGTCAATTTATAAATAAAACCAATGCTGATTAAAGGCAGTGCTGCTTCCTGGGAAACTTTGGTACTGGCAGACTATGCTACTTTTTAAGTAGAGACTTTAAAATTTGAAGCTTTGAAGACTGGTGTTTCCACTGATGATGTATTTGTCTGTAGAACAGGAATAATAGCTACCCTTAGGTACTAGTGTGCCAGGTTGTGAGTTAGGTGATGTATATATTTTACCATTTAATCCTACAAACAACTGTTTTAGGTAGATACTTTTTTTTTTTTTTAAAGTGAAACTCAGTGAAATAAAGCCAGGGTATAGGTAAAAAAGAGACAAAATTTGGTAACATTAAACTTTTTAATTGTCAGAAAGTACTTGGGATTGAATCTTACCTTTTGTCTATGCAGCAACTTTTGACTTCAAGGTCTTTGGATACCTAATCCAAATTTGTAATATGCTTGTCAGTGAAGATAAATACTACCACTTACTTTGCTCTGAGGATGATTATTAGTTAGAAATACAGTCCTTCCCTGTGCAAACAATGCTTTTTTTTTTAATGCTTTTGATCTAGAAGCTGAGACAGCTGTTACTCTGAATTGGTGGTCATTCATTGGAGGTTTCTCAACCTGAGAGAATCTGACTCCCCTATTCTGTCATTACAAACTCTTCTTTATGATGCTTCAGGATTTCTTTAGTAAATCTCAGTGGGAATATTTTTTTTGAGATTTGCTTTTATTTCCTTTGATGTATAAAGATAACAATCATACTTAACATTTCAGAAGGGGGAGTATGTATCATATATTCAACAGATTAATACCGGTGTATAGCCAATTTTTCAAAGACTTCTTTTTCTAAAATTTTTATGTAATTAAAATATGCTTTAAACATACCTTAGAAGCTTAGTGTAGTAATACTTATTTTACCTGGTGATTACATCTGAGCTGAACTATTCAGAACATACTGGAAAGTCCAGAAGCAAGCAAAAAAGACTTTGATGCAGTCAAAATGATACAGAACCCAGTCTTTGCTCAAAACTTGCAGACACATGAGATGCTATGTCTCTTTTTAGATAAGATTTTAACAAGTTAATTTTTGGTTTTCCTATTCACACAAGATTGAAAAAATAAAGTATAAAAGGGGTGATAAGCTTTTTGGAGTGTATCCTACTAAGAGTAGGCAGACTAGATCAGAAACAGTGCTTTTTGTTTAATAATATTTTATTGAAATTCCTAGTCTAATTACAATGTAGTGTTTTTGGAATGAACATTCATATTCATGTGCAAAGACTACAGAAAAACATTTAAAAAGCATACTTTTGCTGTACTGCAAGTTTTTTCATGTTTTTGGATGCAGAGCTTTGATATTCCTTTATTTTTTAAGCATACTTATGCTATCTCAGAAACCAGTATTTGTGTTTGGTTATGCTGCTACATAGCAGATTTCATATCCCCTTCCATTTAGCTATGTTGGAGATAGTGACTAAAATATCCTATTAAAAAATCTATTATCCCTCTTATTTTAATACTGATATTTGATAATATTTATTAAAAAGGATTTTATTTATTTGATGAGAGAGTGCACACGTGTACACACACACACAGCAGGGGGAGAAGAAGTAGGCACCCTGAAGAGTATGGAGCTTGATGCGGGGCTTGATCCCAGGACCCTGAGATCATGACCAGAGCCAAAGGAGAGAGGTTCAACCAACTGAGCCACCCAGGCAGCCCTTTAATAATGTTTTAAATGAACAATCAAAGCAAAATATATATAGTTCTATTTAAACTATATCTCCTTTAGTGTTCTAACTTAATAATCCTCCCCTTTTTTTAAGATTTTATTTATTTATTTGTCAGAGAGAGAGATCACAATCAGGCAGAGAGGCAGGCAGAGAGGGGAAGCAGGCTCCCTGCTGAGCAGAGATTTTTTCCCCATGCGGGGCTGCATCCCAGGACCCTGATATCATGACCTGAGCTGAAGGCAGAGGCTTTAACCCACTGAGCCACCCAGGCGCCCCTTATTTTATTTGTTTTAAAAGATGGGGCGCCTGGGTGGCTCAGTCGTTAAGCATCTGCCTTCGGCTCAGGTCATGATCCCAGGGTTCTGGGATTGAGCCCTGCATCGGGCTCCTTGTTCAGCAGGAAGCCTGCTTCTCCCGCTACCATTCCCTCTGCTTGTTTTCCCTCTCTCGCTGTGTTTCTCTCTGTCAAATAAATAAAATCTTTTATTTATTTATTTATTTTTAACATTTTATTTATTTGACAGGGAAACAGCAAGAGCAGCAACACAAGCAGGGGGAGTGGGAGAGGGAGAAGCAGGCTTCCCGTGGTGCAGGGAGCCTGATGTGGGGCTTGATCCCCGGACCCTGAGATCATGACCTTAGCCGAAGGCAGAGGCTTTAACCCATTGGGCCACCCAGGCGCCCCCTAAGCAGCATTCTTTTGTACGAATAACTATAACAGAAGGTAGGCATGGGAAAATGTAGGAGGGGAGGCTTCATAGAGGAGGGGGGATACCTGAACTGAACTTTGAAGGAAAGATATGGTCAGATGGAGTGGGAGTGCATTTCTGGGCAATGAAAAATACTTTCAGAAAGCTAGATTATGAGGAAAGGAAAACACAGCTAGACCATGAGTATTTTGGGCAAAATGGAGTGTTAACAAGAAAATAAGTGGGACTGATTTTTGAGAAAGGAAGTTAGATGTGAAGGTTTTGTGCTTCATTAAGGAGGTGGGTATTCTATTATCTAGGATATAATGGGAAGCCAGTTAATATTTTTAAGCAAGTGAGTTATATTGTGTAGTTTTTAGAGCAGTCGCAGGCTGTATTGCAGGTAGCAGTAGTTCAATGAGATGTTTTCACCTGGGGAGTAAGTGATCACTTAGGACATTAATTTTGAACTGGTGGTCACCCCACACTAATAAGATGTTAAAATCAATATAGTGGGTTGAAACCACTACAGTTTAAAAAGATGAGTTAAAATGTGATGTGATAGGATAGATCAGAGAGTCTTGGATATAATAAGGTAAGGACTGATTGGTGAAGCTTGTTTTAGTTTCATGTGAAAGTATGTACTGAATTAGATGATAAATGTATATTTTGGTCAGAGTATCACATTAAAATGTTTGAGAAAGACTTAACCTAGGAGAGACTGTTATATTAGTCCAGACAAGAGGTGCTGTGATCCAGATTAGGACAGTGGCCTTGGAGGTGAAAATAAAGGACAGATTTGACATTTCAGAAAATAAATATGCAGGAGTTAATTGCTTGTAGGTGAGGGAAAAGGAAGCTTAAGGGTTTTTTTTTTTTCTTTCCTGTGGGTGACATAGATGGGGAAGTAATGGAAGACCTATATTTAAGGAATCAGGTTATTTTTCATGATTTTGTCTTCTCAGGAGTTATTTTGCTCTTTGGTATAACAGATGGGCCATAAATACATTTTTATCACCCTTTTAAAAATCGTTAGATACAACAAACATACAGGAAAATGCATGAAACATAAATTTTTTTGTAAAACAAATACTGTGTAACCCCATACCCTGGGAAAGAAAATATTATCAACATCCCAGAATATCTCCCATTTTCCTTCCTGGTCCTAATCTCTCCCTCCCTCTAGTGGTAGTAACAACAGCAAGGTTTTTTTTGTTTTGTTTTGTTTTTTAAACAGACTATTTTGAATTAGTCATTTTTTTGCAAGTCAGTATTAGGAGAAAATAATACATTAAGTGTATGAATTTCCTTTTACAAGGGACAGGAACATGAAATAATTTAGTTTTACTAAAAAGATCTATCACAATATTGAAACTGACTAGGAAGAAAAAGCATTTCCAATCCATATTTTATTCAAAAAATCAACTCTTTTTTTATTCTATTTTTTTCCATACATATTTTCCATAGTTATGATCATACCATACGTACAGTTTTGTATTCCTTTTTTTCATGCTGCCTTTCTTTCACTTTTCCTTGTTGGTAT
Organism: Procyon lotor; assembly: GCA_028646535.1. Taxonomy (NCBI): domain Eukaryota; kingdom Metazoa; phylum Chordata; class Mammalia; order Carnivora; family Procyonidae; genus Procyon; species Procyon lotor. The sequence goes on from CM053611.1 coordinate 37,495,616, forward strand.
GTTACCAACTTTAATGTTCGATAGCTGTAAGCATAGTATTTGGTCATGTTAAATGTCATGTGAGTTAATTATTAAAATTAAGTTTAAAAAATTCTGAAGAGTGTAAAGTAGAAAATTAGAAAGGTTCATAACCTATCTGAACCTGTTGACTTTGTTTAAAAAAACATAAATAATATATGCTCTTTTGTTTTTTATTTTTTTTAAACTTTTTTTTTTTTTAAGATTTTATTTATTTATTTGACAGAGAGGAGAGAGATCACAAGTAGGCAGAGAGAGAGGGGGAAGCAGGCTCCCTGCTGAGCAGAGAGCCCTATGCAGGGCTGGATCCCAGGACCCTGAGATCATGACCTGAGCCAAAGGCAGAGGCTTTAACCCACTGAGCCACCCAGGTGCCCCAATATATGCTCTTTTGAACAAAATATTTAAAACATATACAAGGCTATGAGATGAAAAGTAAAAAGTTTAACTCCCTCAACTTCCAAGACATTCATTGTCCTCATAGTAATTTGGTGAGCAGTTAATCTAAATAATCTAAATTATACATCTAAATAATCTAAAAAAATAGCAGATTATGTATTTATTAAAGTGCATATCTACCTGTGTTAATAAATATCAGTAAATATAATTATATTCCTTTTGTATACACAATGAAATTATTCTGTATGTTGCATTTTAAAATAATATATCTTAGATGTCCTCCTGTGTCAGTATATGTAGTCTGCCCCATTTTTTTTTTTTTTAACATTTTATTTATTAGAGAGTGAGGGAGCCTAAGTGAGGGGGAGAGGCAGGGGGTGAGGGAGCAGACTTCTCGCTGATGAGGGCTGATGAGGGATCCCAGTGCGGGGTCCATCCCAGGACCCTGAGATCATGACCTGAGCTGAAGGCACATGTTTAACCGACTGAGCCACCCAGGTGCCCCTGCCCATATATTTTTTTAAGGATTTATTTATTTAAAAGAGAGAGTGCCTGCACGCACACTGCATACATGCTTGCACAACTGGGGAGAGGGGCAGAGGGAGAGGGAGAATCTCAAGCAGACTCCCTGCTGGGCTTGGAGCCTGATGTGGGGCTCAGTCTCACAACCCTGAGATCATGACCTGAGTGGAAATTGAGAGCTGGAGGCTCAACTAAGCCACCCAGGTGCCCCTGCCTATATTTTTTAAACAACATTGAATTGTTTTTATTTTTTGCATATTAAAGACAGTATTGCATAAACGGCTTTTATATGTATATTTTGGAAAGCTTTACTAAATGTGACTTCAGAGTAATTTTTTTTAAGTTTTTTTATTTATTTAAAGTAATCTCTACACCTGATATGGGGCTTGAACTCACAGTCCTGAGATCAAGAGTCCCATGCTCCTCCGACTGAACCTTCTAGGCACCCCTAAACCTTATTAGTGGAATTAAAAGGTTGAAAACTCTGTGCTAGTTAGGGTTGTTAAGGGAAACAGAACTTGGTGTCTGGGCTTTATTTCAAGGAATTGGCTTATACTAGTTGTAGAGGCTAATTAAGTCTGAATTGTAGGACAGGATAATAGGCTAGAAACTTAGGAGTTGATGCTGTAGTCTTTTTTTTTTTTTTTAAAGATTTATTTATTTGGGAGAGAGAGAAAGCCTGTGTGTGTGTGCACATAAGTCAGGGGAGGGGCAGAGGGCCAGAATCTTCAAGCAGACTCCCTGCTGGGCATGGAGCTCCAATGTGGAGCCTGATGTGGGGCTCAACCCCACCACCCATGAGACTGTGCCCTGAGCCAAAACCAAGTCAGATCTTTAATTGACTGAACCACACAGGTGCCCCCATGCTGTAGTCTTAAGGCAGAATTTCTTCAGGGACACTTAAAACTTGTTTTACTTTTACATTCCTTAAAGTGATTGGATGAGGCCCACCTATGTAACTGATTGTAGATGTTAAGTGCATCTAAATTAGTGTTTGATTGATTTTGTAGCCCATCCAAGTTGAGGCATAAAACTATCAGGCTATTTCTCACTTTAATATTGCTAAATTGTCATGAAAGTTGGATTAATTTATACTCCTCAATTCAGTGTTGGAGAGTACGATTTTCCTTATACCTTGTCCAATCCCTGATACCAAATTAAAAAATTTTTGCCAGTGGGATACATGAAAATGGTATTATTACATTCCTTTAATTTTGTTATTTTGGAAGATGATGGAATCCAGTGGTTTCTTCTACAAAACAGTTAACTGATATATATATTAATTTCCACCTTTCTAGGCTTTATAGTTTATTTAGTAATCATCTTAATTGTAGGTTGTCTTTATTATTTTATTGTCCTGAGAGTTTATTTATTTAAATTCTAGGCCATAAATACACGTCAAAACAGGTTCCCTGCTTGGTATCTTAAGTCATCCTTAGGACTAAAGAAATTTCATAGTGGCTTGATAGTGTTTAAGATTTTTATCATCTCTGAGTTTGTAGTTGCAGGACAGTGCACATACTGAAAGGAGTGGATTATTTGGGGGTCTTAAGATGACCTTCAAGTTTATTGATACCACTTTAGCTTTTAAGGTGTTATTAAAGCTATAAACTCTTTTTGCCCACCAGGTATTCCATATTGTTATAAATAGCATCCGTGGCAGGTTTGAACAGTTCTGTAAGTTTCCAAGTGATATAGTCAGTAAGTCCAGACTAAAGGGTGTATTTGTGTCTTCTCTGTTTTACAATAGTAAATAAGGGAAGCATTCCTAAAAAAGTAATCTATTCAGTAATACATTGTGACAGAGGAGACAAAACCACCTCATAATATTTGTTCCAACACTCTTAATTTGCACCCAAAGGTTCCCATCAACAGCATCCCCATATCTCTAGTTTTAACTGTTGCTCCTTTTAGAATCTCTCATGTAGGTTAGATTCAATGCACTGGGGTTCCATATTAAGGAATCTCAAAAGGATTTCTTCTCTCCAACTCTAGGCCATTTACCCACATATGTGCATTGGTCTTGGATCTCTGGCTACTGAGGGTCAAGATCCTACCTTCATAGTCTTTTTTCATCTTAATTAATCCCCACATTGGTGGCACACTCTTAATACCATCTTTGTTTTCTCTTTGTGTTCTGGTTTTTTGGGGTCTCCCAAACTAGAGTAAATAGAGTGGGTTTGTTAGGGGCCCTTCAATGGTGGGAGACTAGTAGCAGCTCCTGTCAGTCCACCTAGTCTCTGATAATGTTGGATTAAAAACTTTTACTTCAACCTCATTGATATGTTTTATTTATCTGGTTTTTCAGTAACCACTAAAAACTTCTATTCTGTTGGGGCAAGTAGATTTGCTATCTCTCTTATCTTTTCCACTTGTTAGTGAGCCATTTTCTTGGTATTATTCCTAGGACCCGTGACAGAGAGCTTGAGATAGCAAATCTGATCCAATATCCTGAATAGTTCTTGTGTTGGTAACAGTAAAGTTATATGGGGGACCCCTGTAGTAGGAGTATTCTTTATCACACAGTATTCACCATGACTTGGGGGTGAGACATATTAAGTGGTTGAATATCTTGGTCATTATAAAGCAAGTCTGCGTGTGTAGCATATCAGCTACTTCATCTGGACTATTCCACTTTACATGCAAAGGATAGGACAGTTCCTCTTCTCAGGATAAACAAACTTTCTAGGCACTTTCATTCACTGTACCAGGCTAACAGTCTTGTTTGGGTTAGTCACTGCCATTAAGAACTGGCAGTAGTGAGTTGTGGGTCCTGCATTAACGCAAACATGCCAGGGTCTTCAAACCATTGGCTGCTTCTTTATTCACCATTCTTATGGGCCATATTAATACAGGTTTCTTAGGGAGCTAGCTTGAGCCACTAAATGAGACACCTTTATGCTATATCCCCTTGTTTCTGTAGTTTCCTGATTTTGTCTCCTTGCCACCTGATTTATTTTAGTAAGCAGCTCTAAATCTACTATTCAGCATGATTTTTCTCCTTTGTGTTGGTTTTGAGGTTAGCAGCTTGATGTTGCATTGGACCATTTGGAATCTGGGTCTGTGTAACGTCACAATCCACCCTAAAAGTGTCTTTAGCTTTCTGTTCTAGGTACTGTGCTAACAAGAGCCAGGGAATTGTGCATTTACCCAATTTCTCATTTTGCATTTTATTGTGGATTCAATGACTAAACTCCTGGGGTTAGATCTGTCATTGCTAGGTTTTATTTACTTTTACCTCCTCTAACAGATGGCACCATGCCTGCTGTTTAATACTGTGGGTGATTTGGCAAACACCTGGCATCAGGGATTTATCATCTTCTAATTCCTTTATTTTTTTCCCCCAAATAATGCTTTAGCAGTATTACAGTGAGTCTGAGATCATGCTGGTGATCTTGATTGATATCCTTCAAGCAGATTAAGAGTAACCATACCAGCTTTTTAACCTGTTCGGCCATTTTGTAACTTTGGATAAATAAGGGAACTTATCTAGGCCATTGTGTTCTCATTCCACAAATTGATCATTTCCAAGGTATTTCACAATCAGTCTCTGCATAAGCAAACATTTATTGAATATGTCTATGTTCTAGGCCATTTTTTCTCAACCCTTTTAATAATTACTCTCTAAACAGAAAGTTTAAATTAATTAAAAAATTTTTGATTTCTTTTTTTTTTTTTAAAGATTTTATTTGACAGAGAGAAACACAGTGAGAGAGGGAACACAAGCAGAAGGAATGGTAGCGGGAGAAGCAGGCTTCCTGCTGAGCAGGGAGCCCAATGCGGGGCTCGATCCCAGGACCCTGGGATCATGACCTGAGCCGAAGGCAGCCGCTTAACGACTGAGCCACCCAGGCGCCCCAAAATTTTTTATTTCTACCTAACAGAAATTATGTACCAAAGAATTTTGTCAGGGTTGAGTTTTGGTGATCCACAAGCCATTGTAATGCCTAAGATTTTTTTTGCTCCTTGGGTGGTGATGTCTGTTGAGAATACATGTAATAGGCTAAGAAATTTCATTTCATTTCATATCCTTTGACTTATGATGTAGTTATGTCCTAATACCCAGTGTAAGTCAAAAATACCCTAAATCAAAAATAGATTTTACACACGTAATCTACTGCACATCATTAGCTTCTAATGCCTAGCCTATCTTAAGTGTGCCCAGAACACTGATATAACAACTGCCTATAGTTGGGCAAAATCATCTAATACAAAGTCTGTTTTATTTATTTATTTATTTTTTTCAAAGTCTGTTTTATAATAGTGTTGAAAATTTTATGTAATTTATTGAATACTGTAAGTGAAAAACAGAATGATTGTATGGGTACAGAATGGTTGTAAGTGTATCAGTTGTTTACTCTCATGATCATGTGGTTGATTGAGAGCTGCAGCTACCACTTCCCATCATCATGAGAAAGGATCATATTGCATATTGCCAGCCCTAAATTCATATTCAAAGTATGGTTTCTACTGAATGTGTATTGCTTTTACAGCATGGGAAAGTTGGAAATTGTAAGTCAGACCATCTATCGTAAATTGGGGACCATCTGTATATATTTTTATCTGTATCTCCTTTCTAAAATACTAAGGTGGAAGGCGCCTCAGTGGCTCAGTTGGTTAAGTGTCTGCCTTCGACTCAGGTCGTGATCCCAGGATCCTGGGATGGAGTCCCCAGTCAGGCTCCCCACTCAGTGGGGAGTCGGTTTCTCTCTCTGCCCCTCCTCCCCACTCATGCACATGCTCTTTTTTTCTCAGTCTCTCTCTCACAAAAATAAATAAAATATTTTAAAAAAATTAATGTCAAAAGACTTGTATATTTCTTTTCAGTTTTAAAAACGATTAAGCTTTGGGGAATTTTCTCCAAGAATAGCATGAGTTGAAGGTAATGAGATTTCCATGAAAGTACATTCTTCCTGATCTGAATATTACATTAACTCTTTCTAATAAAAATCTCTTTGTTGTTGATAAGTGATAATAAAAAGCACACATCATCAAGCATAGAACCTGATGAGTTGCTGTGGGTGTTGGTATGTGATACAGTTACTGTAGTCCTTGGTATAGGGATTCTGACTTTGTTCTTTAAAATTGCCTTGACTGTTCTTGACTTTTTAAATTGCCATATAAATTGCAGAGTTAGCTTTTCAGTTTTCATAAAAGAAACTGGATGACAGTTTGATACTTTGTGGAATCTGTAGATATTTGAGAAGTAAAATCATTAATACTATTGTCTTAAAATCCATAAACAAAGTATGTCTCATTTATTTAGTCCTTTTATTTCTCTCAAACTTAAAGTAAACTCTCCCCCTAGTGTGGGGCTCGAACTCATGACCCCAAGATCAAGAGTTACATGCCCTACAGGCTAGCTAGCCAGGCATCACCCCTTCTCTCAAACTTTTGAAGTTTTCAATGGTAGTGATCTTGTATGTTTCATTAGATTCCGCCCCCCCCCGAATTTGATGTTTTTTGATTTTATAAAAGGTTCATTTTAAAAAAAAAATGGATTGTTGGTATACAGAAATTCAATTGATTGTTCTGTATTGAATTTTTCAAACATTAATGCTCTTTGCATTTTCTATATCTGCAAATAATGACAGTTTTGTTTTTCCCTTTCCTATTCCTATTTTTCTTTTCTTCTATTTTTTTTTTTTTTTTTTTTTGCTTTAGTGCACTGGCCAAGACATCCAGCACAGTGTTGAAATACAAGGTGATAGTGGGCATCCTTATCTGGTTCTCAATCTCAGGGAGAACACTGAATAATTTATTATGGAGTATGATGTTGTATGTAGGTTTTCTTTGGATACTCTGTCAGATTAAGGAAGTTGCCTCTTTTAGCTTATGTTCGTATGTATTTTTTTTTTTTTAAGATTTTATTTATTTGACAGAGAGAGAGGTCACAAGTAGGCAGAGAGGTAGGCAGAGAGAGGGGAGGGGAAGCAGGCTCCTGCTGAGCAGAGAGCCCAATGCAGGGCTTGATCCCAGGACCCTGAGATCATGACCTGAGCCAAAGGCAGAGGCTTTAATCCACTGAGCCACCCAGGTGCCCCTTGTTCATATGTATTTTTAAGTGATCTCTATACCCAGTGTAGGGCTCGAACTCAAAATCCAGAGATCAAGAGTTGCATGCTCAAAAAAAAAAAAAGAGTTGTATGCTCTATGGACTGAGCCAGCTAGAGGCTCTAAGGAAGTTTTCATTTTATTGTTAGTTTGCAAATGATTTCTTCATACATGAGCATTGACTTTTATCATGTGCTTTTTTGCATCTCATGATGGTTGCATGATTTGCCTCCACTTTTTGGTTACTCAGCTGAATAACATTGATTTTTTAAAAAAAATTTGAATGTTAAAAACCTTTGCTTTCATAGAGTAAGCCCTGTTTGGTTCTGATGTTCTTTTTTTTAATATTGTATTAGTTACTAATGTATATTTTTAACTTTTTATTTACTTAAGTAATCTCTACACCTGTCGAGGGGCTTGAACTCAACAC
>CM053611.1:37503138-37533691 GCA_028646535.1 Procyon lotor
GTTACTAATATTTTGATTAGCATTTTGGCAACTATGTTCATGAGAGAGAGTGGTCTTTATAATTTTCTTGTAATGTCAATTACAAGAATTGACAATTAATGTTTTGGTATCTTACTGATAGTTTTTGGTCTTTTTTTTTCCTTGATAATTTAGCTCAGAAGTAGTGAACATTATCTTTAAAAAGAACAATTTTTTATTGTTGAGTTTTTCTGTTTTATTGATAATTTTGCCCTTTTATTTTCTTCCTAACTTTTTTCTTTTATTTTTATGATTAATTGGCTATTATTTTTCTAGCTTCTTGAGCTGGAAGCTTAGATCACTAATTTTTCTGCCTTTTTAAAAATAAAAAAAATATTTTTATATTTTCATTTATGTGACCCTGCAAGTGCCCACAAGTTTTATTATCATTCAGTTCAGAATGTTTTCTAATTATCTTTTTTTTTCTTCATCCCATAGATTACTTAGATCCATTGTGGCTTAATTTCAAATGGGTGAGAGAATTTTAAAATTGTTTCTGTACTCTGGTGAAAAAAACATAAAATTTTCTCTTAATCTATTTGGGGTTTATAAAAAGTTTATGTGCAGTTTGTGTTATTGATGTCCAGCACATATTTTCTTATTATTTTTTTAAAATATTTTATTTATTTATTTGTCAGAGAGAGAGAGAGAGAGAGCGAGCGAGCGCACAAGCAGGCAGAGAGGCAGGCAGAGGCTGAGGGAGAAGCAGGCTCCCCGCCAAGCAAGGAGCTCGATGTGGGACTCGATCCCAGGACCCTGGGATCATGACCTGAGTCAAAAGCAGCTGTTTAACCAACTGAGCCACCCAGGCGTCCCCATATTCTCTTATAATTTGAGAAAATACTCTGAATGATTTAATCTTTGATGTTTATTGAGGCTTGTTTATAATCAAGCCTATAGTCAATTTTGGTAATATTTCATGTAGGCTTAAAAAGCTGTGTATTGTTGGATACAGTGTTCTGTGTATGTCAAGTAAGTTGGATTTTTAATTCTCTTGTTCAGATCACTTGTATACTTAAAGATTTTTTTCCTGTTTTTAAAAAATTAGCTCTTGAGAAATGTGCTTAAGATTCAAACAATTATGAAATTAGTTTGTCAGTTTTACTAAATATATTTGAAGCTATATTATTGGATACATACACATCTAGAACTATTACATCTCCTTAGTGGATCCATTCTTTCATTATTATAAAATGTCCCTTTATCTCCCAGAACATATTGCTAAGATCTATTTTGTTTAATATGGTGTAACTACATTAACTTTCTTTTGCATGTCTCTTGTAAAAGAAGCATATATAAATATATATTTTTCACACTTAGGTTTTTTTAAAAAAATATTTAATTTATTTATTTTGATAGAGTGCACACGCACAGGTACGCAGAGCAGCAGGGAAAGGCATATGCGGGCTCCGAGCAGGGAACCCGATGTGGGGCTCAATCTCAGGACCCCAGGATCATGACCTGAGCTGAAGGCAGACGTTCAAATGACTGAGCCACCCAGGCGCCTACACTTAAGCGTTTTAATTGGATTTAGTTCTTCACATTTAGTGTAACTACTTACAGAGTTGAGTTTTTCTCTCAAAAAAATGTTTTTTCTTTTCATTTGACCTATTTGTTTTTTTTTTTAAAGATATTATTTATTTATTTATTTGAGAGAGATATCACCAGTAGGCAGAGAGGCAGGCCGAGAGGGAGGGAGAAACAGGCTCCCCACGGAGCAGAGAGCCTGATGTGGGGCTCAATCCCAGGATCCTGAGATCATGACCTGAGCTGAAGGCAGAGGCTTTAACCCACTGAGCCACCCAGGCGCCCCATACTTTTTTCCTTCTTTGAACTTGTTCCAAATCTTAGAGGACCTTATACTATAACATGGAGTGCAAATAAAATTAAGCAATTACAGTGCATTTTAGTAAATGCTATATATAGGGTAACTACATTGAGATGTATTTATGCCTTACCTAAGTTTAGGAACTCTTTCCTAAAAAAGAGAGCTCTTGTGTTGGATGTTTTTCTTAAAGATTATTTATTTATTAGAGAGAGAGAGCATGGGCAGAGGGAGGAGCAGAGGGAGAGGGACAAGCAGATTTATACTCGACTCCACGACCCCGAGATTATGACCTGAGCCAAAATCAAGAGTAAGATGCTTAACAACCTGAGCTACTACCCAGGTGCCCGCTTTGCGTTGTAATTTTATTTTATTTTATTTTGTTTTATTTTCTTAAGATTTTATTTGAGGGACAGAGAGAGAGATAGCAAAAGAGAGCATGAGTGGGGTCAGGGGTAGTGGGGAGAGGGAGAAGCAGTCTCTCCACTGATCAGGACTCTAATCCCAGAACTCTGAAATCATGACCTGAGCCAAAGGCAGACGCTTATCTGACTGAGCCACTCACGCACCCGAAGAAACAGAACTTTTAAGAATTATCTAGGAAGAGAACTTTTTATGTGGGAGATGGAGAGGGAGGGTTCAAAGATGGCTCTCTGAAATTTTCCTGAGTGGATGGAAAGTAAAATGAATGGGTACTGTTACTATTAGATGATTAATCCTTTGTTTTAGACAGTTTTATTATGAGATGTGTTGGTATTGTTTTCTTTATATTTCTTGAGTTCAGACTTGGTGAGCTTCTGGGATCATCAAATTTGGGTAAATTTTGGCCATTTAAAAAATATTGTTTCTCTTTTCCTCTTTCGGGGGATACAAATTCTTTTTGCTCATGGATACTCTGCTTACTCACTCATGCTCACTTGCTCTCTCATTAAGCTAATTTTTCCTCCCGTGTTTTGTTGTGGATAGTTTCTCTCCAAGTTTGCTATTTTGGAGGGGCTAATTTTTCCTCCTGTGTTTTGTTGTGGATAGTTGCTCTCCAAGTTTGCTTTTTTTGGAGGGGCAATATCTAACTTACTGTTAAATACATCTAGTGTATTTTTCTCCTTAGACATCTTGAGAAGCTTGACTTAGGTCTTTTTATATTCAGTGTTTCTGCATAACTTTTTGTTAGAGAATACAAATCATATTTGTTTTAATGTCAGCTGATCCTAACATCTGTGCCAGTTCTGGTTGGTTTCGATTGATTGATTTTCCCCTCTCATTATGGATTTTTTTTTTCCCTTTTTTACATACCTGGTAATCTTTAATTGGATGTCAGACATTGTGAATTTTTACCTTCATTAGTACTGAATAGTTTTTGTAGTTATTTGGGAATAGTTTGAGTCTTTTGGGTCTTGCTTTTAAGGTTTGTTATGTGGGACCAGGGCTAGAATCCAGGGCTAGTCTGTAAATCTATAACATAGGTTTTATCTTAATTCACTCTTTTATTGTGAATTATTTTGCTGTTTTTTGTTAAGATGTGAAAAATGTAGTTCTGTAAATACATGTTAAGATTTTAGTGTGTGTCAGTCACTGTTCTAAATGCTTTTATGTATATTAACTCATTAATTCTCATAATGCTATGAAATAGATTTCAGTATGTTAATATTATATGTAAGAAGAATGAAGCACATAGGGGTTAAGTGACTTGCCCAGGGTTACTCAGTTTATAGATAACACAACTAGAATTCAGACTCAAGAAGTCTTGCTTTGTAGTTCATCCTCTGAGCTAGTACTATCCTAATAAATACTTGATAAACAGTGTGGGATAATTTCTTAGAAAAGGAACTCTGTGAAATTTGTATTAGTTTTGTCCCACCTCCGTTGAGATGAAATTTTTACATTTCCTTTTTTTTTTTTTTAAGATTTTATTTATTTGACAGCGAGAAACACAGCGAGAGAGGGAACACAAGCAGAGGGAATGGTAGCGGGAGAAGCAGGCTTCCTGCTGAACCAGGAGCCCGATGCGGGGCTCGATCCCAGGACCCTGGGATCACGACCTGAGCCGAAGGCAGACGCTTAATGACTGAGCCACCCAGGCGCCCCTCCTTTTTTTTTTTCCTTAAGATTTTATTTACTTATTTGAGAGAGAGACTGAGAGCACAGGCTGGGCGAGGTGGGGGAGGACAGCGAGAGAAGCAGATGCTCCACTGAGCAGGGAGCCTGACTTGAGGCTCTATCCCAGGACCCTGAGATCATGACCTGAGCTAAAGGCAGATGCTTAACTGACTGAGCCACCCAGGCTTCTCCAAATTTTATATTTTTAGTATATATCTAGTACAGTGTATGTATCTAATACATATCTAGTGTATTTTATTGTATATTTCAGAAGGTTCAGCACACTGAATTTCTTATAGGTGTTTATATGAGGTGGGAATCATCCAAGGGTTTATCTGTACATCTTTTTTTTTTATCCATACATTTTTAAAGCCAGTCACAGACCATCAGCAACACTGATAGCTGAACAAGTTGGGTTTAAGAGAGAACATATACCACTCAGAATGGTAGGGATTTTATTAAGTAGGTGTTAGAACGGACTTAATATAGAATTTGGGTTTGCTGATTTGGAAGAGAGTTCAGGGAAGCAGGCTTTCCTCTGGATTGGGTGCTGTCAGGAAGAAAGTGGGCCAAATCTGTGACCGGATATCTTAATCTTAACTAGAAGACTGAAGGAATGAAGCAGGGCCAAAGCTGTGGCTGGAAAAGGAACGGCAGTCATTTGTATTAACCCAAATAGGAAGATATTTAGTCATTTTTTTACAAGATTTTATTTATTTGACAGAGAGAGATCACAAGTAGACAGAGAGAGAGCACAAGTAGGCAGAGAGGCGGGCAGGCAGAGAGGCAGGCAGAGAGAGGGGGAAACAGGCTCCCTGTTGAGCAGAGAGCCCGATGCAGGGCTTGATCCCAAGACCCTGAGATCATTACCTGAACGAAAGGCAGAGGCTTTAACCCACTGAGCCACCCAGGCGCCCCTGTTTAGTCATTCTTGTGTCTTGAAAAATTTTATAATTTTGTCTGTTCAGACATGATTACAAAGTGGCTTTGTTTCTGTCTTGGTCCATTGTGGTCAGAGTGGCTAATCTGATGTTGGTGTTGTGTGAAATTGTTTATGTTCAGCAGAACCACAAGGCTGTACGTACTGTGTATGCCAGGTCAGTTCCTCACTGTTGGGCTACTTTTCTCTTTCTTAGTAATTTAATTTTTCACATATAAACTATGATTCATTGCAGGAAAAAGAAAAAGTGAGAAAACAAACATAAGCCAAAAGAAAAAAAGTTTAAATTACAGAAAAAAGAAAACAAAACAAAACAAAAAAGATTTAACTTTCCTCATCTTTTGTTGAATATCTTTGCAGATGTTTTTATCCTTATTTATACATAAAATATTTTTATAGATGCGAAGTTATATTATTTGTGTATTTTTATTTTTTAAAAAGATTTTATTTATTTGATAGAGAGAGATCACAAGTAGGCAGAGAGGCAGAGAGAGAAGGGGAAGCAGGCTCCCTGCTGAGCAGTGAGCCCGATGTGGGGCTCTGGGGCTCGATCCCAGGACCCTGAGCCGAGATCATGACCTGAGCTGAAGGCATAGGCTTTAACCTACTGAGCCACCCAGGCGCCCCTCATGTATTTATTTTTTACTCTAAAGGACTTACTGTGATTGTCATTTCACTGGAAGTATGTGGCTGATGTACAATAGAGAATCTTAGGGTTAGTTTCCCAATCTTTGTTACAGTAAATTGAAATATTTTATCCATACATGACATCTGAAAAAATTACAGAATAACTATTGTATGTAAATTGGCTTTGTAATAAACATGTTTTTTAATACAATTTTTAATAAAATGATTCATATTTCGTTTAAGTGCATATGCTTCTTGTCAACATTATACTATCTTTATGAAATTTAGGTGGAAAGCAATACTTGTATCTCTCTGCATACCTGAAAAAGTAGATATTTAAAATAAATATCTTTACATTAGCTCATACAATTCACCTATACTGGGTAAGGATAATAGTCAAGTCTTGTATATAATAAAAAAATTTATATAAAAACTAGTAACTGTATATTACCTTAGGAAGTACCTTTCAGATTTTCATCTGAAGATGTAAAGCCTTTTGAGATGTCATTTATCATTGTAATAATCTTCTTGAAATAGAAACATTTATATTTTTTCTCAGGCATTAAGTAAATATATGTACATTTAAAACTTCTCTGGCCTTTTTTCTTTTGCTTTTTGCGAGTTTTCTTGGGGGGGAAAAATCTCCTTAACTCTTGCTTACACTTTTACCTCTTGTCCCTTCATTCCACCTGAGAGCCTCTAAAAGCTTTGGATTATAATTGAGCAACTAGAAAAATTAATTTCAGTATCAGAGGAAAATGAAAGTTGCAATTTTTGAGTGGATTTGAACTAATACTGCTAATCATGTGTTAGCTTTTTAAATGTACCATTTGTGCTCAGATATAAAAAAAGAACTTGAAATTCTTGACTTAAGCTCTTGAAAAGTCCCAAAAGTCCCTTTTAGAAAATACTGTAGAAATCTCTACTTAAACTCTCACTTCCTCTAATTAAGGTTGTGCTTTTTTAGCCATAGCATTCAAGTTTGAATTATAACCTGAATGCTTAAAACAATTTCTAATGCATGTTGTGTTAAGTAACCTTTAAAATTAACATTTAAAATGAATTTTTATAAGTTGGAGATTTACCATGATGTGTAACTTATGGTAGATTTATATTTGTATATCATACTTGTGAACATTATCAAAGACCTTTCATATGTTATATGCCATGTTGGAGGAGAGTAGTGTCTCTGTCTTCAGAGACTTTCCAATTTATTAGAGATAGGAGAAATTGTGTGTGTGTATATATACACACATTTGCAATGATTGCAGTACAAGCATACTTTGAAATATAATAGGTATCAAAACATGGTATAGAATTACTGGAGATTCAATAATTAACACTTTTGAATCAAGAAAGACATAATGTTATAGGAATTATAACATTCCTTTTTCTTTAAATCTAGAATTAAAATTATAGACATGTTAGACAAAATTGTATTTAAAAGTTTTTTTATGGTAAAAAGTAGATACTTTCTTTTAGTTAGTATTAAATTATTTTAACCTATCTGCTGTTTCATTCGTTAAATAATTGCTTTTTCCCCTCATTTTTTTTTTCGGCAGCTTTTTACAGATGGAATCACAAATAAGCTTATTGGCTGTTACGTGAGTAATACAATGGAGGATGTAGTCCTGGTGCGAATTTATGGCAATAAGACCGAGTTGTTAGTTGATCGAGATGAGGAAGTGAAGAGTTTCCGAGTGTTACAGGCTCATGGCTGTGCACCACAACTCTACTGTACCTTCAATAATGGACTGTGCTATGAATTTATACAGGGAGAAGCATTGGATCCAAAGCATGTCTGCAACCCTGCCATTTTCAGGTACATTTCTTTTTCTAAATAATTTTTCTTTTTGAAAAATAAAAGTGTTAAGTACGCTAAGGAAATGATTTTTTAAAACTGCCTTTTCTTTCTTTGAGCAACTTTTGGTTATCTTAGAAGCTTTCTTTAGGGTTCTGTTTTGTTTTTGCTGAAGAAAAAAAATCTTTTCAACCGTTTCATCGTTGACTGCAAAAAAAAACCTGTGAGATGTAGTTTTGGATTAGTCTGCAGAGTGTCAAGGCTTCCCCTTAATTAATTAATTAATTAATTAACTTTTTAAAAAATTTAAATTCAATTAATTAATATATGGTGTATTATTAATTTCAAAGGTAGAGTTCAATGATTCATCATTGTATTATATATAACACCCACTGCTCATTACATTGTATGCCTTCCTTAATGCCTATCACCCAGTGACCCCATTCCCCACCCCCTCCCCTCCAGCTACCCTTACTTTGTTTCCTGTAATTAAGATGTCTCTTATGGTTTGTCTCCCTCTCTGGTTTCATCTTGTTTTATTTTTCCCTCCCTTCTCCTATGCTCCTGTTTGTTTCTTAAATTCCACATATGAGTGAGATCATATTTCTTTGATTGACTTATTTTGCTTAGCATAATAACCCTCTAGTTCCATCCACGTCATTGCAAATGGCAAGATTTCATTTTTTAAAAATTTATTTATTTATTTGACAGAGAAAGCATGCATGTGCGTGCATGAGTGCACAAGCAGGGAACAGCAGGCAGAGAGAGAGGGAGAAACGGCTCCCACTGAGCAAGGAGCCTGATGTGGGGCTTGATCCTAGGACCCTGGGATCATCATCCTAGCTGAAAGTAGTCATTCAACTGATTGAGCCACCCCGACACCCCCCCCCGCCTTTTTAATGGCTGAGTAATATTTGATTGTGTGTGTGTGTGTGTGTATACATACACAAACACACCACATCTTCTTTATCCATTCATCTGTTGATGGACATTTGGGCTCTTTCCATAGTTTGGCTATTGTGGACATTGCTGCTATAAACATTGGGGTGCAGATACCCCTTCGGATCACTACATTTGTATCTTTAGGGTAAATACCCAGTAGTGCAATTGTTGGGTTATAGGGTAGCTCCCTTTTTGAAGAACCTTTATATTGTTTTCCAGAGTGGCTGTACCAGTTTGCATTCCTACTAGCAGTATAAGAGAGTTCCGTTTTCTCTGCATCTTTGCCAACATTTGTTGTTTCCTGACTTGTTAGTTTTAGCCATTCTAACGGGTGTGAAGTGATCTTCTTAATTTTTTAAAGTAGTGCTTGGACTAAAGCATTACACATTTTTTTTTTTAACTAGCATTTAAAAAAAAATTTATTAGTTCAGTGTTACAAGATTCATTGTTCATGCACCACACCCAGTGCTTCATGCAATATGTGCTCTCCTCTGTACCCACCACCAGGCTCACCCAACTCCCCATCCCCCTCCCCTCCAAAACCTTCAGTTTCTCAGAGTCCACAGTCTCTCATGGTTTGTCTCCACATCCGATTTCTCCCAGTTCATCCTTCCTTCCCTTCTAATGTCATCCATATTTTTCCTTATGCTCCAAACGTAAGTGAAACCCTATGATAATTGACTTGTCTCTCCTTGACTTATTTCACTCAGCATAATCTCTTCCAGTCCCATCCATGCTGATATAAAAGTTGTGTATTCATCCTTTCTGATGCAGGCATAATATTCCATTGTATATATGTACCATATCTTCTTTATCCATTCATCTTTTGAAGGGCTCTTTCCACAGTTGGGCGATTGTGGCCATTGCTGCTATGAACATTGGGGTGCATGTGGCCCCATTACACATTTCTTATCACTAACTTTTGTAATTCAGTTGCTCATATTTTCAGAGTTTCTGCTTACTAAGATTCTTTTAACTCTGTTAACACTGTTACTTTTAAAACTCTTTAATTCAGTGTATTATGTTACTTTTTATTAAACTTTAATTCAGTACATTGTTTTCTGTAAGAATAATTTCTTGTATATGCTGGGTCATTTTTCCAAAATTAAAGTCTTTTACAGTTCTTTTTCTGCTTTTAAAAATTAGGGAATGAGCTTGATTTGAAAACTGCAAATTCATTCATAGTTTAAACCAAAAGTTCTCAAACATTTTGTTCTCAAGACCCCTTTACAACCCTTAAAGGTTATTGAAGACCTAAAGAGTTTTTGTGAGTTATATCTCTCAGTATTTACCATGTTAGAAATTGAAACAGCTTTTTTTGAATATAAGAATATCAAGCACATATTGTTAGCTGTCAGAGCGATAACATTATCACACCACTTCATGTAGCTTCTTGAAAACTACACCATGTACTCATGAGAGAATTAGAGTGAAAAAGGTAAATAATATCTTAGGAAAGTAGTTTTATCTTCATAAACCTGGAGGGTTTTAGTTAAACATAAAACAAAGGGTTTGAATCTCTAGGGATCCTGGATCATATATATATATATATTTTTTTTTTTATATATATATATATTTTTACATGTTATTTATTTACTTGAGAAAGAGAGAGAGAGCAAGTGTGTACAGGTGAGTGAGTGTGAGCAGGAGCAGGGGGAGGGGCAGTGCGTTAGGGAGAGAGAAGCAGACTCCCCACTGAGCAGGGAGTCTGATGCAGAAGGTCCATCACAGGATCCTGGGATCATAACCTGAGCTGAAGGCAGTTGCTTAAGGGACTGAGCCACCCAGTCCCCCCTTCTTTTTTCTTTTCTTTTCATTTCATTTCATTTTTTTTTTTTTTAAGATTTTATTTGACAGAAAGAGATCACAGGTAGGCAGAGGGAGAGGGGGAAGCAGGCTCTCTGCTCTGCTGAGGTGGGGGCTCGATCCCACGACCCTGAGATCATGACCTGAGCTGAAAATAGAGGCTTTAACCCACTGAGCCACCCAGGTGCCCCAGTCTAGTCTTGTCCCTTCCTTTCCTCTCCCCTCCCCTCCCCTCTCCTTCCTTTCTTTTTCTTTCTTTCTTTCTTTTTATATTTATTTACTAGAAAGATAGCCTGGACCATATTTTAAGAGTTACTTCATTAACTGATGAAAATGGAATGGCTCAGTATTTACCTATTTTAAACTGGTTTCAAATAATATTTAAAAATATTTTGGCGTGGAAATCTATCTACTCAAATCCCAGTTTTTAACCAGATAAAAATCTCTTCCCTTATGTGAGTGTACTGTTTAGAATGTATTGAAGGACTCTGATTAATAGATAATATGTTTTTTTGTGTGTGTGTCACATTTTTTGTGGTCTTCAGGTTTGTGTGCATGTGTGTATATCAGATTCATTTATAAATCCTCAATCTTTTTTTTAAATATTTATTTGAGAGAGAGTGACGGAGGGGGGAGAGAGAGAGTGAGTGAGCGAGCGCACATGAGCAGGGGCAGAGGGAGAGGGAGCAGTGGACTCCTCTGCTGAGTAGGGAGTCCCATATGGGGTTCGATCCCAGGATCCTGGGATCATGACCTTAGTGGAAGGCAGATGTTTAATTGACTGAGCCGCCCAGGTGTCCCTATAAATTCTGAATCTTGTTCACAATGTTTGAGATACATCTAAATAATAGGATTAAAAGTGATTAGATGCATAAGTGAGGCCAAAGGAAAAGCTGGAGTTAGATTCATATACAAAAAGTATATTCCATAAGGTTATTAGAGAAGGGCCATATGAGCTTTCTGGTAACTAAGGCAGGGAGAAGAATACTAGTTTTAAGAGTCAGTGTCCAAAAGATATAAGAAGAAAGTCGCTTAAGGGTAAAACCACTTTTCCTGGTGTGGCAGTCTTACTTGCCTTATAAAACCCATACTTTTATGCATTTGACGTTGATATTCCTAAACTGTCTTTAATACACCAAATTTAAACTTTCAGTTGAACTATCAGCAGTGGTTACTGTTTACTGGTCATAAGTTCATACATATTTAGATTTCTCCCTTCTGTTTACTCTGTGGTCTCACAATGGAAAGTGGATACCTAGCACAGTTTTTTTTTTCCTCTTTGAGTGATTGTGGAATGTTATGGAATCTAAAGCCATGTGAAATTCTATATATGGCATTATATCTCTGTCACTAAGGATGCACAATGGAACCAGACTGCTTCAGATTTATGGTCTGTGTGAATTTAGCCATAGTCCTTAAACATTTTGTGCCTCAGTGTCCTTATCTAAAAAATGAGAATAATACTACTACTTACTTCTAGGGTTGTTGTAAGGATTAAAGTTGTTAGTATATGTAATAAGTTTAGAACAAGGCCTGGCATATGTTAAACACTACGTAAATGTTAGCTTTTATAATTATTATACTTTTTTTTCCTCAAGACATTTCACATTTTATCTGACTTAGGCACATCTTCTAATAATTTGGACGTTAAAGTATTATTTAGGCAAATTATGGGTATTACTAATCAGTTGACTTTATTATGCTTTTATTACTTATTTAAAGATTTTGTTTGTTTGAGTGAGAGAGAAGAGTTGTGCAAGCACAAGCATGGGGAGAGGAGATGCAGACTCCCTCTGAGTAGAGAGTCTGATGTGGGGCTCGATCCCAGGACCCTGGGATCTAAACTGACCTGAGCTGAAGGCAGATGCTGATCCCACTGAGCCACCCAGGCGTCCTTTATTGTGCTTTTAGAAACATAGTTTCTGAATTTTAAAATTCATAGACATTTTTGCTGTTATGTACTATTTATTATAACATTCTGTAGTATTCCTTGAGGTGTACTCAAGCAGCACATTGATGTAGCATAGCAAGTAATTTTTGCTACCACTAAACCCCCCTTCTTGTTTGTGATAGACAAAACTAACCAGTCTTGGAGCTCCTTACTTCTGAACATAGATGAGATTTCAGAATCTTTCTCAACTAAGTGATTGTGGGTAATTACTATGCATGAGTTGTTCCTTGTTTTGATTTTTATTTTAACTTCCTCTAAGAGACCATTTTATATTAAAAAGTCAAGATTTTAGGGGCGCCTGAGTGGCTCAGTTGGTTAAGCATCGATTCTTGGTTTCAGCTGAGGTCATAATCTCATAAACCATGGGATGGAATCCTGGGTTGGGCTCCACACTCAGCGTGGAATCTGCTTGAAGACATTCTCCCTCTGTCCCTCCCCCCAACTCAGGTGCTTGCTCTCTCTCAAATAAATAAATAAATAAATCTTTAAAAAAAAAAAAAAAAAGCTGGGGCTCCTGGGTGGCTCAGTCAGTTACGTGGCTACCTCCAACTCAGTTCATGATCCCAGGTCCTGGGATCCCTGGGATCAAGCCTGGCAAGCCTCCCTGCTCAGTGGGGAATCTGCTTCTCCCTATCCATCTGCCTGCCTCTCTTCCTACTTGTGATCTATTTCTCTCTGTCAAATAAATAAATAAAATCTTTAGAAAAAAAAAGTTGCATGCTTTTATTAAAAAAAAGTCAAGATTTTATTTTTAATTGATACTAAGAGAAATGATATATTAAAGTGATGTTGTCTAACACTGATACAACACTTAATATGAACTGGACACTTTTCTAAATACCTTTGTGTGTGTGTATTTGTTTTTAAAGATTTATTTATTTTAGAGAGAGATTGAAAGGGGAGGAGCAGAAGGAGAGGGAGAGAGAGAATCTCGAGTAGACTCCCAACTGAGCAGGGAGCTTGAAGCAGAGCTTCAGCTCATAACCTGAGCTGAAATCAAGAGTTGGATGCTTAACCGACTGAGCCACTCAGGTGCCTGAATAATTATAGTATTTGATCAAGAACTGAAGTTTTGCCAAAGCTCACTTTGGTATTTGATACTATGTCATAATATGTTTGCATTAAATTAACTATATGACATTCAGAAAAAGATAGAACTGTGGAGACACTAAAAAGGTCTAAGGGTTACAAAGGGTTAGTGGGGAAGGAGGGATGGATTGGTGAAACAGGATTTTTAGGGCAGTGAAAATGTCTGTATGATACTTTATGATGGATATCTGTCATAAATTTATTCAAACCCATAGAATGTACACCACTAAGTGTGTACCCTGGTGTAAACTATGGACTTTGGGTGTCAGTGTGGGTTCTTTAGTTGCAACAAATGGCGCTACTCTGGTGTTGATAATGGAGGAGGTGATGCTCGTGTTGGATAAGTGGGCATTTGGGAAATCTCTGAATCTTCCCTTCAATTTTGCTGTGAACCTAAAACTACTCTAAAAAGTCTACTAGAAGAAGCCTTTTCCTATACTTTCAGTTAGATCTACTTATTTAGAATATACGATACTAAAGCAGGCATGTACATATTTCATTAAAAATTGCTGTTAGAGACGAAATAGCAATACTTTAAGTTCTATTACATTTGGCTTGAAATGAATAATACACTGAGTTGACTCACAATTTTGGAAAAAAGCAGAAGGGAGTTTGAGAAAGGAAGGAATAGAAGATGACAGTAAGAATATAGTTAATTGACATTATGGAAGTAGTTAATACTGGCTCTTTATTTTGCAATTAAATTTATTTCAGGTAATGTAATTCTCTCATGGTATAGTTAAATGTTCAGACAGTTTTGTTAGTTACTGCAAAACAGAAAATACAGAAGGAACTAGTTGAGGAAAGTGCATATTTTTTTTTTTTAAAGATTTTTATTTATTTATTTGACAGAGAGAGTGAGATCACAAGTAGGCAGAGAGAGAGGGGGAAGCAGGCTCCCTGCTGAGCAGAGAGCCCGATGTGGGGCTCCATCCCAGGATCCTGAGATCATGATCTGGGCCGAAGGCAGAGGCTTTAACTCACTGAGCCACCCAGGCTCCCCGAGGGAAGTGCATATTAATAAAATAGCTGAATTATAAATGATTTCAAAAGGAATGTTTTATTGTTTTTGAGTATGTATAGTGAAGTACTTATTAAAAAAAATATCAAGTAAGCAATTGAATGAATGATAGTTCTAGAGCCCGAAGAGGAGGTTAGGGATATAAATATAGGATAATGTGCTTTATGTACTTATCTTTTCTCCTTTAAAAAATGAATTTCATATATTTATGATAAAAAGAGTCATTTATCAATTAATAGGGCTTATTACTAATTTTGGATTAGTGAGGTATAACATTTTGAGCCATTGTTATTAGGTAAACTGATATGCAGCCAACAGTAAATGTTTATTGAGCCTTAGATCAAAGTCCACAGTGCTCTCTTGCTATGGTTCATTCAGACATAGCTACTTGCCTGTATTATGATTATTCTTGAGTATCTGCTTTGAATATTAAAAATCTGATATATATTTATGTTTAGTTGAGGGAAAAAAAAAGAATTCAGTTAGTCCCTGCTCTCCTTCCAAGTAATTTGCAGTGTGTGACAGGCAACAATCTTGGAAAAAAATAACCAAATAGTATACACAGAAGAACAGAAAAGGTTTTAAGAAAAAAGTACAGGTAGTTTACTGTGGTGTACATGGGAAATTAGGCAGTGTTTCACTGAGATCACATTTGAACTGGACTTTAAAAGAAGAGGCAGAGCATATGGAAGACGCAGTGAGGGAATGGTATGATGGATAAAGACGAGTTGCACCAGGTTAACATTTAACTAGTAATTCAGCTTTTGAAATTTATCATGATTTTATTTGAACTTTTCTGTGTCAATCAAGCACTACAGAGATACTCAGAAAATTATTAAAAATTCACAATTGTTTAGGAATTTTCTCATCAAGTATTTCAAGAAACTTGCCTTTTGCTATTGCAAGAAACTTGTCTTTTGCTAGGAATCCTGTCTGCAGTTTAATTAAAAACCACCCAAGAACAGGCATAATGGGATGAAATGCAGTTTAAAATTAATTATTGCACATTTATCAAAAAGCATAAGTAGAAAACAGTGACTTCCAGTGCTGGAATATATTGTAGTGGAACATTGTGTACATTGTGACTTACAAGTAATACTGGTAATGTTCTTTTGGAAATTAATAGGGCAATATATACAGGGGTGCCTGGGTGGCTCAGTGGGTTAAAGCCTCTGCCTTTGGCTCAGGTCATGATCTCAGGGTCTTGGGATGGAGCCCCACATCGGGATCTCTGCTCAGCCGGGAGCCTGCTTCCCCCTCTCTCTGCCAGGCCTCTCTGCCTACTTGTAATCTCTTCTCTCTGTCAAACAAATTAAAATCTTAAGAAAAAATAGGGCAATATATAATTCATAAAAGAAAGTTATATGTTTATGTCATGACAACTCTTATATTCCAAATAACCAAGGCACATCACAAATATTATGCTACTATTGAAATGATAATTTTGAATATTGTCTAAAATACGCAGAATGGCTGCAGAGTTAAGAGGGAAAAAATCAGTTTAATAGCTGAACTGTGGCTATAATCACAATAACTGGCTTCTATGAAAATCTAAAGGGTGTATGTAAAAATGAAGTAAACTATTGGAGTGGTAGGATTAGGGATTATTTTTCAATTAAAAAAATTCCTGTTATTGTTAAAATGCTCTTAATTTTTCTTTAAAAGATTTTATTTGAGAGCACAGAGGAGGTGGGGAGCAGGGAGCTGGGCATGGGGCTCTATCTCAGGATCCTGGGATCATGACCTGATATGAAGGCAGCCACTCAGCCGGTTGAGCCACCCAAGCACCCCATGCTCTTAATTTTTTGAAAAGTTTCCAAGAGTAGGACAATTAGTATTACTGGATATTTAAGAAAGTTTTCTGAAGTCTTGAAATTTTTGAATATTTTGCTTTATTGAGGATGGAATTTTATTATTTATTTATTTATTTATTTATAAAATATTGCAACATATTTTTTTTTCAAATTTTATTTATTTATTTGACAGAAAGAGATCACAAGTAGGCAGAGAGGCAGGCAGAGAGAGGAGGGGGGAAGCAGGCTCCCTGGTGAGCAGAGAGCCTGATGCGGGGCTCGATCCCAGGACCCTGAGATCACGACCTGAGCTGAAGGTAGAGGCTTTAACCCACTGAGCCACCCAGGTGCCCCTATTTATTTATTTTTTTAAAAGATTTTATTTTTTTATTTGACAGAGATCACAAGTAGGCAGAGAGGCAGGCAGAGAGAGGGGGGGAAGCAGGCTCCCTGCTGAGCAGAGAGCCCAGCGCGGGGCTCGATCCCAGGACCCTGAGATCATGACCCGAGCCCAAGACACAGGCCTTAAGCCACTGAGCCACTCAGGCACCCCAGGATGGAATTTTAAAGTATTATTTGCCTTGATGTTAGTGTAGTGAAGGCTCACTGTTTTTGGGTGGGGGCAAGTTTTTTTAAAATTTAAATTCAGCTAATTAACATAAAATGTGTTACTGGTTTCTTAGGTAGGCATCAGTGATTTATCTGTCTTAAATAGTACTCAGTGCTCATTACATCACGTCCCCTCCTTAATGCCCATCACCCAGCGACACCATCTCTTCACCCCCTCTCTCCAGCAACCTTCAGTTTATTTCCTAGGATTAAGAATCTCTTATGGTTTATTTCCCTCTCTGGTTTCTTCTTGTTTCATTTTTTCCTCTCTTCCCTTATGCACCCTTTGTTTTTTAAGTTCCACATATGAGTGAGGTCATATGGTAATTGTCTTTCTCTGATCGACTTATTTCGCTTAGCATAATATCCTCCAGTTCATTTACGTTGTTGCAAATGGCAAGATTTCCTTTTTTTTTTTTTTTGATGGCTGAGTAATATTCCATTGTATATATATATGCCACATCTTCATTACCCATTCATCTGTCGATGGACATCTGGGCTCTTTCCATAGTTTGGCTGTTGTAGACACTGCTGCTATAAACATTGGGGTGCATGTGCCTCTTTGGATCACTACATTTGTATCTTTGGGGTAAATACCCAGTAGCACAGTTCCTCGGTTGTAGGGTAGCTCTATTTTTATCTTTTTGAGAAACATCCATATGGTTTTCCAGAGTGGCTGTACCAGCTTGCATTCCCACCAACAGTGTAGGAGGGTTCCCCTTTCTTTGCATCCTTGCCAATGTCTATCCTTTCCTGACTTGTTAATTTTAGCCATTCTGACTGGTGTGAGGTGGTATCTTATTGTGGTTTTGATTTCTGTTTCCCTGATGCCGAGTTGATATTGAGCACCTCTTCGTGTGTCTGTTGGCCATTTGGATGTCTTTACAGAAATGTGTGTTCATATCTTCTGCCCATTTCTTGATTGGATTATTTGTTCTTTGGGTATTGAGTTTGAGAAGTTCTTAATGGATTTTGGATACTAGCCCTTTACGTGATATGTCATTTGCGAATATCTTCTCCCATTCTGTTGGTTGTCTTTTGGTTTTATTGACCGTTCCCTTTGTTGTGCAAAAGCTTTTGATCTTGATGAATTCCCAATAGTTCATTTTTGCCCTTGCTTCCCTTGCCTTTGGAGATGTTTCTAGGAAGAAGTTGCTGTGCCTGAGGTCGAACAGGTTGCTGCCTGAGTTCTTCTCAAGGATTTTGATGGATTCCTGTCTCATCTTGAGGTTTTTCATCCATTTTGAGTCTATTTTTGTGTGTGGTGTAAGGAAATGGTCCAGTTTTCCCAACACCATGTGTTGAAGAGACTGTCTTTTTCCCATTGGACATTCTTTTCTGCTTTGTTGAAGATTAGTTGACCATAGAGGTGAGAGTCCACTTCTGAGTTCTCTATTCTGTTCCATTGATCTATATGTCTGTTTTTGTTTTTGTTTTTTTTAAAGATTTTATTTATTTATTAATTTGACGGAGAGAGAGAGAGATCACAAGTAGGCAGAGAGGCAGGCAGAGAGGGAGGCGGGGGGGGGGGGAAGCAGGCCTCCTGCTGAGCAGAGAGCCTGATGTGGTGCTCGATCCCAGGACCCTGAGATCATGACCTGAGCCGAAGGCAGAGGCTTTAACCCACTGAGCCACCCAGGCGCCCCTATGTGTCTGTTTTTGTGCCAGTACCTTGCTGTCTTGTTGATTACAGCTTTGAAATAAGAGCTTGAAGTCCAGAATTGTGATGCCACCAACTTTGGTTTTCTTTTTCAACATTCCTCTAGCTATTCGGGGTCTTTTCTGGTTCCATACAAATTTCAGGATTATTTGTTCCATTTCTGTGGGAAAAAATGATGGTATTTTGATCGGGATTACATTGAATATATAGATTGCTCTAGGTAGCATAGACATTTTTACAATATTTGTTCTTCCAAACCATGAGCATGGAACCTTTTTTCATTTCTTTGTGTGTTCCTCACTTTCTCTCGTGAGTACTCTAGTTTTCTGAGCACAGGTCCTTTGCCCCTTCGTTAGATTTATTCCTAGGTATCTTATGGTTTTTGGTGCAATTGTAAATGGGATTGACTCCTTAATTTCTTTTTCTTCCATCTCGTTGTTGGTGTATAGAAATGCAACTTATGTCAATGCATTTATTTTACATTCTGCCTCTTTACTGAATTCCTGTATGATTTCTAGTAGTTTTGAGGTGGAGTCCTGGATTTTCCACATAAAGTATCGTATCATCTGCAGAGAGTGAGAATGTGAGTTTGTCTTTGCTGATTCATATGCCTTTCTTTTTTTGTCTGATTGCTGAGGCTGGGACTTCTAGTACTGTGTTGAATAGCAGTGGGCATCCCTTCTGTGTTCCTGACCGTAGGGGAAAATCTCATGTTTTTCCCCATTCAGAATGATACTCGCTGTGGGTTTTTCATAGATGGCTTTGATGATATTGAGGTGTGTACTCTTTAGCCCTACAGTGTGAAGAGTTTTAATCAAGAAAGGATGCTATACTTTGTCAAATGCGTTTTCAGCATCAATTGAGAGTATCATATAGTTATTGTTCTTTCTTTTATTAATGTATTGTATCACATTGATTGATTTGCGGATGTTGAACCAACCTTGCAACCCAGCAATAAATCCCACTTGGTCGTGGTGAATAATCCTTTTAATGTACTGTTGGATCCTGTTGGCTAGTATTTTCGTGAGAATTTTTGTAGCCATGTTCATCAGGGATATTTGTCTGTAATTCTCCTTTTTGGTGGGGTCTTTCGTTTTGGGATCAAGGCAGTGCTGGCCTCAAAAATGGGTTTGGAAGTTTTCCCTACATTTCTATTTTTTGGAACAGTTTCAGAAGAATAGGTATTAATTCTTCTTTAAATGTTTAGTAGATTTCCCCTGGGAAGCTATCTGACCTGGGCTCTTGTTTGTGGGAGATTTTTGATTACTGCTTCAATTTCTTTGCTGGTTATGGGCTTGTTTAGGTTTTCTATTTCTTCTTGGTTCAGTTTTGGAAGTTTATATGTCTCTAGGAATGCATCCATTTCTTCCAGATTGGCTAATTTGCTGGTGTATAGTTGTTCATATATGTTTTTATAATTGTTTGTGTTTCTTTGGTGTTGGTTGTGATCTCTCCTCTTTCATTCATGATTTTATTAATTTGGATCCTTTCTCTTTTCTTTTTGATAAGTCTGGCCAGGGGTTTATCAATCTTATTAATTCTTTCAGAGAACCAGCTCCTAGTTTCATTGTTCTACTGTTCTTTTGATTTCTGTTTCATTGATTTCTGCTCTGATCTTTATTATTTCTCTTTTCCTGCTGGGTTTAGACTTTATTTGCTATTCTTTCTCCAATTCCTTTAGGTGTAGGGTTAGATTATGTCCGACTTTTCTCGTTTCTTGAGAAAGGCTTGTATTGCTCTGTATTTTCCTCTTAGGACCACCTTTGCTGTAACCCAAAGAGTTTGAACTGCTGTGTTTTCATTTTCATTTGTTTCCATGAATTTTTAAAATTCTTTTTTAATTTTGTGTTTGATCCATTCATTCTTTAGTAGGATGCTCCTTAGCCTCCATGTATTTGAGTTCTTTCCAACTTTCCTCTTGTGATTTAGTTCCAGGTTCAAAGCATCGTGGTCTAAAAATATGCGGGGAATGATCCTAGTCTTTTGGTACTGGTTGAGACCTGTTTTGTGACCCAGGATGTGATCTATTTCAGAGAAAGTTCCGTGTACACTGGAGAAGAATGTGTATTCTGTTGCGTTGGGATGGAATGTTCTAAATATATCTGTGAAGTCCATCTGGTCTGGTGTGTCATTTAAGCCCTTCTTTCTTTCTTTCTTTTTTTTTTTTTTTAAGATTTCATTTATTTATTTGACAGAGTGAGAGAGATCACAAGTAGACAGAGAGGCAGGCAGAGAGAGAAGGTCAAGTAGGCTCCCTGCTGAGCAGAGCCCTATGCGGGGCTTGATCCTGGGACCCTGAGATCCTGACCTGAGCCGAAAGCAGAGGCTTTAACCCACTGAGCCACCCAGGTGCCCCTAAGCCCTTATTTCTTTCTTGATCTTTTGCTTAAATGATCTGTCCATTTCAGTGAGGGGTTGGTGTTGAAGTCTCCTACTTACATTGTATTATTGTCCATGTGTTTCTTTGATTTTGTTATTAATTGGCTTATATAATTGGTTGCTCCCATGTTAGAGACATAAATATTTAAAATTTTTAGATCTTATTGGATAGACCCTTTAAATGTGATATAGTGTCCTTCCTCATGTCTTATTATAGTCTTTGTTTTAAAATTGAATTTGTCTGATAGAAGGATTGCCACCCCAGCTTTCTTTGGATGTCAATTAGCTCGATAAATAGTTTTCAACCCCTCATTTTAAATCTGGAGGTGTCTTTGCGTCTAAAATGAGTGTCTTGCAGACAGCATATCAATGGGTCTTTCTTTTTTTATCCAATCAGATACCCTGTGTCTTTTGATTGGGGCATTTAGCCCATTTACATTCAGGGTAACATTGGAAAATATGAATTTAATGCCACTGTATTGCCTGTAAGGTGACTGTTAGTGTATATTGTCTCTGTTCCTTTCTGGTCTGTGTTACTTTTGGGCTTTCTCTTTACTTAGAGGACCCCTTTCAATATTTTTTGTAGGGCTGGTTTGGTGATTGCAAATTTTTTTAGTTTCTGTTTGTCGTGGTAGCTTTTTTTTTTTTTTTTTTTTTTTTTTTTAGGTTTTATTTATTTATTTGACAGAGAGGAGAGAGATCAGACGTAGGCAGAGAGGCAGGCAGAGAGAGAGGGGGGAAGCAGGCTCCCTGCTGAGCAGAGAGCCCGACACGGGGCTCGATCCCAGGACCCCAAGATCATGACCTGAACAGAAGGCAGAGGCTTTAACCCACTGAGCCACCTAGGCGCCCCTGTCCTGGTAGCTTTTTATGTCTCCTATTTTCAGTGACAGCCTAGCTGGAGAAAGAGTTCTTAGCTGCATATTTTTCTTATTTAGTACCCTGAATATATCATGCCAATTCTTTCTGGCCTGCAGGGCCAGGTCTCTGTGGATAGGTCTGCTGCCAATCTAATGTTTTTACCGTTGTAGGTAAAAACTGTCCCAAGAGGCTTTCACAATTTTCTCTTTGTCTCTGAGATTTTTATATTTTACTATTAAATGTCGGGTTATTGACCTATTTTTATTGATTTTTGAGGGGAGTTCACTGGATCTCCTGGATTTTGATACCTGTTTTCATCCCCAAATTAGGGAAGTTCTTGGCTATAATTTGCTGCAATATACCTTCTATCCCCCTTTATTCTTCTGGGATCCCAATTATTCCAATATTGTCTTGCTTTATGGTATCACTTAACCTCTCGAATTCTCTCCTCGTGATCCAACTTATTTCTCTTTTGTATGCTTATTCTTATGTTAGTATTTGCTGTTCTTAGTTCTACAGATACAAAGATAGCATAGATGCCAGCATACACAGCTTCAAATTATTTTATTGTTGAATAAAGAAGATTGATTCTGACCTCATAAAATCTTAATGTTTGTTCAGGAAATTTGTCTTTAACACAGTTATAGAAATTAACTTCTGGAACCCATTTATCTGCCCCGTTACCTTTTTACTTTAGTTCCCTTTTGTCCTTTAACCTCATTGACGAGGCTCAAACTTCAAATTGTATCTCTGATTAATGTCTAATATGGGCCTTGAAATCATTTATAATTGTGTATTGGTCCTAACCATTGTTTATGTAATCAGAATAGACCACCTACTTCCAGATACTCAACCTCTTTTGGACACAATATTTATTCACTGAATTAATGTAGGTGTTTCTTTCTGCTGATGCTTTAAATATTTGTTTGCCTTTCCTTTGTGAGAGTTGACTTGACAGATTATTTTGACTCTCATATTAGGTAAAAATGAAATCATGTTATAATTCATGTTATAAAATGAATTCACACTAAGTTATTTTAGTTTACTCATGAATAAATATGAACTCTGTGATGCTTAACATTTTCTTTTTATGCTGTTTTGTTTTAAAACAGGCTAATAGCACGTCAGCTTGCTAAAATCCATGCTATCCATGCACACAATGGCTGGATTCCCAAATCTAATCTATGGCTAAAGATGGGAAAATATTTCTCTCTCATTCCCACAGGATTTGCAGATGAAGACCTTAATAAAAGGTAGATTTACTTTTACATTTGAAATTGTTTTACCTTATTTGCTATAAAGTTTTCAAGATAGCTTATAATGTTTTTGTGTATATAATCTAGTTTGGTCTGTCTTCTCATTTGATTAAATTTGCACTGATTTTCAGTGGCACTACATTAATATGACTGTCTCTCTACCCCAGTCAATTCAAAAACAAAATAGAACAACAACAACAAAACCCTACAAAAACCTGGGGTAAGGGTGGGGAATGGTTAGGAACAAATAAAGAACATTTGTTTGGAAGTAAACATAATATAATGATTGCTATGAATGGTACTTTTTGCACAGACTGAGTTGGCCATGGAGCTCTTTTTAAAATAATTCTTTTTTTCAGAACTGTTTAAATAGACCGATAGATTTGCATTGAGACAGTGTAGTAATATTAGAATGTGAAAAGGTTTGGTGGATTGTCTTAGTTTACTCAAACTATTTAAGTCCTAGATAATAAGGTTGAAAATTCAATTATTGGAGTCTTACTCAGCTTTAGTAAATCTGATTCCCAGCTTCCAGGTAAGGTATTTCATTGTTTTTATTAGAAGTTTGTAAATTAAAAAAAAAAAGTTTGTAAGTTAGCATGTAGAATCTAAATTATATGAACATGTTTTTATAGTATGATTATTACTGGTACAAAAATTAGGAATCCTGTTTTCTCCTTTATATCTAAAACATACTCCCAACTCTTGTATTCAGGAATTTTTCATTTTGAGAACAGTAGAGACGGGCAGGACCTATAGAGTTTTTCTTATTTCTTTTTATAATTCATAATTCTTTTTACTTCTTATAATTCATTGTTCTGTTGAGTTATTATTTCAGAGTTTAGTTTGATTCAGTGTATATGTTTTTATTTGCAGGTAGTTTGTCAAACTTTGAATTTGTTAGGGATAGTATACCCTTTTAACTGGGATAGGCAAACATCTGTAAATGTGTTCATTTTGCTAGATACTCAAAAAATATCAGCATAAAAACAAAATCTTCCTTTTTTTTTTTTTTTAAAGATTTTATTTATTTGACAGAGAGAAACATAGTGAGAGAGGGAACACAAGCAGAGGGAATGGTAGCAGGAGAAGCAGGCTTCCCTCTGAGCAGGGAGCCCGATGCAGGGCTCGATCCCAGGACTCTGGGATCATGACCTGAGCTGAAGGCAGATGCTTAATGACTGAGCCATCCAGGCGCCCCCAAAATCTTCTTTTGAAATAACTATTTTACTGAAAAATTTTAAAATGAGGAAGTAGATGGCAGTGTAGTGAATGTATGATTTTCTCAACTTTTTAAGATATCAGTATAGTATTGCATGGGTTAAGAGTATAAGACTCTGGAGCCAGACTGCCTAGGATGAAACCTTAATTCTGCCAGTTAACAATTCTGCTTTGTTACCTTAGGCAGAAGTAAAATGGAAATACAAAAGTAGTATATTTACCTTTTAGAGTTTTTATGAGCATTGACTGAGTTAGTATATACAAAGTATGTAGAACAGTGTGCAAAAAGCACCCTGCCCTAATAGATAATATACAACTAAAACATTAAAAACAATTAAATATTAAAAAATCTGTTCGTATTCTGTTTTTTGTTTGTATATGATTGTACTTATCATGTTCAGTCCTTTTAGTTCTTTTATTTCTACTCAACTCTGTACCTTTCAAATGGATTCTTGAACCATTATACCATCTTGAAGAGTGTATAATGATTACTTTTGGTAGCTGTGTGTAAAGAAGAATACAGTAGTGAGATAATGTGGCAGTCACCACCTGAATAGGCAAATTCATTAAAGTTAAGTTCATTGATAAATAATCTTTATTATATTGTAAAATGGAAAAGTAAGATTGCAGTTTTTGAGAGACTGAAGAGAAAGAATGAAGAAAACTTGGCTTAAAGTGTTAAGGGAAGAGAAAGAATAAGCTAATGGCAATTTTTTAAGCCACATGGTGCTATTGAGGAATGAGTGGTAGCACTCTATTTTTGTTTCATTTTACTTTTATTAGATAAATATACATTTAGTGTAATAAATAACTCAGAAGATTGTAGGATTAAAAAGCCATGATCTCCAGTCCTGTTTGCCACTCTACCTACCACATTTCCCAGGCTCACTACTCTGAGATGGTTTCTAT
The DNA here is from genome assembly GCA_028646535.1 of Procyon lotor. Taxonomy (NCBI): domain Eukaryota; kingdom Metazoa; phylum Chordata; class Mammalia; order Carnivora; family Procyonidae; genus Procyon; species Procyon lotor. The sequence goes on from CM053611.1 coordinate 37,527,944, forward strand.
AATAGATAATGGAGTATTTTATGATATGATTGTCAAAGAATAATGTCTGATGATTATCATAGAACTGATAAGATTTATCAATAGTAGATCATGTCTATTGACTTTGATAGGTAAATTAAGCTGATTTGGACTGCATTCACCCTTCAGAGCTTGAAATAGATGTTTAAGTTTCTTTAATAAACTGTCTTTATAACTTTGATATACTTAAACTTCTTTTTATTAAACTCTTTGTGTCTTGGAGATAAATGTAAAACATTAAGAATAGTGCTCACTAAATGTTAGCTGTTAAGTATATATGTAACTTTCCTCCTCCAATTTTGTAATAATAGATTTTTTACTTTTCTGCCCTGCATTTTAACTTGCTTAGTTTGTTTTATTTATATTAAGTTCATTAAATAAAGATTTTCCAGTATTCCAGCTTTTGAAATAATTGGCTTGGATTAATTCAGGAGTCTGTGCAATTGAATGGAAAGAATTTACTAAAAATAGATGTTAGTCTTTAAACTTGAAAAAAGTCATTAGTATAAGCAATATATAACTCTTTTTTTTTTTTTTTTTAAACTAAAAGGTTCTTAAGTGATATCCCAAGCTCTCAGATTCTTCAGGAAGAAATGACTTGGATGAAGGAGATTCTTTCCAACCTAGGCTCACCTGTTGTGCTTTGCCATAATGACCTATTGTGTAAGAATATAATCTACAATGAGAAACAAGGTAGGTATCTGACCTTAGCAGTAAGTAAAGTTGATTTCTTTGATGTTCTTAATGGTCCTTTGATCTTTGTACCCACTAAATTTTAATTCAGATGTAAGGATTAAAAACATGAAGTCTTTAAAGATTTTCTTTTAGATTGTAAAGTCATGGTAACTGTGCTAAATTAGGAATATATATTCTCTATGTTTGTATAAAATATGTTTCTTAGAAAGTTTGTGAGAAAAAAAAAAAGAAAGTTTGTGGTTCTTATTAAGAGTTTTAAATGTTTAAATTTAACTGTGAAACCTATTTGGAAATTCATGGTTTGAAAATGTACCTGTTTGTAATGGGGGTTATTGAAAAACCAACTGACATTGCACTGCTCTTAATAAATACAGAATTTTCTCAGTATTGGGAAGGACAACAGTATTAGAAACAAATTTATCTCCAGATTTTCTGTTACCTGTTTATTCTGATTTGTCAGATATTTTGATGCTAAGGAGAGAGCCACAGGTGGAGGAAATGTATTTGTACTTGCTGAAATTCATATTTATTAAAGTAGTAACAAGAAGGTTTGGTAAATAGTTTTAGCATTTTTTGAAGTACAGATAATGATAGTTTTTGGTGAAATATTTTCTGTGATTGTTCATATCTTGCTGTATCCAAATTCTCTGTTTCCATATTTAAGAGACACTGGTTGTATTATATTATTGGATAAAGTGGTTTGAGGTTTGGTTGCTAAAACATAGATTCCTCTTCAGTGTTAAATTGAAATTTGAAAATATAATTTTGGTTGAAGGATTAGTCTTAATTCAAAATGTCTGAAACGATGAAACTTGGCATTTTAAAGGAAACCAGTTTTGAGAATAGTCATTATAGTTGGAAGATTATTTTCAATCAAAATTGTGCTTTTGTGAAGATACTAAAGTCAAACAATTCTGATTAAATGGTCATAATACTATGATATTACTATTATGACCATTCTTAATAGATTTTAAGTTGAGATTGTTGTAGTGCAAAGGTTGTTTATATTTGTAACTGACTTTAACTTGAAGAAAATCGACCAAAGAGCACTGTCAAGGATGGTAGAATGAAGCACAGATTCTTAAAAACATGTTTGAATACATTTTATATTTTATATTTTAGTGTGGATTAGAGATTCTATTTTTAAAAATACATTGAGCTGACATCTTTATTTTGAATGTTGTGAAGTCTTTGTGTGGAAACATTTTTTTTAAAAAAACTTAAGGTATACCCTAAACCATGACGTACTTGACAGTGTCCTTTATTATTTATTGTCCATTTAATATATATAATTGTTATGTATAGAATACGTTATATACTAGTAACCAAATCTCAATGCCATTCGTGAGACAAGAGTATTAGTTATACGTTAAAATGATGTATTAGCTTTTAAGTTCAGTGCAAGACCAAATAACACATTCTATATAATGGAATTTCAAGTGAGGGACTTCATCTTGTTGAAGTGGACACTCAGCTTTATTTTTAACTGCAAGTTAATCAAAGAGAATCTGTTATTTCCTTTGGAATATATTTTAACTTCTCATATTTTTATTTTATAAGTTTCTTTTGCATATTCATTTCACAGAGCAAACTTGTTTATAAAACTAAAATATAAGGGACCAAAAAAATCAGATTACTTTGTCTTAGGTATTAAAAAAATGCATTTTTACTTTAAATTAGTTGCCTGTCTAAACTGTTGATTAGTGGTATGAAAAGTTCTCATTTTTTCAAACAAAATCTTTCTGTTTCAGTTTGACTCTAAGATTTCAAGATTGTCATTTGCTTATTTTACCAAGAGTTACCTAAATCATATCACAGTTCAACAATGTAACTATTTTGATACATTTTTTTAGACTTTTCCTTTCTTTAAGAAGTCTATTGTGTACCATTTGTTTCTTCTTGTCTTTGTGGTTATATTTGTGTGTTAGTTATGGATATGTTCTGTTTTTTTTCCTTACCAGTGGTTTTATAGTGTCTTTTAGGAAAGCAGGTTTGGACTTTATAGCACCCATTAAAAAAAAGAATCAATTGCTATGTGATTAGTTGATACATAGCATTAAGAAAATACGGTTGGAATGTTCAAGTAGAATCTAAAACTCATGAGAGTGTGGCAAGAGCTTTACTCTGTGTATTATTATCTGTTTCAAATTAGGAGCTAGTGGTTTTGAAGTAACATAACTGTACGATATATTTGCCTTTAGTTATAAGAAAACAGCATTCCTTGTGCTTAAAAAATTGTAAACTCTGTAAATTTAGTCAATTTAATGAACACAAAATTAGACTTTAGATTTAGTACTTATAGCTGCAGTCTCAAGGAGGATAATTAAAACTAGAAATAGGGACTGCAAAAATTCTTTACCTTAACTGGTTAACTTGTTACAGTATCTAAAAGCCAATGGTGAAGTCTTTTGAGATTAAAATAATTTCTACGTAGAATAAGTGATTAAGCTGCATATTATATTCACAGATGTGTTTAATTTGTTATCACTTGTTAAGTCATTCATGTGATTTGAGTTTAGGACTTCACTATTTTGTACCCACTTGCATTAAAAATATATAAATTTAAGAAGATGAAAGCCGAGAGATTGGCTTTAACATCATCAAGCTTAGTATCTCTCTGTAGTATGTTTCAGACCCTTCATTTCTTAGAAATGCAGATTTTAAATTTCATGAATTTATACTGGATCAACTTGTAGTCCCCACATGTAATTTTCAACCATAATAACTTAGATTTTGGGGGCGCCTGGGTGGCTCAGTGGGTTAAAGCCTCTGCCTTTGGCTCAGGTCATGATCTTGGGGTCCTGGGATGGAGCCCCGCATCGGGCTCTCTGCTCAGCGGGGAGCCTGCTTCCTCTTCTCTCTGCCTGCCTCTCTGCCTACTTGTGCTCTCTCTCCCTCTGTCAAATAAATAAATCTTTAAAAAAAAAATAACTTAGATTTTGTATATTGTCACCAGATTAAACATTTCCAAGTAATTCTTCAAAGCAGATGTATTAGAGCTTAGTTACAACTAAGAGAAGTTGCAAAGAATGTAGGTGTTGGAACCAGGCGCACTTAGGTTCACATTCCTGCTTAATCACATATAGAAGTAGATAATACTAGACAAATTATTTTAATTTTTTTTTTTTAAGATTTTATCATTAAGTAATCTCTTTAACACCTGATGCAGGGCTTGAATTTGCAACTGCGAGATCTGGAGTAACCTGCTTCACTGATTGAGCCAGCCAGGCACCTGCATTTTATCTCTTTATTAAGTGTTTATGTTTGATCCTTGACTTTCTGCACTAGTATCACCCAGGGCACTTGGAAAAAATGCAGGTTTCTGGGTTCCATCTAAGACTAACAACAAGAATTTCTATAGATGGGCTTAGGAATCTGCATGTTTAACAGGTTTCTGTGCAGTTTTTATACTTTTTAATGATCTAGAATTTTTAATTTGCTTTATTTCTAATTTAGAGGTAATATCTAATTCAGATGGTTGCTGACAAAATTTTAGACCATATATATAAAGTATATAGCATTGGAGTAGGTACTTGGCAGCTCACAGCTGCTGTTATTATAATAGGGATTGGCAAACTTTTTTTCTAAGGTGTAGATAGTACACATTTTAGGCTTTGTGTACCATATTACAGTCTCTGTTAAAACTGTTCAACTCTTTTGTAGCACAAACACAGCCGCAGATAATACATTAATAAATGCATGTGACTGTGTTCCACACTATTTACAAAACCACACAGTAGACTGGATTTGGCCTGAGCATACATAGTTTGCCAACCTCTTCATTATGTTTATAGGATGCATTTTACAAAATGTACTTGATTCTGAAAAAAGTGAAAATCGTTCTATAAGCCAGTGGTTGACTATGTCTCATAACTAGTGGAATTATGGCTCATAGGTATGAGATGACAATTCAGTTTGTCTTTAAGTGCAGCTTACAGATTTTACCTTAACTATAACTTGAGTGACTAAAGTTTAAAAATGTATATATGTATGTGTGTATGAATGTATAAGTACATATTTATACACACACACACACACACACGAAGACTGTGAGCACCTGCAGTTTATAGGCTTCTGCACCTGTGAATGTTACAGGAGATGGTAGGCATCAAAGGAAGAAATACTGCCTCTACCTGTTCTCACCATGTCAGTTGACAGGACACAGGAATGTGGGAGAAGAGTGAGCTTCCTTTCTGAAGGTGATGGTAGCTGTCAAGATTTTTGAAAAGTTAGTGCCAGGAATTAGGTGGTTGGTAAACAACGACCCATTCCTTGCCTTCAGTGAAATGACATCTTAAAAAGGTAAGGAAAGAATACTTACTGATATGATGGTAGAATTTATTACATAGTAAGAAACCGGAAGCAGTGTTCTTGCTTCCAGAACTGTCAGTCATCTTTTAAATTAATCATTAATTTAAAAAATAATTTATATTAAATAGGACAGACTGTAGTATTGCTTATAGCCTGACTTCAATTGTAATATAATTTCAACTAACCCTTTAACTGCTGCCATGTTAGAAGTAATTGCTAAAGCTTTTGAGTATGTTTTCTCATGTCTTGGTGCTCTGTCTGAATGTTTATTGGTAGCTGTTTCATTCTTCTCCCTCTCCCCATTTCTTCATTAAAAGGTCATATAAAGATCTAGTATAGAACTTTAAATTTTAGTAATGTCAGTCATTGATTATTTTCCCTATCAGTGAAATACAAGATGCTGATTTACAGCTACTTTAAAGAAATACACATGAGTGGAAGAAAAAGGAAGCTTTTTCTGGGAATTAAAATGTAAACCAGGTTTTTCTTTAGAGTTTTCACATTGTAAATAAAAAATGTGTGAGGTACCATTCTCAGTCACGTAATTGACTCTAAATCTTTCCACTCTAGTTATTATTATGAAAGATATTGTGGTTTGGTTGTTTCATTGATATTTTAATGATATAGATTTTTGTTGGTGGTGGTAGTGGTTTTGTTTTAAAATTTAAGTACATACAAATTTATTTTTGTATTTGGTAACCTGTATTTTCCAAGGTTTTTTGA
>CM053611.1:37533791-37545489 GCA_028646535.1 Procyon lotor
AGTTCTCATATTGGTTATTTTGCTTTTTGTTTTTATCCCTTTCTCCTTAACAACAAAATAAGGGAATCCAAACAAATGTAGCATGTGAATTTTATAGCCTAGTTAATAAACTAATTTTTTGGGTTTTGAAGTACTTTAAAAATTGGCTGTTTTCAGCCGCACTGAGATTTGAACAATTAAACTCAGTAATGTGTGGATTTCATTTCTGTGAAGATATACAGGAAATAAAGTAATGAAAAGGACAATGTAGCTTTTGAAAAATCAGGTTATAATTTTATTCATTAATCTTATGATTTACCCATTATGTGCAGTGTGCTAATTATATAAAGATAAATAATATATAGTCTTAGCCTTTAAGCAGTGCTTCTTTACTTTTTTAGAGGTCAAGGATCCCTTGAGTTATCTGGAAAATAGAGAATGCCCTCAGAAATTGCACATACCTATAATATTTTGTAAAAAAATTTAGAGAGTAGTCTCATATTTTTCCACCCTTGAAACCTCAATTAAAAATTCATGTCTTAAAGAATTTAACAAGATAGTCGTGTCATATGAGCTGTTAATTGTTAATAGTGATGAGGATGTTCCTCCTAAACAATTGGAAATTTTAGAAATCAGAAGTTAAATTTATATAAGAAAAAAGTTTTCTGTTAGTAGGAAAGCATTTTCCAGTAATTTGATTTTTCTGGCACCCAAAATAAGTGAAGTAGGCCTCTTTAATTTTGTTTTGTTGCAGAAGATTAAATTTAAGGTTGAGTTCCACTTTGTTTGCAATAGTTTGAAAAAAGAATAGTTAATACAGATTTTTTTTAAAAAACAATTTTCCTTTTAAGCTTTGTGTCTTGTAAAATGTGAGTTTGCCAAATTTTCTTCATCTGCTACAGATTAGGTATGCCATTGTTGCTGCCATGTGGCGGCGCACCCCGTGCTTCTTAAACGCACTGACTGGAGGTTTATCGCATCACTTGTTCACATGCACGGAGCCTGGTAACAGCCTCATCTGTATCTTGTTAGCTTCATTTTCTTATTTTTTAAATTTCATTATTTATAAACTCAACATTGCATTTAAAAATAAAGGCTAGTTTTAATGAATTAATGCTACTACAAAAAGTCATTGCTAAAATTTTCATACTGAAACAGATTTTAACTTTTGTTAAAATGATCTATGCTTTGTTTAAATTGTATTTACAAGCAGGCATTTTTACCTGCCATTTTAACTGTATTTGCCAAATTCTAAATATAATTTTGAAAATTGAAATTGAAGCTTTTGTTTATGTGGCAAAAGTAAGCTTCAGGACTGGGCTGTGTATTTTTATTGGCATGTAACAGTTAATATGAGCTCTACAAGAATTTGTGTTTAAAGAGTTAAAGCAATCAACAGCTACAATTTAAAAAACTGTGTATTAGAACTGTTTGGTTGGCTCAGTTGTGCAACCTGTTGAATCTTCTTGAATCCTGATTTCATAAGGCTGGCTGGATAGGTATATCCCAGATCATTGTGTTTATTATTAGTCTCTTATTTACTGACAATTTTGTTTAGAGAATTCATCTTACTCTTTTTAAACTGTCATTTTTTTCCTCCTAAAAGTAATGTTTATTGTAAAGAATTTAAAATACAAGGGAAAAAAGGTCACTTGTCTATCACCTGTAATGAAACCAGTTGAAACGTATTGTTTTGGTTAATTTCCATTCATCTTTTTCCCCCTATGCATTATATGTTCTTTTCTCTCTCTCCAGGCATAGTATTTTAATAATTTGGATCACTGTGTTTACTATTTTGTATTTTTTTTTCATATAACATTTGTAATTCTCCTGGTCATCAAATAATTTTTGAAAATGAAACTTTTTTTCATGGCTGCAGAGTATTTAATCATGATGGTGGTCTTCACCCTCTTATTCCCAGTGGTATCTGGAACAAACCCTAAAACATGTTCTCACTTCCCATTCTGCAATTTAGTAAAGTGATTTGGTTAACTTTAAGACTTTCTGTGGGATAGTTTTTTGAATTCAAGACTATAATACTTGTGGTGGTTCAATTGCAGTGATTTATTGTAGTCACCAACATTTTAAAATCTTACATTTATTTTGTCAGTATGCATGTAGATTTTGATAACTGGGTTTTGATACTCCGGAGATGCTCACTTAATTTACTCTAGACTTGACTGTTATTTATACAAGTTTAGAATTATATATTAATGCAATTACATTAAAAACATTTTTGCTTTTATGTAAAATATTCCTTTGCCATGATATTTTTGTGTCATGTAATTCTCTTTTTCTGAGTTTGGATATGATCAACATATACCCCTAAATTAGACATATATATCTGTATCAAGATAATATAGTTCAAAAGCTCTTTTATTTAGGAAATGCCAGTGCGTGCAGACCAGGAGTTTGTTTTGTTCCTTCAGTTTGATGTTTAAAAGACAGTGTAACTAGGCATTTGCTATACATTTTCTCAATATAAACTGCTCAGAAACTGTTTTTACAGCCATCTCTGTTCGTGTATCCATTTTAACTGTATGGCCCCGTAAGCCTTTGAGTTTGTGATGCCTGGTGTTGACAGTGACCCATTTTTATTTTTATTTTTTTAATGTCTCTGACTTTCTCTCTCTCTCTCAAACTTTCTCTTCTCTCTCTTTTAAAAAGACCTATATCTTTGCTGAGACAAACCCTCTATAATACTTAGTACTCAAAAATGAATGTTCCTGAGCAGGAGTATGTCCCTTGGGCAGGTGGAACAGGATTGTCTTTGGAGAAATATAATGAAATATGCATATATATTTACCATTAATTTAGAATAGGAATTTAGCTTATGTAAAAATTTCTCAAATTAAAAAAAATTACAGTAAGCGACTAGGCCTTTGTTTTTTTTTTTTTAAAGATAAAACAACCACCTTAATGCTGCTCAGGTATGCTATTAGGAATCTTATTCACGTAGCATTGCAGGAAAATACGAATTTATAGCAACTAATTTCTTAAATTAGGGATATTGTTAAGTTTATGATCAAGTACGATAGCATAACTGCAGGGTTCACGGAATTCAAGTCTTTTAACGTTTACATTTGATTTATATATGTAAAGTAGCTTGTCAGTTTACTTTTAAAGTATACTTTGTTAAAATTGCAATAGGTTATTAACAGTTTTCAAAGATTAACTGTTCATTTCTAATTAAACTTGAATTTTTAAGTAACTGATGCCCCCTTGTGGTGAAAGAGATATTTTGCTTTTGTCTGAATTTGGAGAATGATTATTTTGACTTTTCTTTAATATAGTGGACATTAATGTTCACAGTGAAGCTGTTGACAATATGTAATTTGAATTTTGTAAAGCTCATTGCCATAAAATTCACAGCCTTACCCTGTATTGTCTCAGAAGTGCATGTAACCAAGCACATACAATGAGACAAAGTTTTGGAAGCTATTTAATTACAAATAGCATAGGGATTTTCTGATCTTATAAACGATTTCTTATTGTCTTTGTTTTTGTGTCTCACATAGGTGATGTACAGTTCATTGATTATGAATATTCTGGATACAACTACTTGGCATATGATATCGGAAATCATTTCAATGAATTTGCAGGTAAAATCTAGGGCTTAACTACTGGAGCAACATATATAACTTTGAAATGATATCTTTAGAATTGTTTTTTTGGTTTGTAGTTTTTCCTTAGAGAAGTCCACCTGGGAGTAGGAACAACATTTTTGAACCTTTTCTGATCTTGTTTTTTGTTTTTCTTTATTACTGGAGGAAGGAGAAGAGATGACCCTTTCCTTAATTCCTTAATGAAAACAAGAAAAGAAATAAATCTTGTGGCTTACACTAAGACCTGACGGTAGTACAAGGTGCTTCATAAATCTCCTCTCATTTTTTCCTCCACAACAATCCTGTCAGTTAGGTTATTCCCAGTTTACAAATGGAGAAAGTAATTTACCAAGACTACAGTAAAATACAGAGAACTAAGATTTAAAATTAAAAAAAAAATCATTTAAAAAGCCTTTGCTATTTTCATTGTATTTTTGAGCTTTAGGAATAAGAGGCTCAATAATTTGTTTTTTTGTCTTGGCTATGAATAATTGTAAAGCTTTCCATTTTACCCCTGAAAATTAATCTTGTATCACTCTCAAGTATAAAAGTTTATGTTAAAAGGAGTTAAAGTACATTTTATGACTATATTTAGAAACACACAAAATGTCCTAAAACCAAAGATTAGGAAATTCTGTATGATTTACATTTAGTAGGAACTCTTCATTGCTGAATTTTTATTGGTATACATTCATGCATTTCTATATTTTCATATACTTCAGGTTATCAGACTGGGAAAAAGTTGATTTTAATTTACATGTTTTTAGTTATTTCCCTATACTGAACTTTTCATATACATGCTATATCCTCACACATGTGCTGTATTATATTTTCGCATGCCTGTACGGAGGGAAGATAGCTGTGCATATATGAGATACCACCATATCCTTGTTGGTATTAATGGGTAGTCACTGCTGTGGATTTGAAAGAGGAAACTATGCTTTTCTGTAGGAAAAAATCGAGCTAAAGCTTGCAAGTTAGGTAGAATTTGAGATGTGCAGATAGAACAAAAGGAGAGCACTGCAGGAAGGAGGAAGAAAATGTCAAGGTGAGTGTACCTGCTTGTGGGATATAAACTCATGAAGGAGAATTTAGGGGTTGGGTTATAAGACCAGGGAAGTAAAGTGTGGATCAACTTATGAAGAATGTTGAGTGCTAGGCAAAATAGTATGAACTTTATTTTTTAAGTTAGCATTTTTCAAACTGCACATCTTAAAACCAAATTTATGGGGTAATTATTTTAAAGCAAGGAATGGAGAAGGAAAGAAGTAAAAAATATTAAGAGTTGGAAGGTATAGTTAGGGTACGTATTGTTTTATGGAAATTAATACTAGGAGAGTGTATCAAGTTTCAATATAAAATGTATTTCTTACCCCATGAATAATGGTAAAAATGTTTTTAGAGCTGCAGTTCTAGGAAATGCTTTGAATATTACTAGTGTGCATAAGAATTTCCTAAGTGTTTATTAAAATGAAGATTTGGGGCTTCTTCTGTGGGTGGTTGAAGCTTCACACTTTAAGGAGAAATTGAAGCAGTAAGAATTGATTATGTTGATGAAATATTGTGCTTTAGAATTTAAGTTGGAATACCTTATGATTTTTTGGTTTATTATTTTAATAAATGCTATTAACATCTAATTATTTTAGGATTCCTTTAGGGATTATTAAAGTATGGAAGATAACGTGTTTTTAAAATCTTTAGTATACTTCTTTTCCATTTCAGGTGTGAGTGATGTAGACTATAGTCTCTATCCAGACAGACAACTACAGGGCCAGTGGCTGCGTTCTTACCTTGAAGCCTACAAAGAATTTAAGGGCTTTGGGACTGAAGTTACTGAAAAGGAGGTGGAAATACTCTTCATTCAGGTCAATCAGTTTGCATTGGTAAGTTTAAATATAAACAATGAGAGATTCTTAATACACTTTTAAGAAGCTTTTTGGATTTCCATCATCTTCTAAAATAGTTTCCTTTTTTGAGTTCTGAGCGTTTTTGTTCAAAATAAGGACAAAACACTATTGTTTACAGTTCCTCTGTTGTAATGCTTTTGAGGACAGAGATTTTGTTTCATTCACTTATGTATCCCTAACCTCTAGAATAATAGTGCCTACCCACATGGTAAGTGCCCAGTAATTATTAAATGAGTGGATTCTAGTTAGAGTTAGTGTTAATTATGAAACAGTTCTTTATATTATATTTTTTCTCTTTCTTTATGTTACAAACAACATATGCTCAAAAACAGATTTATGGGAAATGAGGTTTTCCACAGTATGTTTAATCATTGCATCTTAAGATGCTAGAAGTAGATTAGAAGAACCAGTAGAATTTCATAACGTAACCAGTATTTTGTCTTCATCTTCTTTTGATGAGTTATTTCCAGACCCACTTCTCTGTACTCTTAAGCACATTTATTATTTAAAAAATAGTTCATTTAAATTACCTTTTGAGAATGATGTGATGAATTAGAATGAGCTTTCAGCTGAAGTGTTACATAATTGAATACTAGGTCGAAGTTATTTTAGCTACTTATTTTTAGTTTTACTATAATTTGGTACAGTTGACATGGGGAATATTTGCTCTATTATCTTTACAAATATACCCTGTTGATGGCTCATGGGTTACTGTTTCCATTGTCTTATGAGCAGCATTTTCCCAGAGCCATTCAGAATATATCTCAAGTAAGAAGGTATGCTGAAACTTGATTCATCTTATGTTCTGATATCTACTTTCAGTAGAACGATTGACTAAATTAATGGCATGCTCTGCAGCTGGTGCTAGGATGCCTGCTTTTTCTGTATATTCTATTTAAGTATGATTTTAAAGTAGGGAATGTAGGGTTTTCTTTCTCACGAGGTCATTTAATGAACTTTAGAATCACCATAACACTTCTGTTTAGCCAATTTCTGTATTAACATGAGGAATATTACTGTTGCTGTAATTTACATTTTTTCATGCACCCATTAACATAAATTATTCCTAATGCATTGAGTTTATTACTTTCCACAAGAAGTCCATATAGCTTATAAATTCTTAGTCAAACAGAATCACTATTTACTATTAAGAGAGTTAACTTGGGTTCCCTTATAAACTTTCGATGATAAAAATTTAACAACTTTGGATACTGTAGTTGTGTTATATATACATAGTATTGAAAAATAATTACTTCTGGTTTGATTATCAAGCTTTTTTATAAAGATCCATTAATTGGATACCTGGTAATTATTACTACTTTGGGTCATGTAGATTGGAGGCTTAAAAGAAGAAGAAAACAGTGCATTTCTTCAAAGTATTCATTTGGAAGGGCAAATAATACGTACAGAATACTTCTTTTTGGGTAACATTTAACACCCATCCCTATATAAAATTCTTAGCAAATTAGAATTTGAAGGGAACTTAACCTGATTTTAAAAACAACAGTATTTAACCTGATTTTTTAAAAAAAGAATATGAAATGTACAGCAAACATATTTCATGAAATGTCACGTGTTCAGTAGAAGGTCTTTACAGAAAAAGAATTAGAGGGTGGTTGATGAGACATAAAACTTCAGTACCTTTTTAATAATACTGCTCATTTAACATGTCTTCAATTTACATAATCTTTAGTTTTTATGTAGTCATTATACAGTAAGTTTATTATGCTCTGAGATTCTCATACCAGTTTCCAGTTTTTCCACATTAAGATATCATTGAGAACCAGTTGTGAAGTCAACTTTGATTTGAGTTCCTCTTCTTACTTAAATTGTGCTGGAATCTTACCTCTTTTGAGGTGGGTTACTTTCTTGCATCAAGGCCTCTTTTGCTATCTTCAGAATAGAAAGAATATAGCAGAATTTAGATGCATGCTCACATTTGGCTTCACCAGCCCTTCTTGAGATCACTAATTCTCCTGAGATTTGATATATCTGCTTTTCTTTTTCAAGATTGTTTTTGTAGGTTTTTTTTTTTTTTAAGCTAGCCAGTTTATGTAATTCTCTTACCAACTCTTAATTTCATCCCATAAGCATTTAGTAAATGTCTGTCACATTCTCAGGTGTTTGAATGGGTAAATAATTGGGAAGTCAGGGGGAAATAAAAGCAAACCTTCAATCTTTTTTCTTTATCATCTTTCATGCACTCCTCAGACCAATGCAATCTTGTCTTCTCCCCTCATTATTTAAAAAAAAAAAAAAGTGCCTGTCAGGGTTACCCATTAATGACATAATTACTAAGTCCAGTTTAACTTTGTTTTTTTTTTTTTTTTAAAGTTTGTCTTTATCTTACTTGGTCTTCCCATATCATTTAACAGTATTTACCACTGGTTTTTAGAATTTTCTCTTTCATTACCTTTTTTGATAACCATTCTTCCTTGGTTCTTCTCATTTGTATTTTTCTACTCAGTTTTCTTCTCTGACTCTTCTTTTCTTCCTCTTCTCCCAATCCTCTTATAACACTGGTGTTCCCTAGTGTCCTGAATTTGGGCTCTTCCCTCTCCTTTCACTTCATGTACTTTCATTGGGTGGTCTAATTATTACATGGCTTATTTTTTTTTAGATTTTTAAAAAATTCATTAGAGAGCATGAGGGCAGGAGCAGGGATTGGGAGAGGGAGAAACATACTCCCCGCTGAGCAGGGAGCCTAACTTGGGGCTTGATCTCAGGACCCTGAGAGCATGACCTAAGTAGGGGGCAGATACTTAACCAGCCGAGCCACCCAGTCACCCCTAGTTTCATGACTTTTATTGTCTTTTCTGTTAATGATCCCAAGTTGAATTTCTTTCCTATGTCGATCTCTCAATCAGTATCTGTCTCTGTCTGGTGGTCCTGTAGTAGTCGAACAGAGTATGTCCAAACTTGAATTTTATTTCATGCACCTTGTCCTCTGTCCCATTATTTATTCTTAATTCCGTCTTGATGTAATTAAAATATCATCTGAATTTTGTTTTTTGAAACCGGGAAAGAAGGAATTTTCTTTCATGTCTTGTGTTCCTCTTCATTCTCACATTTTTTCTATTTCCAAGTTCTGTTACTCCCAGTTCCTAAAATTCTCTCAATTCTAACCCTTTCTCCTTAATTATATGACCTTTGATTAAGCTCTTAATTTCTCACCTGTGTTAGCCTTTGCCAATATCTTTGCCTCCAGGTTTTTTTCTGTCTGTATTTATTTCATCCTGTACACTTAAGTTATCTTTTTAATAATTAGATCTAATTCATGAATCTAATTGTATCATTTTCATACTTTATGGTTCCCTGTGACCTACAGAGTGAAATCCAAATGATAACATTCTTCAAATTCTTATTTCCCATTTTCTGCTTTCTATTTCTGCTCTGGCAGAGTCATCTTGTTTTCTGTACACTCCATGTTCGAAACCTCTATCCTTTTTTATAGTTATGTCTTCCTACCTAGAATATCCTTTTCCCTGTATCCTCAGGCAAGTTCCTCTTGTTCCATTTGGACATGTCTTAAATACTGTTTCCTCTTTTGAGACTTTTTGTTCTTTGATCAGTTGTCAAGAAGATAGCATATGCATATATTATAAAACTGATTTGATAAGTGAGGAAAAGAGGATTTTTTTTTTAAGATTTTATTTTTTAGAGAAACAGAAAGGGGAGAGATCACAACTAATCCAAAGGAAATAGAAACAATCATCAAAATTATTATCAACAACTATATGCCAATAAGTTAAACAACCTAGAAGAAATGGATGCATTCCTGAAACCTATAATCTTCCAAGACTGACACAGGAAGAAATTGACAACCTGAATAGATCAATATCTAGTAATGAGATTGAAGCAGTGATCAAAAACCTCCCAAAACACGAGTCCAGGACCGGACGGATTCCCTGGGGAATTCTACCAAACATTCAAAGAAGAAATAATAACCTATTCTCCTGAAACTGTTTCAAAAAATAGAAACAGAAGGAAAACTGCCAGACTCTTTCTATGAAGCCAGCATTACCCTGATCTCCAAACCAGGCAAAGACCCCATCAAAAAGGAGAATTTCAGACCAATAGCCCTGATGACAACAAGATCCTAGCTAATAGGATCCAACAGCACATTAAAAAGGTTATTCATCATGACCAAGTGGGATTTATCCCTGGGATGCAAGGGTGGTTCAACATTTCGCAAATCAATCAATGTGATAGAACAAATCAATAAGAGAAGAGAGAAGAACCACATGGTCCTCTCAATTGATACAGAAAACGCGTTTGACAAAATTCAGCATCCGTTCCTGATTAAAACTCTTCAAAGTATAAGGATAGAAGGAACATTCCTCAACATCATCAAGTCTATCTATGAAAAGCCCACAGCAAATATCATTGTCAATGGGGAAAGCTGACAGCCTTCCCTTTGAGATCAGGAACATGACAAGGATGCCTACTCTCACCGCTCTTGTTCAACATAGTGCTAGAAGTACTAGTGACAGCAATCAGACAACAAAAAAAAAGGTATTCAAATTGGCAACGAAGAAATCAAACTCTCTTCACAGACGACGTGATACTTTATGTGGAAAACCCAAAAGACTCCACCCCCATACTGCTAGAACTCATACAGCAATTCAGTAATGTGGCAGGATACAAAATCTTTTCTATACACTAACAATGAAACTGGAAAGAGAAATTAGGGAATCTATTCCATTTACGATAGCACCAAAAACCATAAGCTACCCGGGAATAAACCTAAGTAAAGAGGTGAAGGATCTGTACTCGAAGAACTACAGAACACTCATGAAATAAATTGAAGAAGACACAAAAAGGTGGAAAAGCATTCCATGTTCCTGGATCGGAAGAATAAACATTGTTAAAATGCCTATACTGCCCCAGAGCAATCTATACTATCAATGCCATCCCGATCAAGATTCCACTGGTTTTTTTCAAAGGCCTGGAACAGACAATCCTAAAATTTGTATGGAACCAAAAAAAACCCCCGAATTGCTAAGCAAATGCTGAAAAAGAAAAACCAAGCTGGGGGCATCACATTGCCTGATTTCAAGCTTTACAAAGCTGTGATCACCAAGACAGCATGGTACTGGCACAAAAACAGACACATAGACCGGTGGAACAGAATAGAGAGCCCAGATATGGACCCGCAACTCTGTGGTCAAATAATCTTTGACAAAGCAGGAAAAGATATCCAGTGGAAAAAAGACAGTCTAGTCTCTTCAATAAATGGTGCTGGGAAAATTGGACAGTAGTAGAAGAATGAAACTTGACCATTCTCTTACACCATACGCAAAGATAAACTTGAAATGGATAAAAGACCTCAACGTGAGGCGGGAATCTATCAAAATCCTAGAGAAGAACATAGGCAGTAACCTCTTCGATATCAGCCACAGCAACTTCTTTCAGGACATGTCTCCAAAGACAAAGGAAACAAAAACAAAATTGAACTTTTGGGACTTCATCAAGATAAAAAGCTTCTGCACAGCGAAGGAAGCAGTCAACAAAACAAACAGGCAACCCACAGAATGGAAGAAGATATTCACAAATGACACTACAGACAAAGGTCTGATATCTAAGATCTATAAAGAACTCCTCAAACTCAACACTCAAAAAACCGATAATCACATCAAAAAATGGGCAGAAGACACGAACAGACACTTCTCCAAAGAAGACTTACAAATGGCTAACAGACACATGAAAAAATGTTCATCATCATTAGCCATCAGCGAGATTCAAATCAAAACCACACTGAGATACCACCTTACACCAGTTAGAATGGCCAAAATCAACAGGACAGTAAACAACAAATGTTGGAGAGGGTGTGGAAAAAGGGGCACCCTCTTAGAGTGCAAGCTGGTGCAGCCACTCTGGAAAACAGTGTGGCGATTCCTCAAGAAATTAAGAATAAAGCTACCTTATGACCCTGCAATTGCACTACTGGGTATTTACCCCAAAGAAGCAGATCTATTACAAAGAAGGGCCACATGTACCCTAATGTTCATAGCAGCAATGGCCACAATTGCCAAACTGTGAAAAGAACCAAGATGCCCTTCAACAGATGAATGGATAAAGAAGATATGGTACATATATACAATAGAATATTATGCCTCTATTAGAAAGGACGAACATCCAACTTTTGTATCAACATGGATGGGACTGGAAGAGATTATGTGGAGCGAAATAAGTCAAGAGGAAAGA
>CM053611.1:37545589-37650968 GCA_028646535.1 Procyon lotor
TATGGTCTCACGTGCTGAGCATAAAGAAAAACATGGAGGGCATTGTGAGAAGGAAGGGAAGGGGAAATGGGGGGAAATCAGAGGGGGAGATGAACCATGAGAGACTGTAGACTCTGAGCAGCAAACTGAAGGTTTTGGAGGGGTGGGGGTGGGGGGTCGGGCGAGCCTGGTGGTGGGTATTGAGGAGGGCACGTATTGCATGGAGTACTGGGTGTGGTGCGTGAACAATAAATCTTGTAACATTGAAAAAATTAACATATTTGGGGAAAAAAATTTTTAAAAAACAACAAAAGAGAGTGTGTGTGTGTGTGCTCACATGCATGCACACACATATGCACACGCAGGCAGGGAAAGGGGCAGAGGGGGAGAGGAAGAGGGATAGACTCCACCCGTGTGAGCATGGAACTGGAGCAGGGCTCCATCCCATGACCCTGAGATCATGACCTGAGCCAAGTGGGATGCTCAACCGACTGAGCCACCCGGGTGCCCTTGAAAATGGCTGGTTAAATGTTTGTTTATTGCTGAGGACGTGAGCAGACTAATAAATATTAGAAAACTTCATGTGTCAAGGATTACTGTAACTAATACTAAGATGGCAAACAAAAGGTATTTGTACTATAAAATCAACTAGGGTATACATACAGGTTTTTAAAGCTGTTTTCAGACTTTGGATAATTTCTAAGTGAAATCTTAGAGTTTTTAGGGGTTTTTCAGAAAGAATACATTTTAGTTATTTGTTCATCATATAAAGCCTTGAATTTTGCTTTACAACAGAGATAAGTAGCCTAGAAATGAAAATGCCCTTTGATAGACTTAACATATCTGTAATTTCCAAATCTGAAGGAAGTAGGTAAATCACACAGAACATTATTTTATTTGGACTTAAATATTCTCTTTGCCATTTTGGGAATACAAATAATGAATGGACCGTTTTCCTGCATTTCTTTTTCATCCTTTTAAGACTGTAATGTTACATATAAATTTTTCATTTTTTACTCTATAAAAGGTCTTACCTGCCAAAATGAGATATCTGTGAAGTTTTATGCATAATCCTTCTCTAGTGTAGAATCATTTATTTATATGAATGAATGTTGCTTGAGATGGTGGGAAGAGCTGGTTTGATGTTATCTTTAGGTGTAGAATTTCCCATTTTGTCTTTTCTACTTACAGAACTAGCCCAATAGGAAGAGATTACAGTAGCATCCACAGAAGATTTTTATATCACTTAGGTATGCCTAGGTGATTTAGACTAGTGGATCTCAAACTTTGTGGTCTCAGGATTCCCCCTTTACACTTCAAGATTTTTTTTGAAGACGTCTATGAGCTTTTGTTTATTTAGGTTAACTATCAAAATTTATCATATTAAAAATGAAAACATTCAGAATGTTTATTAAATAAATATTTTTTAAAATAGTAAACTTGTAAGCATACCTGGGTGGCATAGTCTGTTAAGCATTTGACTTTTGGTTTTGGCTCAGGTTATGATCTCAGGGTTGTGGGAGCGCTGCATTGGGCTGTACGTTCAGCGTGAAATCTACTTGAGATACTCTCATCCTCTCCCTTTACCCCTCCTGCTAGTCCTCCCCCCCCAAAAAAAACTTGTTAACATAAATGGCATTTTAAATGAAAAATAACCGTTTTCCAAAACACAAAACAATTAGAGAAGAATGGCATTATTTAAACTTTTGCAAATCTCTGTTAGTCTGGCTTAATAAAAGCTAGATTCTTATATCTACTTTTGCATTTCATCTATTGCAACATACTGGTTTGGTTAAAGTATATAAAGTAAGTTCTGTTTCACATATGTGTTGTTGGAAGAGATGAATATTTTGCCTTTTCAGATAATTATGGATATTCTCTTTGATACTTCACCAAAACTCAGCAAGTAATCATTTCTTAAAGGTTAGTTGTAATTTGCAGTCTGAAAACATCAGTTAACTTTTTGTACTCCAGTACATTATAAATCATTGGTTTATATGCACTTCCAATGGCTCTTTTAGTAGTGTGTGATTTTGTATTTTTTTTTTTTAAAGATTTTATTTATTTGACAGAAATCACAAGTAGACAGAGAGGAAGAAGCAGGCTCCTTGCTGAGCAGAGAGCCCGATGCGGGGCTCAATCCCAGGACCCTGAGATCATGACCTGAGCTGAAGGCAGAGGCTTTAACCCACTGAGCCACCCAGGCGCCCCTGATTTTGTAATTTTAACATTAGTAAGCGTTATTTGGAAAATTCTGATTTGAGTTCTATAGATCTTACAAATGTTGATATATCTTCTTATATGATAAAAAATAGCACATCCATCGATATCACAATCAGTATCATTAGAAAAAGTTCAAAGTACTGTATTGAGAAGCTGTGAAACTCACAGAGTCAAATACAGATTTTCCAAAGTTCTAATTTTAGGTTGAATACTTGAAGACTATCATTGGTAACAACTACTGTCAGTTAGTTTCATTGAAATGACAAGTTCTCTTTTTTTAATCTGAGAAATGTCTGCCAAATGCCCAAGTCTAATAACTAGTTCGAATATCAGTTATTCTTTCAAGTAAAAATGATGTTCCATTAAAGATATGCAAGTTCAGCTCACAATTCAGTCATAAATGTTTTTTCTTGAAAGAATCTTCCTCCTTTGGGTAGAAATATAATAAAATTAATAGTTTCAATGGCTTCATAAAGGACATTCTTCAGTGAGACCGGCCTTTTACTGTGTGTTGTGATGATGATGTGTGTGTGTGTGTGTGTGTGTGTGTATGTTTGGTGCCACTGCCTTGACAAATTGTAAGGTGCCAGTAGCTTCACCCACCATTGCTTTTAAACCATCAATGCAAATGTTAAGATAGTCAGAAAGGCAAGTAACACATTAATAATATTATAAAAAGTAGTTTTGGGCCTCAGGAATCTCCCATGGTTGAGAACCACTGTTTATGCTTTAAAAGGAAGGTGCCTCTCTTCTCAAAATTCTCTTCTCAATACCTGAGACTTCCTCAGGTAGAAAGAAGACCATTTTTGAAAATTTTTATTATTTTTATCATTTTTATTTTATATAATATTAATTAGCATTTTATTGAATGTTTGTTATACACTGAATATAAAGACTAGGCTCCAGTGTGTTTTTTCCACACCACCAAGTAGTTCTCCCAATTCTCAGCCATGACTGTTAGTCCTACAATTCTGTATAAGTATCAGATTCCACAAGTTAAGGGTTCAGTCTCATAAGACTACACCCCACTATCTTCCTTTTCAGATGTCAGTTGCAAGTCTCAGTTGTTCCTTGTCCTTCTTACCCACTGACTATAAATTGGAGGTTTCCAAAACTTCCTCTGTGGGTGCAATTTGCTAGAGTGGCTGATAGAACTCAGGCATTTATTTATGTTTATCAGTTTATCATAAAGGATATAGAAGAACAGTTAGATGAAGAGGTATATAGGGCAAAGTCCAGAAGGATTCTGAGCACAGGAACTTCTGTTCTCCAAGGCTTAGGGTGAAACCACCCTCTATCTTGTAGATGTGTTCTGGTTCACTGGGCCTGGAAGCTGTCTGAACCCCTTCCTTCTGGATTATATGAAGACTTCATTACCTAGGCAAGGTTGGTTAAAACATTGGCCATTGAAAAACTGAACTCAGCCTCACTTCCCCCCCGCCCCCCCCAAGGTGGTGAGATGGTGGGGCTGGAAGTTCCATCCCTCTGATCACATGGTTGGTTCCCCTGGCAACCAGTCTTCCTCTGGAGGGGGTTTCCAAAAGTCACCTCATTAACATAAACTCACCTGTGGTTGAAAGGGGCTTGTTATGAATAACAAGATACTTCCTTTCACTTTTATTGCTCTGGAACTGTTTTAGAAACTTTAAGATACAAGATCAAATATTGTAACAAAAATATGTTCCCATTGTTCTTATGCTTATGAAATTCTAAGGATTTGGGGAACTGTGAGCCAGAAAACAGTGGATAAAGACCAAATACGTAATTCTTATTATCAAGCATAGTATCACTTCTTTATTTTACAGATGGGAAAACAGAGGTACAGGTGGATTAATTAAGTTGCTCAAAGTCATACAGCTAGTATTTGCAATTTGACTCCAGAGCTTAGCTTTTTTTTTTTTTTCCTTAAGTTAACCATTAGGCTTCATGTGCATGTACTTTCTGTTTACTCTTTACTGCATAGTTTATTCTTTTCTATATCTGTATTTGATAGGAAGTTATATATCCTGAGTGATTTTTTTTTTGAGGAAGTAAAAAACAAAGTGCAATATTAATTTTTAAATAGATAGTTTTACAACAACATACTTTAAAGAGCTCTTTAGAGGGTAAAAAATATATATTTATATTTTTATGTATATATAAAAATAATTTCTGGGGTGCCTGGGTGGCTCAGTGGGTTAAAGCCTCTGCCTTTGGCTCAGGTCATGATCCCAGGGTCCTGGGATTGAGCCCTGCATCAGGCTCTCTGCTCAGCAGGGAGCCTGCTTCCCCCTCTCTCTCTGTCAAATAAATAAAATCTTTAAAAAAATAATAATTTCCATTAATCTTTAAAACAGTCCTTTATGTGGAATACAGAATGGCTAATAATCAGTTTCTCATCTTTAAAGTGATGATTCGGACCTTAAAAATTTGTGACTAATTGAAAGTTGCAAAAGGAGTTAGTGACAGGACCTGGATTTGAACCCCCCAGTTCTCAATTTAAATTAAGAATCCTTTCTCATACACCATGTTGTTTTACCTATCAAATTGGGTTGTTTGGTTGTTTTAATAATATCACAGCTGTGGAGTAATTTTCTTCTTAGATACCTTTTGTTGTTACTATAGGGAATTTAGCTGAAATAAAAGCCTTATCTTCAAAGCTTTTTTTTTTTTCTAGTTGGAATATTTCTAGTTGGAATAGATGCTTCGTGGAAAGTGAAGTTTTATTAGTTATTATCAGAATCTTAAAATATTTTCATGTTTAACTGGCAACAGATTGTACAGCACACACACAAGTAGTTATTTTATAGTTCCTACACATTCATCTGTTTTTCTCTTAAAATATTAAGACCCATTTTTCTCTGACATAAGTAAAATCATGTTACTTATGTCATCGGTTATGCAGTATTGTTGGGCCAATAAAAATTGTTTTCAGATGTTTTTCATGTCTAGAACATTTTTCATATTTAAATATATTTTTTGTTTTTGAGATTTGGATTTCCCTTTTTGTTTATATTTTTATGTCAAAAAACAAAGTCTTTTGGTAATTATGTATTTCATAGGAAAGCCTATTAGCAATTATAACTAACATCTATTAGGGCTTATGCTGAACTCTGTCTCCACAAAACAGTTACAGGAATTGGGCTCTGTGTTTTAAGCAATTACAATACAGTCTAACTTCTTTTGATGTGGACAGAAGTGATCTGTAGCCATCTGGGCTACTGTATACTTCAGTATTATCTGTGTTTTAAGTATTTTCTATCTAAAAAGCATCAAGACAGTATTCTGCATGGAGTTGATGAGAAAGGGAAACATTATTTTGTTTTATAGAGAAATGTATTCTAATTTTTTATTTTCCTTCTCTCCTTTTTAGGCTTCTCATTTCTTTTGGGGATTATGGGCTTTGATTCAAGCCAAATACTCCACTATTGATTTTGATTTCCTTGGGTAAGTTTAATTGTGTTATATGCATTACATTTGTCTCTCATCTTTTTTTTTTTTTTGATGTACACATAGAACTCATGGGGTACACTGCAGTTATTATATTAAGTCAAATACTATAAGGTTTGCGTACATTTAAATAATTTGGGTCTGCAAGGAAATCTGGAATAATTTGTTAAATACTGTATTAGAAAAGTGTCCAGTAGGTGGTGCAATAAACTAAAAATACGTCCTTTGAAAAATCCTAAAATTTAAAAAAATGAGCTTAGAAGGGTGAGTGGGAAATGATGGAAGGATTAAGTTTTTCATTTTTCATTAATTCTGTTGTTATTCATTTCTCACTAGGTATGCAATTGTTCGTTTTAACCAGTACTTTAAAATGAAGCCTGAAGTTACTGCATTAAAAGTGCCTGAGTAAAGAAGAGATTTGATTATTCTCAAGTAACTGAACGATGCTTGTGTATCTTTACTTAAGAAATTTTGAAAAGCCAATATTTGTTAAAATTCTGTTGTTTAATTTGGTTATCTTGCTTTACAAATTATGCCTCTAAACAACCAATCTATTTTTTAAATAGACTGAATGATGTCAAGAAGTATACCTACTGCTATTAGTAAGTGGTGGATTAGAAGTTTGTTAAATCTGCAAAAAGGTATAAATATGTCAGTTTAATCCTTTGATAATTTAATCTATGTTCTATGTGAATTATTTATTATAAATTTAACATAATTCTGTGACTGCTTTCATCTGTTTCATCTGTTGGTTGAGTGTAAGCAATGAAAATGTTCCAGAGAAAAGTTTTTTAAAGTTTTACTTTAATAATATTAATTTTAGCAAACAATCTAGGTGTTCAGTGTAACCTTTTTATCTTGGTACACTATAAGAAATACGAATCATTCACTCTTACAATGCCAGATACTGGTGTAGATAACTTAGAGTGTTCATAGAAAAATATCTGTGAGGGTAAACTACATTTACTGTCTACTTTTAGTGGTACATCTTTTTAAATTGAATATTGGGAAGTGCTTTTCAGGGGGGATATATCTTAAAATCAACCTTTCCATACATAGTCTGGCAGTATAAATATTAATATTTACCTATAATCCTGGAGTAGATACGATTTTATGTTACCAAAATCTGCATTAAATAATGTCTTCACATACTAAATAGAGTCATTTAAGTTGCTAGTTCTTAAAATTTGATATCATAATTTTTTTTTTTTACCAAAAATTTTACTTATTGAGATATTCTTTGTTTTTGTCTGTTTAGCTAATAGAAGAAATGCTAATTTTTGAAACAAAGAATGGTTATCATATTTGGGAACAAGAAAGTAGCATTTAGGTAGATTCTTTTTTACCTTTCCAGATTCATTCCTTAACACTTTGTTTCATGTTTTAGTTTGGCTCCATGTCTTTAGAATGATAGCAAATGATTACATGATATATGTAGCTTCAGAGAAATAAATTAAAAGCAGTTAAAAGAAATAAGGAACATTTAGGACATTGATCTAATATACTTAAAATCTAACAAAATGTGAATTAAACAAATATTCATGATAGGAGGGCTTCTGTGTTAGTTTCTCTTGATTTTGTTTGTGTATTTTTTCTTTGGGAGTGAGAGGGTGGCAATTATTATATGGAAGGAAGTTAGATATTTGCGACCAGTAGTCTTCAAGTTTTGAAGACTGCTGCTATGTGGAGTTGAGCAGTCATGATTAACTTAGAAAATTAGTCTGACAAGCTTTGCACTTTGGTCACATAAGTGCCCATGTACAAAGTTGACTTAATGAATCTGCATATTCAGAATATGCAACTACAAATATATCCTCTGAGAAATCTTCTGGGGAGTTTGGTGTATTATTCCAAATGACTTATATTCTCAGATAAGTGCTTTAAAATACTTGGATTATCTCAAGATGTTTAAAGCTAATAAAGTAAGTAGAAACACTTAAAGGCCATTTTAAATGGTAAATTCTAGTCACATAAATAGAATCTTACAATCTGCTTGTGTCTATAACAGTGTTAGACTAAAATTTGTTTTCTACCTCCCCAATGTTATAAATGTTAACTTCTGTTTTGATAAACCATATTACTATAGGATCAATAGAATTTTACCTAATTGACTAAATGAATGGAACCAATTAATTGCTTTTTACATGTTGTTAGAGTGAGGTTGAAGAATTGTTTTTGGTGGAATTTTCATCTGTGGTTGGAACATTTTCTTAGGACAATGAATAATATGTAATACCCTTGATTTTTTTTTTTTTTTTTTTTTTTCCTGATTTCTTAAAGTGCAGCAGTATATTTCTTGGAGAACTATGGGAGGAGAGAAGATCAGTTTTCTACCTTATTCCATATTCTTCCAGCTATTTTGAGTAGAGATTCACTGAGCCTTTGCTGGTAGATTGTGCATAGCTGCTAGCTGTGATATTCTTGTGTTTCAGAGAGATTCATATAGAACTGAATGTAAAGGGGAATAGAGGCTCTCACTTTAGCCCTGGGAGTATGCAGTGGAAGTTGGAAACAAAATGAGACAGATAAGATATTTTCCCCACTCTATGGCTAGATTTTGGGTGTCATGATGTTCCCACATCCTGTACAGGTTTTTGGGATCATGTTGCAGACTAATAAGTGGATTCAGAATTGCTTCCCTTTTTATCAACCATTTAAAGGATTCTAAAGGAAAAACATCCCTCTAAAATTTGTCCTTTGGCTTGCTGAGATGTCTGTTGCCTTTTTATGTTAAGCTAAGGAACTTGAATGCCTTACCTAATAACTCAGCTGGTAGTAAGTTCATTTTGTAAATATGAAAATGGTTGTTAGAGAAGTGGCATTCATGTGTACTCATTGTTGTTAGTCAGTAGACCATAGTGGCCTGGATGCTTTAACAAGCAAAATTCCACATTTTTTCCTTTTGTTCCTTACATACTTATATGATCTTAACCTGACCAGTAATATATATATATATATTTTTTTTTCCCTCTTGACCCCATGCTACCACCTGATTTTCTGGAAATCAGAGAGATGTGGTAGTAAATCATACTGTTCACATGGTCATTTGAGATCAACATGAGCACAAAACTCAACTAGGTCTGCCTGGAATGTATATAAAACAGTGTAAATAAAAATTGTAAATTAGTGTGAATTGTATCTTGCATATGAGATTGTGTATTGTTTTGCGTTCTCTTTTGTAGATTTTTTTTTTTTTTTTGGTAAGGAAATGATTCAGCTCTTTGGTTTTAGACTGGAAATAGCCAAAAGTTCTGGCTGCCTAGTGAGATAACAAGGGGAACTGGAAAAATAGGGTTTATCAGTTTTTGTTAATGTTAGTACTTATTTATTTAGCCTCTCAGTGCCTAATATGACTTTTCTTCATTCTTTAGTGGGCCATTAGTTTTTGTGAGATTAGATTCCTGTAAGCGGTAAATTAATACACTGCTAGAGCTCCTTTCTTTGAGTCATGATTCTAAGCTAAAGCAAATTAAAAATATAATGTGATGATTGCAAACTAAAGTATTATCTTTTCCTATTTTCAAGGTTGTTAACCTTTTTCTACCAAAAAAAAACCAACCCTTGAAATTTTGCATAACTGTGTGAATCAAAATCCCATATATATGAGATATAATAGCTCTTGGTTCAACTTAAGCACATCTTATTTGGCTTCTCTATATATAGAGTTGTTCATTAGGGGATTGTAAAAGAAAAGATGTAAGTCATGACTAATCTTTTTAATGACTGCTATTTTCATCTTTGCTGAACTACAAATATTTGTTTCAGCTTATAAATACGTTACTAAGCTTCCAGATTTAAAGGAAAAAATTTCTCCCAAGCTCTTTCAATTAAAAAATTAAAAACCTTCACTTTAAAAATTATATAGATTTTTCTTTTTTATACTATATGCAGATTTCTGTATCAGTTTTTAATTCCTTTATAATAAGACTGTGAATACTATCAGTTTGATTTTCTGCTTTAAATTGCTTTTAATAAGCATTTTAGATGGATTCCAAAGTGATACATACTTAAGCTTCTAATATTAATCAGTCATTTAGTTGATAGACAAAGTTACCAGAGCTTTATGCTAGGAGGAGAATTTTGTTATTGGCAGCAACTTACACTACTTTCCTCAAAAGGCAAATGCAAGTAATTATTATGCAAGAAGGAAATGAATTATAAGTATGTGGTAAAGCAGCTTTCTTTTTATTTCAGGATTGATTTGCTCTGATTTTTCTTCCTTAGTTCATTAGATTTTAGAATGTCCTTTGGAAACTTACATATTAAGGCAATCTGTTTAAAAAAAAAAAAAGACATTAGTTGAACCACCTTTTCTTTCCAGTTACATATCACTTGTGTGATTACAGTGTTATGTGTTGGGTTTGATGTTTTTGGACAGAAAAGCATATCAATTATTTTAAATGATTTTTTCTCTCATCTTTGAAGCTTAGTCTGTAGCTGTGTTGATGTAAAAGAAAATGCTTGGATTTGCATTACTTGAATACTTGAAAACTGAAATCAGTAAGGTATCTTACATAATGAATTAGATTTTTCTGAACACAGTTTTTATACAAACAACTTTCATTTCTGGATCATTATTGGAAATAGAAGGTTTCAACTCTTTGAATGGGCAAAAATGACAGGTTTATAGAAAAATACCCTTTTGTGTTTCTGGCATCCCAAATTCAACTTTTTTGTAGGTTTCTGTCCTAAAATCTGCTTTCTCTTTTCTCCTGTACTTAATGCACTTACTATTCTATAGATATTATCAAACAACAGGTTAAAGTAAAATCTGTGTTCATTATGAATCTTTCAGCTTTTCTAGTTATGAAAATTGCTCTGTAAAATACTCCTAATCCTTAAATATAGGCATATTTTTGTTTACATCTTACCCATTTTAAGAAAACACAAGATGTTTATAAAAATTGAAAACATTACATACTGTATTTCAACTAGTTAGTGAAGGGTAAGAAGAAGCTGGCTGATTTGAATTGTTCATTAGTTAAGTTTCAAAACTCTTTAATAAAGGAATTTTCAGAGATAGGTTGAGACCCAGTAGTATCCATGTAAACTAGCTTTTGTGACGTGGAGAAAACCCCAAAAAAGCAGTGGAGGAGCCGAGACGATTTACTTGGTTGGCATGGTTGTGGTGTGCTCCTACTTCAGTTTAGGTAGTGACACACCGAAATTTTTATTGTCCAGGAATCTGAAGAAGTTTCCTGTTGTTTATGTGTACTAAACTATGAATTGGTGGAATTCGCTAAGAGGAAACTTTTTAACCGTACCGTATTGAGGAACCTTTTTACAGCTAGGCGAAGTATTTGCCTTTTACCATGTACTGCTCTCCTCAGAAATAAGACACGGCATCATTCCATGTTCTCATGTAATGAGTTTCTTACTGAGTTTCAGAAGAAAAAACCAAAATGAATAATTGTCACCGCGTTAGCTGTATGTTGAAAAATTGTGGCATAAAGCTTAAATTTGTGTTTATCAAATGTGAACCATAGTAGTGTATGCTGCTTTGTATATACTGTAAGTGCTACAAATAGTCTCAGCACTGAAAATGTATTGATACCTCTCAAATGAATGCAAATTTTGATGTAGGTGTTTTGATACGCCTCAGAGAGTAGCTGAGTGTCGAACTTGTTAACCTGTTTGGTAATGGAGATACTTCCTGTTTCTCGTTGCATATTTTCATGTTGAAAATTTAGTTTTGACATTTTTACTACTGTTAATTTAAGTGTAAAATTTGTTCTGTGGATAAAAATGGGGTTGTCAGTGAAGAAAACTAAAACAGCCTCATTCATGTAACTGCTTAAGTAAAAATACATTTTTGCTGTATGTTCATAAACTTTTAATGAAGTTGTTTGTTTTTCTGTTTGAATATGAGTGATGTTTAGGCTTTATTTCTGTTTAATAAGGCCTTTTACCATTGATTAAATGAAGGAATGTATCTTTTTGAAGAGATTTATATTCTGTAAATAAAAATTGGTTGTAACAATAAAGTTGGGTTCTAACTGCAGTGTACCATAAATCTTGTTATTGCAACTTACTTTGTTGGTGGTTTTTCTTTTTGAGGGGGGCAGAAAACAAAACTTTTCGAAGTTAGTGTGTAACTATGTATTTGAAGTGATCATTTAAATTTGTCTAATTCTCTGGCTTTTTATAGTGTTAAAAAGTTTTGAAAAAAGTTTGTTTTCAGAAACTTAGTTAAGAGTGTGGAATGTTATGTAACTCAGTAAACAAATTCTATTCACTTTTATGTTTTTTAAGATATTTTATTTATTTAACAGAGAGCACAAGTAGGTTGAGCGGCAGGCAGAGGGAGAGAGAGAAGCACGCTTCCTACTAGGAAGGAGCCTGATGCAGGACTCAATCCCAGGACCCTGGGGTCATGACCCGAGCTGAAGGCAGCCACTTAACCGACTGAGCCACCCAGGTGTCCCTACAAATTATATTTACTTCTATTTCTATTTACTATTTTTAAGAAATTACTATTTCCTCTAACCACTATGTATCTTCACTGTGAATTAGGGCCAAAAACAGATAAATAAAGACACTCTCTGGGACCTAGCATCTTAGTCTAGGCAGGGAGTATCCATCCAATCAGTGTTTATTAAACTTTAATTGTCAGGTAATGTGATAGATGGTGGATATACAAAGATATGATCCCTACTGTCAGATATCATGAAGATCCATTCTCCATAACAAAAATAGTCAGCTGTGTGTGTGTGTATGTGTGTGTGTGATAGAAAATATTTTCCAATTTGGGTTTATCTAGTGTTTTGTAGATAAATTTCTATTATCATGAGGTTATGTATCACCAGTCAAAATACTACAAAGGTAAAAAAAAAATACAAAAGTGATGTGTCTTTTTTGAGGGTATCACATCTGAGGAACTCATTGTTGATGTTGATTTTGATCAGTAGGTCAAAATTGTATGTCTTTACCTTGTAGTGTTTATTTTTCTCCTTGTGGGGAAATAAGCAATCTGTTTATTATAGAGAAACTTTAAGATTGTGTAAGTATCTTGCTTGTTGTCAAAAATCCCATTTCCCTCCCCTGATTTAGCAACATTTGATATTTGTCTAAACCATTCTTTATTATGATGGCTACAAAATACTCATTTTTCAGTTCTGTTACATGATACACATATATCACCCATTTTATTGTAAGGAATCTCTGTGTATGTATATCTATATGTCATCTACCATTCATGTGACAATATTTTAAGTATAGACTCTTAGGTTTCTTTTATTTAGTGGATTATAATCTAACTACTTATGTACATTGATGTTAAAATGTCTGAGATTTGACTTGGGGGAGCCCCATCAGACCTAGCTCCTTCTGATGTACCAGAACCTGTTTTGAGCACTTTTTAGTAAAACCTTCCAGAGCTTTGGAATTAGCCATTTTTCCAAGGAACTTTTTTTTTTTTTTTTAAATAGTACTTGGAAACTTAAATCTGAGAACTAGGTACGGTCATTAATTCTGGGATATCACTGGCAGAGCAAGGAAACACACATTTATATGTAAGTAATCTATTTTAGAAATTGTGAGTTGTGAGTACATACACTTCAGGGTTTTTTTTTTGTTTTTTTTTTTTTGACACTTCAGTTTTTAATCCAACTTCAGAGTCCTCCCTTTTCTTTATTATGATCATATGTACTTTGTTAAAAATACTATAGAATTAATGTGCCCTTTTCATTCATTGTGCCACATGAGGTATGAAATGTTAATATATGTTTTACTAGTGATTTTAACCATAGTCATTTGATTAAAGTGGTGTCTGCCAAGTTTCTCCCCATTTTATGTTATTTTTTAAATATATTATTTATTAGTGTGCATGCATGCGAGCTTGAGCACAAGGGCAGAGAGGGGAGGTGGGGGCAGAGGGAGAGGGAGAAGCAGACTCCCTGCTGAGCAGGGAGCTGAATGGGGGCTCATCTCAGGCCCTCGGGTCATGACCTGAGCTGAAGGCAGATGCTTAACTGGCTGAGCCACCCAGGCGCCCTTCCCATTTTTATAATAATAATTATGTATTATTATAATTTCCCCAATTTTAATTAACATTTTGTGGGAGGAGGTACTCGGAAACTAAGTGATTTTTATGCAATTTTAGCATCCATCATCAGTTTTTGCCTGCAGCAGTTATTGTGATGTTTACCTATTGCTGGTATTCTATTTCTCTATTTCTTTCTACTTTCAGTTTTAGTTCTAAAATTAGAATTTTACTGTAGGGAAGAGTTATATTCCTTCACTTCACTTATTTATTTAACTATATCAGAATACAAAGATATTTAATTTTGTAGGCTGTAATCCATTACATTTTGTTGTTCAATTTGTTTCAGTTTGGTGATTGAGAGCTCCATTAAATTGGTTGCTATATCCTTTCAATATGCTCATATCCTCTGTTGAGCATTACCTTTTCTGGCAACATAAGGCTTTCCAGGCTAGGCTTGTACCTTCTCTTCCCCAACCCTCGATTCAATTATTTCTTCAAGGAGCCCTGACTTTATAGAGAATGAGATTTAGAAACCAAGATCTGGGTGTTAGGTGTGCTCATTGTTACTGGGGTGTTAGCGCTTCTATATTCTGTCAACTGACAGTATCAGGAAATTATATATATCTAAATATATATATATAATATATACATATATAAATTATATATGTATATATATATGTCATAAATGTATATCTAAAATAAACCCATGTATCTATATTTATCCATCTGCTTTTATGACTTTATTTTTTAATCATTTAAGATTCACAGAAAAGTCACAAGAATAGTTCAGTGCACTGCCATATATCATTCAAACTCCCTCAACATTTCACTTCTTTTTCTTTATCATTTTCTCTTTCTTTCCTTTTTTTTTAAATTTTATTTATTTGAAAGAGAGAGAGAGAGAGATCACAAGTAGGCAGAGAGGCAGGCAGAGAGAGGCGGGGAAGCAGGCTCCCTGCTAAGCAGAGAGCCTGATGTGGGGCTTGATCTCAGGATTCTGAGATCATGACCTGAGCTGCAGGCAGAGGCTTTAACCCATTGAGCAACCTAGGTGCCCCTCTTTATTTCTTTTTTTGAATTATTTGAGAGCAGTTTGCACACATAAATCTCATCCCTCAATACTTGTATTTCATAAAAACATTGTCTTCTCACCTCCATTTTTTCCTGTGTATCTTGTGTTTTTTTTTTCCTACTGTTTGCTTCCTTTCTTTCCTTATCTTTCCTTTCTTTTCCTTTTTCTTCCCTCCCTTTCTCCCTCCACCCTTTTCCTCTTCCTTCAGTTTATTTGAGGGAGAATGAGAGCACAAGCAGTGGAGGAGGGAAAAGCAGGTTCCCTGCTCAGCAGAAAGCCTACCTGGGGCTTGATCCCAGGACTCTGGGATTATGACCTGAGCCAAACACAGACAGTTAATTGAGAGACCCAGGTGCCCCTTTTCTGGTGCTTTTCAAGATTTTTTTCTTTTTAGTTGGTTTTCAGTGATTTGATTATGATGTATTTAAATGTTCATCCTTTGTAATCCTGCTTAGGTTTTGACCTTTTTCAATCTGTAAATTCATCTTTTATCAAATTTTGGGGGGATTTCTGCCATTTCTTCAAGTACATGTTCTGACCCATTCTCTTTTCTCTGTGAGTCTCCAAAGTCTGATATTGTTTGACAGGTCACTAATGTTCATTTTCCCCCAATATCTATTTTCTTTTTTTCAAGTTTGGAATATTTCTATTAGTCTGTCTTCATTATTCACTGATACTTTCTCCCATCTCATTTCCAAACTGCTGTTATGCCTCTCCAGTGACTTTTCATTTTGGTGGTATTATTTTCTTTTTAAAAAAGATTTTATTTAGGGGCGCCTGGGTGGCTCAGTCATTAAGTGGCTGCCTTCGGCTCAAGTCATGATCCCAGGGTCCTGGGTTCAAGTCCCGCATCTGGCTCCCTGCTTGGCAGGAAGCCTGCTTCTCCCTCTCCCAATCCCCCTACTTGTGTTCCCTCTCTTGCTGTGTCTCTCTCTGTCAAATAAATAAAATCTTTAAAAAAAAAAAAGATCTTTTTTAAAAAAAGTTTTTATTTATTTGTCAGAGAAGGAGACAGAGAGAGAGAAGGAACACAAGCAGGGGGAGTGGGAGAGGGAGAAGCAGACTTCCCACGGAGCAGGGAGCTCGATGTGGGACTCTATCCCAAGACCCTGGCATCATGACCAGAGCCGAAGGCAGAAGCTTAATGACTGAGCAACCTAGGCAACCATCCCCCGCCCCCTCAAACTTTCTTTTGGTATTATTATTTTCAAAAGTTCTGCACTCTCCATTTGATTATTTTTAAAGTTTCTGTTTCTTTCCTGAGATTTCCCATTTATCATGTGTAGAGTCATCTTTATGTCCCTGAGCATAGCTGTAAAGTGGCTTTAAAATCTTTGTCCACTAATTTCAACAACTGAGTCGTCTCAGGGACTATCTGTTGATTAGGTTTCTTTTGAGTGTGGCTCTTATTTTCTTGTTTCTTTGTGTGGTGGTTTTGATTTGTATCCTGGACATTATGATTGATTTGTAGAGACTCTTGATTCTATTATGATCCTCTGAAAAGTATTGATTTTCTTTTTTTTTTTTTTTCTTTTTTCTTTTTTTAGTAGGCAGTATAACTTGGCTGTACCCAAGCCTCAAACTCAAACTCTGGTCCCTCTTGGGTAAGAGGCAGCTAAAGTTTTTTTAGCTTAAGCTCAGCTGCTTGGAATAAGCCTCCACACATGCATATTTCAGAGGTCAGTCAGATTTGGGCAGAGTTGATATATGCAGATTTTAGTGCCATCTCTCTCTGGGTCTTTTTGAAATTTCTTTTCGTACCATTCCAGCTGTGAGGTTGTTTTGAACTCTATCCTCTTGTTCTTCAAGTAAGACTGCAGGTGTTCTGAGTTTTAGTGACACCACAAACCTCTGGCTTGTGGCTTGCCCTCAGGCATAATGTTAGTAAAATGGGAAACTCCGTCTCATTCTCTTTAATCTAAGTGTAAATTCTGCTCTAGTTTCTTTTTGCTATTGGTTGGTCTCTAGTATTTTTAGATAGTTTCATATATCTCAAGTTTATCAATTGTCTGTGGGAAACCTGGTCCAATAGGAGTTACTAGAACCTTTTTATCTTAGCTTTTTCAGTTGTGAATATAATTGACACTTTAAATTGGTATGGGTGTTAAATGTTCTGAAATTTTCTGTAAATACTACCTTTAAGCAAATACTATGTATTACAACTTGCAGTGTTTTAATTACTGTTTTTTAGGAGTTGCGTAATTTGTTCCTTGTTCAATAGAAAGTTGTTTAATTTCTAGGTGGAAGGACCTTTTTGATATTTGGTTTTGTTCTTAATATCTTGATTTATTTCAGGTGTTTGTATTATTTCAACTTGATGGAAATTACCGATGTTTGACTTACTATATGATCCAATTTTGAGAATGTTCCATGTATGTTTGAGAAGAGGGTATATTCTCTATTGTCAGGGTTTGGTGTTACACACCCAAACACAGTCTCTTCTCACTTTTCATGGATTCCATATTTATGAATTTGTTTATTTGTTGAAATTTGTTTGTAACCTCAAAGTCAGTTCTTGGGGCTCTTTTGTCATTTGCAGACATGCACATGTGCAGAGTGATGAAAAATTTGAGTGTCTGACATGCACATTCCCAGCTGAGGTTGAACAAACTGACGCTCTGCCTTCTTGTTTCAGTTCTCATACCGTAAACAAAATGTCCTTTTCACTATATATTTAGTGCTATGTATTTCACATTTTTTTTGCTTTTTGCATGAGCAGGTGGAGGAGCAGAGGGAGAAGCAGACTCCTGGCAGGGCCCAGCGGGGCTGGATCCCGGGACCTGGAGATCATGACCTGAGCCGGACTCAGATGCCCAACTCACTGAGCCACCCAGGCATCCTTTCCCTGGGTAGATTTCCATAATGGGACCTCACTTAGTTTGTTAAGTGAATCATTCAAAGTATTAGGAAATATTTCCGGTCAAGCAAAAAATAAGACCGTATTTGATCTGGGAGAGAGATAAGCCCTGGAAATGACTGGCTGGAATAACTTTTCCTGAACTGACATGACACCTGAGAAGCTACTTCACAGGGGAAGCTGTACTTAATTATTTTGGAAGTTAGAAATCCATTTTTCTTTTTCTTTCTTTCTTTCTTTTTTTTTTTTTTAAAGATTTTATTTATTTTTTTGACACAGAGAGACACAGGGAGAGATAGAACACAGGCAGAGGGAGTGGTAGAAGGAGAAGCAGGCTCTCCGCCGAGCAGGGAGCCCGATGTGGGGCTCAATCCCGGGACCCTGGGATCATGACCTGAGCTGAAGGCAGACAGACGCTTAACAACTGAGCCACCCAGGCGCCCCCATTTTCTTTTCTTTTTTCTTTTTTTTTTTTTTACCATATTCTGTATGATTTGGTTTTATTTAGTTGAGCCAAAATTTACAGAAGCATGTAGATATTTTATTAACTGTCACTGATTTCTTAGTGTCCAGAATATAGTGTTCTTAGAACCTAGCACACTGGCAGCTTTTCAAGCCCCACCCAGGTATATTTTTAAAAAATATATGTCTATAACTGAGATAAGCAGTACAAGATTTTTTTTTCCTTTACATGAGTTCAGTCAAAATCTATAATTGTTATTCTCATAATACTGTGTAAATACTTTCATTCACAATAAAATCCAAGGCAAGCATCACTGACTTTATGATTTAGAGTGGCCATCATTAATAATTCAGTATGCAGGGCACCTGTGTGGCTCAGTGGGTTAAAGTCTCTGCCTTCGGCTCAGGTCATGATCTCAGGGTCCTGGAATTGAGCGCCGCATTGGGCTCTTTGCTCAGCGGGGAGCCTGCTTCCCCCTCTCTCTGCCTGCCTCTCTGCCTACTTATGATCTCTCTCTCTGTCAAATAAATAAATAAAATTAAAAAAAATAATTCACTATGCGAGGAACAACTTACTTTTCTCTAAAGATTTGGCATTTGCATTGGATCATGTCCTCTGTTCCTTACCCAGGACATCACAAAAGAGGAATCAGCCTAAGAGACTACTCTTTGACATACCAGTTTTTTTTTTTTTTTACTGTATTATTTTAATTAAACACAAGATCATGACACAAACATCCTATCTACTGCAATTTCTCTAGTTGGTTTTCTCAACTATATTGTGAATCTTTTTTTTTTTTTTAAAGATTTTATTTATTTATTTGACAGAGAGAGAGAGATCACAAGTAGGCAGAGAGGCAGGCAGAGAGAAAGGAGGAAGCAGGCTTCCTGCTGAGCAGAGAGCCTGATGCGGGGCTTGATCCCAGGACCCTGAGATCATGACCTGAGCTGAAGGGAGAGGCTTTAACCCACTGAGCCATCCAGGTGCCCCCTATATTGTGAATCTTAATAGTTGAAAATTTATTTGATGTCTTATAAAAACATGTATTAGCAATTAGTTGATAAAGGATTGCCATTTTAATCTCACCACATTTTAAGAATCTAACTCAAACTGTTCTTTTTTCCCCCAGTTTTATAACACTTGTAAAGAATTTAAACTTTTATTGTGCTTCTAGCAGTTTTTTTTCACATGGAAGCAGAAGGCTGTGTAGGTGCCTTGTAAAAGGCTGTCTTAGTGACATCCCTAACAAGAACCCAAAGCAATTCTGTTAAAAAAGATTTCTGAGTTCCAGCTTTGAAATATTCTAAAAAGAAAAATAAACAAGAAAGAAAATGTAACCGCTTGACCACATTTGCCAGTGAGTTTCCTTCCGTGGTTAGAGGAGCAATTTTTTTTTTTCTCTTATGTTAGCTGATATTGTGTGGACAAATCAGCTCAAATTATCTTTTGCAATAAAAAACGAAGGTGCTATCTTTGCTAATAGCACCAGACTTTGTAATGGTTGAGTGGAATTTAGTTACTGCTTTTCTTTTCCCTTGTGAACTCAGAGTATCTCCTTGGAGACATCCAAAAACTAGAGGTAAGTGTTGGGTAGTGGAAAGACCCTATTCAGGTGACAGGAACTTCAATGACAGCATGGGTTTTATGGGCTTCGTTTTCTCATTACAACAACCAAAACACCTTTGAAAAGATGTCATAAAAATTGGGACTCTCATATAATTTTGTCACTTTGCCATATCACTCTTTTTCCTTTATTGCATTCCCTATTTAAACTTCCTGTTCTTTCAGAAGGTAAGCGAGCTGACAGTCCTCTTGTATCAGAACACTGGCTAGCACGGGAGGCACCTTTGGAGCTCTCACGTCAAATCATCCATCTGTGAAGTATTATGTAGGTTCTTTTTTTAATAGGGGCCATTTTTACCTTGTTTTTGGATTGTTATGTGCTGAATGCGTTGCCCCAAAATTGATGTGCTGTAGTTCTGTCCCCAGTGTGGCTATATTTGGGGGTGGAGCTTCTGAGGAATAATTAAGGTTAAATGAGCTCAGAAGGGTGGAACCCTGAATTGATAGGATTAATGTCCTTGCAAGAAGAGACACTGGAGAGCTTACTCCCTCCCTCTCCCAAGTGCACAGGTGAGGAATGGCCACTTGAGCACATAGCCTTTACTGAGAGTTCTCGGAAACTCAATCAAACGGCACCTTGATTATGGACTTCCAGGCTCTAGACAGAGAAAATGAGTGTCTATCATTGAAGGCATGCAGTCTATGGTATTTTGTTACGGCAGCCTGAGCTAAGTAATACAGAAGGTAGGAATATGGGTTGTCTTAGAACTTTTCTATTGTATATAAGGGAAGGGATGTGTGTACATGTGTGCTGGAGGTGGGATTTAAGGGATGGAAGTATGTAAATATTAGCTGTTTTGCAGGGTACTTTCTTTCTTGCCTTAACTGAGAATAGCCTTTCTCCTGAGGATACCAGTTAGTCATAGTTACCAAAGCAAAGGCTGTGCATTCTTTCATTAAGCCATGTGTCTGAGGCCCAGAGCGCTACGGATATTTTCTGATCCTCTCACTGCTATTTCCCTCCAACAAATGCTTGCCCTATGCGAAGTTCATGAAACGTGGTTATATCCTACTCAACTTGTCCTTCATACTATTCTTTCTTATTCTTCTGGTTTTACCTCCTTACTTACAAAGGGCTTCAGTATCTGAGCCATATTCCTGTCTCGTTTCTCATCGCTGCCGTCACCACCGAAAACTTAGCTGTACTGTGAATATCCCTTCCAGTAACTCAAGCTGAAAGTTCTTTGGCTTCATCAAATTTTAGTGTTCTTCATTTTCTTTCTTTTTTTTTTTTTTAAAGATTTTATTTATTTATTTGATGGAGAGAGAGAGATCACAAGGAGGCAGAGAGGCAGGCAGAGAGAGAGGGGGAAGCAGGCTCCCTGCTGAGTGGAGAGCCCGATGAGGGGCTCGATCCCAGGACCCTGAGATCATGACCTGAGCTGAAGGCAGAGGCTTTAACCCACTGAGCCACCCAGGCTCCCCATTAGTGTTCTTCATTTTCATTTCACATCAGTAGCCTATTTGCATGGTCATAGTCTGTGCCTAATTCATCATCTGAAGATGTGCCACAAAAATGTGAAACTACTATACCAATTGTTGGTTACATTTTCCTGTTTGTCTAGACCTTCCTTCCTTCCTTCCTTCCTTCCTTCCTTCCTTCCTTCCTCCCTCCCTCCCTCCCTCCCTCCCTTCCTTCCTTCCTTCCTTCTCTCCTTCCTCCGGCTTTCTTTTCTTTCTCTCTCTCTCTCTCTTTTTTTTTTTTTTTGTTCTGCCTTACCTTTTCTTTTAGTTCATTAAAACCTCCAGAACTTGGACCTATCATTAAAACCTCCAGAACTTGGACCTATCATAGTTGCCTAGACTAGACACTGGTGTGTCACTTTAGACTCTCCAGGGAGGCATCCTTCACTATTGACCTCCACTGTTTCCACTGTTTTTCTTCCTCCACTGTCCAACCAATCTTTAGGCGTGGCTGTGTCCAACAATGTGCCTCATCTACTCCTACCCCTGGGGCTGGCCCTGCATGATGACACAATTCTGCTAGTTGATGCCTTTATAGTCCCAAAATATCTAATGTAGCCTGGGCCATGAAGAGCACTTGACTTCCAGAGTACAGGGCTGAGTTAATTGTATTCATCTGTTAAATCTGTGTTATCACTGTTGGTCCTAACAGAGCCCTTCTAGTTAGTTCTCTAATTTTTAAAATTCATTCCCTTTTTTTTTTTTTTTTAAAGATTTTTTAATTTATTTGACAGAGAGAAACACAGTGAGAGAGGGAACACAAGCAGAGGAATGGTAGTGGGGAGAAGCAGGCTTCCTGCGGAGCAAGGAGCCCGATGCGGGGCTCGATCCCAGGACTCTGGGATCATGACCTGAGCCGAAGGCAGACGCTTAACGACTGAGCCACCCAGGCGCCCCGATTCATTCCCTTTTTATCCATATCCTCTACTCCTATTTCTCTACTCCTCATAAACAAGCATTTTTATTGTATGCCTTTTTATTTGTAGTTTTACAGTATGTACATAGTTTTGTGACCATTTTTTTTTAATTCACACAACTGATATTATTGATTTCATTCTTGTTTTTCACCAAGCACTATATTTTATTTATTTATTTACTTATTTTATTTAGAGAGAGAGGAGAGCATAAGCAGGAAGGGGGCGGAGAAAGAGAATCCCAAGCACACTCAGCACTGGGGGTGGAGCACGACGCGGGGATCCATCCCATGACCCAAAGGTCATGACCTGAACCGAAATCAAGAGTTGGTTGCTCAACCAACTGAGCCACATGGGCACCACTGAGTACTATATTTTAAAGATTAGCTTATGTAGCTATGGAAATTTGTGCCTCAAAGGTACTGTGTCTTTCAGCTGCAAAATACTTCATGGTGTTCAACACATTTCACTTATTCTTTTTCCCAGTGATGGATACACAGGTGGCTTCTAACTCTGCCACCACCAACAGTGATATGATAGTGAACTTCCTCATGATCTACTGACTAGTGTATATGAGTAATAATTTCACTGGGATATATCCAAGGAGAAGAATTGCTGGGTCATAGAATATGCATATATTTATTTTATTTTATTTTTTATTTTTAAAAAAGATTTTATTCACTTATTTGACAGAGAGAGAGAGACAGCGAGAGCAGGAACACAAGCAGGGCAGTGGGAGAGGGAGAAGCAGGCTTCCCGCTGAGCAGGGAGCCTGATGTGGGACTTGATCCCAGGACCCTGGGATCATGACCTGAGCCAAAGTCAGATGTTTAATTACTTTGATTCACCCAGGTGTCCCTGCATATATTTGTTTTAATAAGAAGAGCCAGATAGCTTTCTGGACTAATGTTCCTTTTATTAGTGAATAACATTTCTATTGTATCTATATCTTTCTATTTATCATCTGTCTGAGAAGAATATGTATATATTGTCAGATGTTAAACCTGCTACTATAGGTTACCTAGCTTTATTTTGGTTCATATTTGTTTGGTATATCTTTTTCCATTGTTCATATTTAACCTTTCTGTGTCTTTTTGCTCTGAATGGCTCTTAAAGGCAACATATTGTTTTCATCAAATTCATTCTGAGTCTCTTTTAATTGGTGAGATAAAACATTTACTTTTAGTGCAATATTAAAACTTAGTTCTATCTCAGTATTTCATATTATGTATTTATTGTATTTTCTGTTTTTGTTTTACTCCTGACTTTCTATTTTATGTATAAAATTTACTTATGCCTGGGTTAAAAGTTATATATTCTATTTTTACTCTTAAGATGGTTAACCTTAATTACAAACATGTTTATATATATGTACCCTAACAAGGTAAGTATTTAAACTTACCAATATTTGTATATTTATGGCAGATTTGGAAATGTGCTGCTCAGATCTCCCTTCAAGAAAAAACTCTGGAGTGTGATTAGCTGATAGCCTCCAGCTGTTAGCTCCTTTAGGCTCTACCTCATTTGAACTGACATCACATTCCTTTCGGGGCAGCCCCCAGCCAAAAGATCTAAGGATTTCTGCCCTGTGTGGGACTCTTCCAGTCCCAGGGGGGTCTTTGCCCTGGAGCTCCTCACTAATTCAGCAGAGACTGTCAGGCCTGCCTCATGGTCTGGAATTTTCCCCTGACAAATCCTGCTTCCTCTTTTCTTTCACAGATACTATTCCCCAATAATAAGCCTTTTGCATTTCAGACTCTTGTCTTGGCATTTGTTTTCCAGAAAACCCAACCTGCAATAGTTGGTGATAAGTTGTCTAAGAAAGCAGCAATAAGATAGGAGTTTGGAGCTGGTTCACTCACTGCCCTAGTAGGTGGTACACGGGCAGACCCTGGTACTAAGTGGCAAATTAATTGATAATGCTTTTGCTGATGATGAAATAGGATGGTGTGCTGGAGGATGAAAATGTATTGGTCGGTATGATCATTCAGGAGTTTGAAATAACAGGAAGAATGATAAATCTGAAGATAATAGAATTGGATTGTTCTTAGTAAATTACATTGACATCCTGCAGTTGGATAATGAAAAACTGAGGCCAATTAACTGGGGATTGCAAACCAAGTAACAGAGCTCATCTCATTGATAGCTTACAATGACTTGAATGATTTGGGGGCATTTTCTTGGGATATATAATTTAATTTCCTAGTAAGGGCTCCAGGGGGTGATGCAAACTTACTGCTAGGGTGGTTCCAAGAAGTTGCAAAAAGCAGTTGCCCAGTGAGTGAGATTGAAATGCCTGAATCACCATGGGAGACATTAGAAAAAGGCACTAAAGGGTTGGGAAGTTGTACATGCTGAAATTGGATATAAGAGGCCAGACTTGACAGGAGATTATGTTTCACAGGGAGGCTTGGAGGACACAACATTCACCAAGGCCATCAGGAATGGGCAGGTGAAAGGGTCACTGGCATCAGAAGTTCAGTTAATGACCTTCTTCTGGAAGCCAGGGTTGGTGGTAGGAGAAGCTATCGCAGAACATGTCTCAGCAATAGCAAGGACAATGGTGTGTCTAAGTGTTTAGGACAGATGATGATGGTTAACTAGGTGGTCATGATTATTAAAGCAAATAATAAGCCTGAGGTAGCAGCATCATTTACTCTGCTCCTCCTGCCAGTACCTGGAGTGGTCACTCCACTCTCTCCTTTGGCTCAGGAAGGTTTCTTGGGGTGATTGCACCTATCTCCTTTGAGGGTTTTCAAGACTATTGCTCTGTGGTAACAAAGGGTCCTTCTGATTGATGTCTTCTTTTGCCTCTGAATAACGTGGATCCCAACTGAGCCATGCTAGATGAAAGACAGACAATCCTTTTGCAAGTAAGACCATTCATGTCACTCCCATGGGTTCCTCATCTGTTCTTCCTGCTGGTGGTAGTATGTGGAAGACAGTGATGTCAAATAAAAAGGGACTAGATTTTTGGAAAGCAGTGGTATGGCCTCAAGAATTCAAGAGAAGACATGATTGGAAGATACATTGCTCTACATTTTTGCTATAAAACCCCAAACGGTAAATTTAACACATTATTGTTCACATTTCTTTTTCCCATAGTCTGGGTTAGACTCACATTTGCAGTTGTCATCAATAAAGCACAGGAATAACTTTGATAGAGTCAGTGGAAGCCAATATTCATGGAAACTACAAAGGATGAGGCAGGATCGTAAATAATGATGTAACCAGCATTAAATAAATGGTGTAAAGGAACTGCAGGCAGAGACAGAAGATCTTTATTCTTTCAAAGTACTCTGCAGAGCCATCACATTATGATTAATAACAGTGTTGCTACTTTTTTTTTTTTTTTTTAACAGTAGAGGATCTGAATTAGCCAGTATGGTGAATTTGAGAATACAGAATTAAGAGACTGTTCCTAAACCTAAACACAAAGAGATGGTTTCTGGACACTACAAAGAATCCTTATGTGTACTGATTGGGCAGAAAAATAAAATATAATGACCTCTTCTCTGGCCATTATGCTAAATCTTCATTGATAAGTCACTAGACATGGGCTTATGGATTTTGTAATACACTTTAAATCTAATTTCAATACAGACTGGGATCTACAAAACATTTTCTCAGAGCCCTACACACCTAAGGATTGGCTCTGGTGGAGATGGTTAATAGAAAATAGCATCTCCTGGGGCAAAAGAGATGAGCATACTATATGTAAATAAGACTAAAACTGGATAAGCAGAAGCTAGAGGGCAGTTGTGCTAATAAAAATCTCCTGCCCAATTGTTAGGAACAATTTTCAAATTTGAAATCCATTTACAAAAGCGTTGGCCTGATCCTGGGGGGTGGGGTGGTAAGTGCAATACCATAG
The DNA here is from genome assembly GCA_028646535.1 of Procyon lotor. NCBI lineage: Eukaryota > Metazoa > Chordata > Mammalia > Carnivora > Procyonidae > Procyon > Procyon lotor. Next base: position 37,571,472 of record CM053611.1, read on the forward strand.
TTAAACAAAACTGTAATTACTTGCCAGTCCTTATTTAAAGAGACCTCCACTGAGACCATACACTGGACAGAAAGGATTTTCCTGGAAATCTGAGGTCTGTTGATTATAGATTAATAACTGGAAGCAGAAGTATCATGATAGTTTCCCCATTAGAGTGGAGACATGTAGAAATCAGGCTCTAAGTGGAGTCCTAGTCAAAGTCTGGCTGTACTGGATCCACTGGGTTCATACAACTTTTTTTTTTTTTTAAAGATTTTATTTATTTATTTGACAGAGAGAGAGATCACAAGTAGGCAGAGAGGCAGGCAGAGAGAGAGGGGGAAGCAGGCTCCCTGAGGAGCAGAGATGCTGATGCAGGCCTCGATCCCAGGACCCCAAGACCACGACCCGAGCCGAACGCAGAGGCCTTAACCCACTGAGCCACCCAGGCGCCCCGGTTCATACAACTTTTTAGTGGTAATTTTCCCAGTACCCACTGAAAACTTGGAATTGAGATATTTGGAAGTTGGAGTACCTTCCATATTGGATTGTTGGCCTCTTAGGTGATGTCAGTCATAGTGGAGAAGGCCATGTGGAAGCCTTTGGCACTGCCCCCACCCAAGCCAATAAAATAATAAAAATATTATTGCATCCTGAGGAAGATAGTGGAGATCAGTCTTACTTTTAAAGATCTAAAGGATGCAGAAATGGTAGACCTGTCATGTCTCTAATTGGCCAGTTTGGCTCTTGCAGAAAGTAGATGGCTTTCCACAGGGCTTGCAGTTTTTGAAGGCCATAGCTGCTGCAGCCTCCTTTGCCTGGAAAAGTAATAAAGCTATTGTTCCTCCTTATCCCACACTCTGTCTTCATGTTATATTTTAGCTCCAAAGCACAGAGGTTGGTTTTGACAACAATAGTACATCTAGGACAAAATATGAGCAGAACCAAAAGATATAAGCAGATTGAGAAGATAACCTATCCCCTATGTCATTGTATTTGCACTATTGTCCCTCTTCCAACTCACACATATGGTCATACGGGAGGTTCTGTCTGACCAGCTGAAGGAAGGCGAATGAGCCTCAGCTTGGTTTATAGACTGGTTGGGTTGGTATGTAGATGTAAGCTGGACGTGGACAGCAGCTGAAGAGCTCAGCACCCTGAGCTCCACTCAGGGTGACCCCTTGAGGATGGTCTTGAAAAATACTAGTGAAAGAAAACATTCCCAGTGGACAGAGTACTGTATGGTACAATAGGCTAACCACTTTGGGTGGAAGGAAGTTACACCATATTAAGGATTAGTAAGCACTGACAAGCTGGTGAGAGATGAATAAAGATTGAGACATCAGTGACAAGATCTGAGATAGACACATATAGATGAAAATATGGGAGTGGACAAAAGTGTAGAGAATATCAACCATCAACATGCCCCAAATAGAATCCATCATTGTAGAGGCTCTAATGAACCAGGCAGACAAAATGGCTTGGCCATTGACATTAGCCAGCCTTTACCAGTGGCCACTGGAGTCTAGCATGAAAGATACATGAAGTGGCCATATTAGCAGTGATGGAGGCTATGCGTGGGCTTAATAGCACAAATTCCTACCTACCAAGTTGGATCTGCTGCCTTTGAATGTCCAACCAACAAAACAGAACAACCCCGAGCTTCTGGGATGGCTTAATTCCTCTTTCATAGGTGTTACTTTCCAGGGATCCTTTGTACTCCTAACTCCGTCTCTGTGTCTGCATCCCAGAGAACACCTCCTGGGACATGTCTTTTCCAAGAAGGCATTATTTGTGGTGGTTCTTCCAAAAATATATCATGCTCCTAAAACCCACTGTTTCACCCCGTACCTCCCTCTCTCTCTAGCAGTTGATCTTGCTTCCACTTTAACAAAGAATCAAAAAGTCCCACCACATCACATCTTCAAAACTACAAGTATTATGTATCCTCCTCATCTGCTTTTCTGCAGCTTTAGAAGTAGAGATGCTTTAATGCCCTTTATCTCGTTCAATACCAGTGCCTCCCTCTGTGTCCTCTCCTTTATGTTCAGTATTTCCCCTTTAATAGCTTTCCTCACAGGACATGAGAATACTGAAGTTTCTTATCTTAAAACAGAGAAACAAAATAACAATAAGTAACTACTTCCCTTTACCGGCACACTTCTATATTTAACTTCATAGCCAAAGTTCTTGAAAGATTAGTTTACTCTTGCCATCTCCACTTCTTTACCTTTGTATTAGAGCTTTCTGGAGAAACAGAACCAATAAGAAATATATATAAAATAATGTATTGGCTTACATGATTATGGAGGCTGAGAAGTCCCATGATCTGCCATCTGCAAGCTGGAGACCCAGGAGAGCTGGTGTAGTTGAAGGGCCTGAGAGCCCAAGAACCAATGGTGTAGGTTCCACTCTGGACCTGAAGGCCTGAGAACCAATAGCATCGAGGGCAGTGAAAGACTGATGGCCCAGCTCAAACAGTGAGATAGCATATCTTCCCTTCTTATGCCTCTTCTGTTCCATTCAGCCCCTGAGGAGACAGAATGATGCCCACCCGCACTATGGAGGGCATCTGCTTTACTCAGTCTACCAGTCCAGATCCTAATGTCTTCTGGAGACACCCTCACAGGCACGCCCAGAAATACTGTTTAACCAGCTATCTGAGCATCTTTTGGCCCAGTCAAGTCAACACATAAAACGAACCATTATAATCTCCAACTTCCTCTTTCATCTATTATGGTTTCAGTTTATTTTTTTTTGTCAGAACAAAAGGGTTTTAAAAATGAATATGTGATATCCATTCTAATGAGAGCAGAGAGATCTTCATTGGTTTTCTTTGTAAATCAACCAGCGTAAAATTTTTGGTGAAACCTAAACTTAAATAAATTTCCAAGCTCTCAGCGAGAATCAATCTGTCTACTCACCTCTGGTGAGGAGAGGGAAGCCCAAGTCTAGTGAAGCAGATTAGGATGCACTGGGCAGGTACATGGCCTAGATACTCTTCTTGCACTAATTCCACAGAGACCTTTCCTGTTCTTCAGGACAAAGGTAAGTTTCTAGTATTCTCCAAGTCCCTATAGTAAGGATGGGGCCAAAGGGGATAGGGAGTAGGGCTGGCGCAACCAAGGAAAGAAAGGTTATGTGAATAGTCTGACCCCTAATATTGACACACATCACCTTTTCCTCCCACCTCCCTCCTCTCCAGATCATTTCCATTCACTGACACTGACCTCCAGCACATATTGATCTGAGTATCTGACACTACAGCACATACGACCACTTGGCTTAACCTTCTGTAAAATTCCATAGGTCTTCCTGTTATTGAGATTCAGATGCTCTTTTAAATTCAGGCCAGCTTCCTCTGTTCCCCTTTCCTGATGGCCTCAGGGACTCAGCCTCCTTTCCTTTGTTCCTCTTCTTTAAAAAAAACACACCACTTTATTTTCCCCCCTGATTATTATAAAGACAGTACCTGTTTGCTGGAGAAAAATCAGAAAAGAGAGAAGCCAACAAATTACTTAAAGACCTATTTTCATTTTGGTATTTATATTTTCCAAACTTCCATTATGCATGGTTATCTCGTTTGTTTATAGGTGTGTGTTTATAGGTGTATGTATGTACATAAATCTATTGCATTAGTCCATCCTAGGAATGAATACACACAGACAGACAGACAGACAGACAGACACACACACACACACACACACACACACTATAATTGACCAGTGTTGTTTTATAACCAGCATCTGTTTTTTGCTTTTTAGGAGAATAATTTTCAGCTTCATATTATATCATTTTTAATGGCTGCCTAGAATTCCATCCCATAATTTGCTAAGCTCCTATTCTGGATATTTTGGGTTCCTAGATTAAAAAAAAAAATATATTAATACTGCTGTGATGGGCGGCTGGGTGGCTCTGTGGGTTAAAGCCTGTGCCTTTGGCTCAGGTCATGGTCTTGGGGTCCTGGGATCGAGCCCCACATCGGGCTCTCTGCTCAGCAGGAAGCCTGCTTCCCTCTCTCTCTCTCTGCCTGCCTCTGCCTGCTTGTGATCTCTCTGTCAAATAAATAAATAAATCTTTAAAAGAAAATACTGCTGTGACAAACATCCTTATGTCTAAATCTTTGCACACATTATCAATTTCAATCCTTACAAGTAGAATTCTAGGTCTATTGATGTCCATAATTAAAAAAAAATGTTTTATTTATTTGAGAGAGAAAGAGAGTGAGCATGAGGGCAAGCAGGGGGAGGAGCAGAGCAGGAGGTAGGGGTGGAGGAAAAATCTGAAACTTATTGCGCTGAGCACGGAGCTGGAGCCTGAAGCCGGGCTCAGCTTCAGGACCTGAGATCATGACCTGAGCCAAACCCATGGGGATACTTAACTTACTGAGTCACCGAGGCTCCCCGATGTGCATATTTTATATATATATACATATATATGATATATATATGTATATATATATATTGTATTTACTTTCAGAAAACTTGAGCAAATTTTTACTCCTACCTGAAATTTGAAGATCCCTGCAACCCTGGCTGATTATTAAAAAAACAGACAATCTGATAAGTCCCAAATGGTATCTCCTTTCCTTCATTAAAGCTTTGGCCACCCACTCTATTTCTCACCCCCTGCATTTTGGAGATTAGATTGCCCCAAAAAGCTGCAGGGGAGAAGGCAGTCAATCTTTACTGCATATACGCATGCCTTTCCCAGCACTGGGCTAAGTTCTGGGAACACTTAAGTAAATCCAGTAATCGCACCCCATCCATAGTTTCGCTTTCCGTGGTTTCAAGTTACCCCTGGTCAACGGCAGGCCAGAAACAGGTGATCTTCCTTCTGACAAATGGGAAGAAGGGCAATAGAACGTAAGACTACGTCCCAATAGCCGCTTGCTGACTTCATCTCCACCAGACGCCTAGGCGTTTTATTGTCTCACGTTCTGCGGGAAGGCGGTGAGTATCCATATAATAATATAGTGGAGAGAGACAGAGACCACATTCACATAACTTTCATTATAATATGTTGTAGTAATTTCTCTTTTATTATTATTAGCTATTAACTTCTTACTGCACCTAATTTATAAGTTAAGCTTTATCACAGTTTATGTATGCATAGGGAAACAATGGTATGGAGGGGGTTCAGTACTAGCTGTAGTTTCTGGGATCCGCGGGGGTCCTGGAACGTATCCCTTGTGGGATGGGAGGACAGCTGCAAAGCACTGTTCAGGTTACCTTACATTTGAGTTTAAGGGGGGGTGAAGGCAGGGATTTAGAGAGACTAGGAAACACGTTCTTACGATATTGTGAGTTAAGAGTAATAATGGGGAGTGCATGGCGCCTGGGTGGCTCAGATGGTTAAGGGTCTGCTTCCCCTCAGGTCATGATCCCAGGGCCCTGGGATTGCGTCCCGCATTGGGCTCCCTGCCGTGCCGGGCCGGGAGTCTGCTTCTCCGTCTCCCTCTGCTGTTCTCCCTGTTTGTGCTCTCTCTCTCTCTCTCTGCCAAATAAATTTAAAAAAATCTTTAAAAAGAGGAATAGTGGGAATGAGCTATTGGGGAACCCTCTATTGGGAAGTGAGGTCAGGTCTGAGTATTGACTCAGTGTCAAAGTGAAGACAAACCAAGATGAGGCATTAGTCAGGCACAAAAATGGGTTTTGGGAAAGGGATAACAATATGTGCTAAGGCAAGGAAGTGGGAAACACAGAGTGGCTTGTTGGTAGCCTGGTATGGCTGCCACAGAGTATGTAAGTTGGGAGAAGAGCAGTAGAAATTGGGTTGTGCGTTGAAATTGGCAGAGGTTGGCTGTCAGTATTTGGGATTCTTTTCTTGTGGGTGTTGAGGCCTGCCGGAAGGTATGAAACAGAGTCACATGGTTAGATCTCCATTTGGGAGAAGTAACTGGACGCAGTGTGGAGGGTCCACTGGAGAGGCCACTGACGGGAAGCAGGGAGGCCAGCTCGGAGTCTAGTGCATTAGTGCCCTCGGCTGGGCAGCACGCGCTCACACAGAAAGCATGTGCATGGAGAGGAGGGTTGATTTAACAGCTCACACAGGCAGGGCAACCGTCTTGGGTCCTCTTCCTCTTGGGGAGCTTTGTACTAACACTCAGTAAACTTTACTATCACTCAATTAAAAAAAAAAGGTAACACAGGTGATGGAGTATTTGGGCTATTTGGGCTGTTGAGTGTGAGGGAGATGGAGTGGCCTGGCTGAATGGTGGGGGCCATTTTAGCTTTAGCATCCCTTTGGTTCTACATTCCTAACCATTTCCTTTGTCCTGTGCCTCCCCCCGCATGCTGTATGAATACACTGCTTTGTCATACACTGCAAGAAAAATGGCTTCTGTGGAGTTGGGAAAGGTTGGAGAAAGGGGAGAAGGAAGCTCAAAGAGGAGTTAGAAACTAAGATTAGGGGGCACCTGGGTGGCTCAGTGGGTTAAGCGTCTGCCTTCAGCTCAGGTCGTGATCCCAGAATCCTGGGATCAAGCCCCACATTGGGCTCCCTGCTCAGCAGGAAGCCTGCTTCTTCCTCTCCCACTCCCCCTGCTTGTGTTCTCTCTTTCACTGTGTCTCTCTCTGTCTTATAAATAAATAAAATCTTAATAAAAAATTAAGATTAGTCAGGCTGAAGATGATGAAAAGATGATGTAAATGGAGACGATGAAGTTTTATTACCTCGACTGTGGTGATGGTCTTACTGGTGTGTGCATATCTCCAAGCTCATCAAATGGTATATATTAAACATGTCCAGTTTTTTGATTATCAGTTATTCCTCAGTAAAACTGTTTTTTTTTTTTTTAATTAAACTGTTAGAGGTTTGGATCACGTGAACAAGGATCTCTCTGTTCATAAAGTCCTGAAATACCAAATTAGGAGCTAACCATGAATATATAAAAGGGGAAATTTCAGACAATAAAGGTTAGGAAAAGTAGAGACCTTGTGACCACGAGTGGAGGTACAATCTAAAAATATTAGAAGATTCAAGAAAGTTTAAGTCACAGGTGAGAAATCTCTGGAGTGAAGCTTAGGGATGGGCTTTAACTCAGTTACACCTGGTGCAGGGGTAGACATGGTAACCCCACAAATGCCTACAGGTGTGAAAAAACATCACGGTTTGCCTATTTGGGGGCAATATCCTAAAAGACCACAAGGTGGTAATGTCATTACACAAGTCTGTCCTTCACTCTGGTTGCTTCCTCTTTTTCTGTTTATATTTATGCCTTTATTCCTCTGTGTTTCTCATCTGTTCGATTTCTCTGCCCCTTTCTGCCTTACATGTCCTCCCTTATCTGTATCCTCCTCAACTGGCTATCATTTGAAGTCATGCAATTTTTCCATTTTTCCCTGAATAGAGCTTTGTCACAGAATCAAACAAAACCTATTGTAGAAAAATGGAAACCAGTATGAAAGGGCGCAGAATAGTACAATGAATCCCTGTGTACCTGTTTTCCAGCTGTGACGTTATCAGTTCATGGCCGCTCTTATTTTACCCATTTCCTCATCCATTTTCTTGCTTTTCGAATTATTTTGAAGCAAGCTCCAGTTCTGTAACAAGTTCATCTGTAAATATGTCTGTGTATATCGCTCATACATGAGGACTCTTAAACGAAACAGTGCCAATATTACTCCAAAAATGTTAACAATGTCCTAATATTACAAAATCCAGTTAATGTCCAAATTTCCAATGCCTCCGCTGTGTAAATTTTTAAGTATTATTTTAAATTTGTCTTTTGGAACCCGTAGTCAGATAAAGTACATACACTGTAACTGGATGATTTTTTTCTCCCATTTTTTTTACTATACACATTTCCAGCTTCCTCTCTTTTTCAACTTGCAATTTATTTGTTGAGGGAACGAAGTTACTTTTCCTGTAGTTTACTAGAGTCTAGATTTTTGTGATTGATATCAATTTTTAAAATGGGTAGTGAAGCATTTTGTAATTTTCTAAAACATTTTAAGATGGAGATAACCACTTGCTTTGTTTCCTTTGCTGAGCTTCTGAACACTGATGGAAAAAATTTTACAGCTGCACAGTTTGTGGCACCAGTATCAGTACACGTGAGATCATCATTTTTCTTGTCCTTAGTATGTTTTATTGTCCCGTTTCAAACCTTCGCCGTGCTTCCTAAAATCTAAGGCATATTTTTTCTGCATCGTGAATGGACTGCACTGGTGAGCTTTTCTTCTTTATCTTAGATTGACTTTTCATTGGTCATTGTTCTGGTCTAGGGCATGTGGGAGGGGGTGCTCTGCCTGCTGGTCCATGAGTCCCAGTGCAAGGTTGCCTCTGTCCAGAAGTGCTGCCTTCCTCTAATGTGCACAAAGGGGTCCATGAGCTCCTGGTAGCCCCACTCCTACCTCCTCTGTAAGTGTCAGCAGTTTGCTTTCAGTCCTCGCCTCTGTGCCTCCAACTCCTCTCTCTAGAGGTTCTAATGGTCAGAAACAAGTGGCCCATCTTCCTCGCCCTTTTTATAGCTAAGGGCACAACTGATCATCCCCAAATGTGCCAGGCTCTGCCTTCCTGGGCTCTCTCTTCTCCTTTTTCCAGGAACACCTTTCCTTCCATTTCTCCTCTTGATTTTTTTACTGTTTCTTCTTTGTTTCTTTGGCTGGCTTCTCCTAGCTCCTAAATTTCGTGGTTGCTTATGGCTTCCCTCCTTCCCTCTTCCCCTGCCTCATAGGCTCTGCCTGGTTTTATCGATTTCCATAGCTTCAGCAGCATTTCTAACTCTGTGCAGATGCCTCCAGACTCCCTAAAACTAGTCTGCACTCTTCTCTCGCGATCCAGTCCCCAACTTTAAATGGCCTGCAGCATTCATCCATCTGGAATTCTGCCGACACTTCAAAACGGTTCTGTCTTGGGAGTTCTGGATCTCTGTCACCATCCATTCAGTTTTCCAAAGTAGACATTTGGATCATCTAACACTCTCATCTATGAATTCCAGTCAATCCCTAAAGTCTTTTAAATTTATTCGTTGATTCTAAATCTACTTGTGGAGGTTCTGTGGTACAGTGTCCTAGGCACTAGGGATCAGTAAAAATCTCGGCTCTCATGGGATTTACAATTCAGTGGGAGGCAGAGAATACACAAATCATTAAGTAGGTATATGGTATAAAAGATGATAGTATGTAATGTGGAGAAATTTTAAAATGTATCTTGTACTGGCCTTTCTTTTCCACTGGTGCTGCCACTTGTCTGGCTTTCTGTACATCTCCTTTGCCCTGTTGTCCTTGGCCTCTAGACAGGTATCTTTGCTTCTAGTTTCTCTCTACTCCATTAGCCTTACTTCCACTTGGCTAATATTCCTTAAAGTAAAAGGTTAGCATGAGTAACACTTTTTTTTTTTTTTTTTGCATGAGAGCAATGGGCTCCCTTACTTGAAAAATAATATCCAAATTTTTGGCGTGGCAGTTAAGGCCCAATTAACCTTTTTTAGTCACTTGTTCCTGCTCACTCTATTGGTGTCATGTCAAGCTTCTTGACTTTCCTGGTATGTGTCTTCTACTAACACTGTACTTTATTTATGTACTTGTCTATTTCAAAAACTTTTTTAAAAATTTTATTTATTTGAGAGAGAGTGAGAGCAAGAGAGCACACAGAGGGAGAGTAAGAGGGAGAAGCAGACTCACTCCTGAGCAGAGGAGCCAGATGTGGGGCTGATCCCAGGACCCTGAGATCATGGCCCGAGCTGAAGGCAGATGCTTCACCGCCTGCAGTGCCCAGGTGCCCCTCTAACACTGTACTTTAGACCATTGCCTATTCTCCTGCCTTGAATATTCTTCATCACATTTACAGCTTGAATTTCACCTGTCTCGAGAAGCTTTCTTCAGTCTTCCAGGCTGATTAGCTATCCCATCCTCCATGCCGGACCACCACACTGTTCTTCATTCTGTAATAGCTTTTAACATGTTTTCCTTGGAATTAAAGCCCCGGGTAGAGGTGGGGCAGAAATGCTGTCTACTTCTACTGTGTGACTCACCCGTCCATGAGGTTCTAGGACTGACTGCAGAGGTTCACCTGGGGTGAAGAAGGCGGCCAGGGTCTGACGCCTGGCCATTCGCTAGCTCGGTGGCTTTGTGCGAACTATGTACCCCTTCTAGGGCTTCAGTCTCCTCATGTTTAAGTGGATATTATTAATTGAATATATCTCACAGAGTTGTAGGGATTGGTGGAAATAATGCATATACATCGCTTTACACAGTGCGTGGTCACCATGCTTGCTCAGTGATGCTAACTTTAACAGAGGCTTGTAAGATGAATGGAATTAGCATGACCCGTATGCTCCCCACCCAAGTGATAATCCTGTAAGTTAGTAGCCCCCAAGGGAAAGAGAAAAGGTCACTCACCACTGGTTTAGAGGCCACAAAGGGAATAATTCCACCAAGTGTAATTAGGGGGCTCTGGGAATACTTTCATGGTGCACATGCCGTTTTATGTCTCCGTCTGGGTCTAACCTGTACCCTTCAGTGGGAAACAAAGCCTCGATGGCACTTTATTTAGGGCATCATCACTCCTGTTATGAACTGAGGCAAAGAGTTTGTTTTGAGGAATAAAGGAGGCAGAGGATCTGAGGGAACCATTAAGGAGCCCAGCTGCCATTTCACACACAGAAAGAAGCAGGTTCGCCTCACGCGCCTCTCAGGGAAGGAAGAGAAAATGTCAAGGATTGTACTGGGAAGGTGCTGGAACATTTTGTGTGAATGTGGGTATTTGGACGAAATGCCTCTAAGGCCCCGAGATAGCACCTCAGGCTGTAAATAGACAGGGAGAAAGAAGCCAGAAGAGGAGTGTGCTTCCCTGTGATGAATACGTATATCGTATACAACTTGGATGGGTCAGGGGTCAGCGGGATAAAAAAATGTCCAAAGTCCTTTCTTCAGAATGGCAGCCCAGAAGAGCTATGACTGATTCATTCTGGACTAGATCTTTTGTTCTGCGCTGCTCCTGATTCTTCTAGACTGATTAAAAAAGGGTGAGTGAATGAATTCTGCGTTACGGCATCAAGGAGGCCTGATACACTTGTCAAAGCCTCTGGTACTAGGGCAAAATAGAATTCCTATGGATATTCTAATATGAATTGGAAATGTTCCATCAGTATGGAGAGTATCAGGATGTATGTTTTCTTAGGTTGATCAGGAGACGACCCATGCTGTCACCTGGGAGAAATGTCTGTCAGCATCTCCCCCCCAGCCCTTCGATAGCTCCTATTAATCACTTGCATTGATGTCACCCACTGGTGTGCAGTCTGGAAGGATCTGTGAAAGGTTAATCTTTCATAGTTTCTTGGGATTTGGAGGGCAGCATTCTGAAAACCTAGTTTTAATTTTGATAAATGAATTTAGCAAGTAGTTAATCCCTGAAAAGGACCAAGATTTACAAATCAGTCAAGAGATGAAGTTAGCAATTTATCATACACATGGGATGTTCCAATCACAAAATAAGCCCTTTGACAAATCGAATGAGAAGTAATCGAAAGCCGCGTATGGAGATAAATTTATTACTAGGGTTTGCCCCTTCTCTCTGTAGAGACAGAGTTTGTCTTTCTTCTTCAGGAGACCTTTTTTGGCAAACCCAGTTGTGCACTGGTCACTCCTCTATTTTTACCTCTTTCAACGCTTGGTGTGTTATTTAAAATAACAGAGGTTCCTTGGGAAAAGTTTTGCTCAATCTCCCCGTCAGGCATGTTTGTTCTTCTCAACAATTTATGCTGTAGCTACAATGACGTTTGTAACTGACCACGTTTCCTGCATCCCTTTGACTTCAGGGACAGAATGAAATTTTACCCTACCTGGCAATGATAGATGAAGTTGGGGTGTGACTCGGAATGTGCTAATGCTAATCTTCTCCCTTAAATGTTATTCTCTTTTGCCTTTTGAGTCTTTCAGCTATTTAATAAAAAGCCATGCGTGTATATCTGTGGTAGGCTAGAGGAGGAGGCTCATGTGTATCTCCCCCCCACCCCCCAGTTTATAAGCTTTGTTCCTGGGCATAGAATATATGCTACATAATTTTTTTCAGATTAAAGAATTTCTGAGAGCATGCCACAGTATTTTGGAATAGCTTCTGGAGTTATTTTTTGCTACATATTCCCCCTTCATCCCACAAATACTTGTTCAAGTAAATTGCCTTTAAAAAAATATTTATTTATTCATTTTGGGGGGTGTTGAGAGCGAGAGACAGCGCGAGCAAGCGCGTGGAGCAAGTGCAGGGAAGGGCAGAAGGAGAGAGAAGCTTGAGCAGACTCCTCACTGACCTGGGAGCCTGAGAGGGGCCTTGATTTCAAGACTCAGAGATCTTGACCTGAGCAGAAACCAAGAGTCAGATGCCCAACTGACTGCACCACCAAGGGGCCCTATAAATTGCCCTCTTTGTCTTTCTCACTCCTCCCTAGAGCCATCCTTCGAAAATGCAGATCTGACCCTTCCATTCTAACAGTTTTGTTCTTAAAAACCTTCACTCCTTCAGTGGTTTCTAACTGTTGCTAGGACAACGGCCACATTCCCTATATGGCATACAAAGTCCTGTGTGACTTAGCCTCTATATCTTTAGCTTTCTCCCACTTGCCACCTGTCACTCTATGTTTCAGACATCTTAAATAATTTGTGGTTTCCAGCTGTAATTAAAGTCTCTAGTCAGTTGAATTTCTATGAATCAAAACAGAGATTACCCTAAGAGGTCCTGGCCTAATCAGGTGAACCCATAAAACAAGTTAAGAGAGATCTGAAGCATGAGATTCATCTGCTGACTTTGCAGAAGTAGGCTGCATATTGTAGGAGGACCTTGTAGTTAGAACCTGAGGGCAGCCTCTAGGAACTGAGAGTGACCCCCAACCAATGCTCAGCAAGAATACTGGGACCTCAGTCCTACAACGACAAGGAACTGAATTTGGCCAACCACCTGAATGAACCTGGAAAAGGATCGTCGGTCACAGTTGAGATCACAGCCCTGGCCACACCTTGTTTTCAGCCTGGTGAGACCCTGAGCAGAATATGTAGTTAATCTGTGACCAAACTCCTGAGCCACAGAAACTGTGAAATAATTAATTTTTAAAAAGATTTTATTTATTAGAGAGAGAGAGAGAGAGAGCAAGCACGAGTGGGGGGAGGGGCAAAGGGAGAGGGAGAAACACATTCCTCACTAATCAGGGATCCCGATGTGGGGCTCGATTCCAAGATCCTCTGATCATGACCAGAGCTGAAGGCAGATGCTTAACTGACTGAGCCACCTGGGCACCTCTGTTTTGCTTCATTTTAAGCTGCTAATTTTTTTTGGTAGTTTGTTCTGCAGTAATAGAAAACAAATGCAGAAGGAGACAGGATGGAAGGAGTGAGAGAAGGAAAAGGAAGGAAGGAAGAGAGGAAAGGACGGAGGGACTTGGGGAAGGAGGAAGGAGAGAGGAAAGGAAGGAAAAAAGGCTATTTGGTCATAGTTTCCATCTTTTGCTCTCTTTCCTAGGACAGAACGATATACTTAACCACAATTCATAAATTTCAAGGAGAGTAATAAATCTTCATCAGCTCCTATGTGGTTTTTAAACTACTAGATTATACTTTATGGAAAGTTTAGGAAATTTCCTGAAGTACGTGATAAGCCCATTGTCACCTTTGTTTTGGCTTATTTCTGTTAAAGTCGAAGGGTACTGAAATGTTAAGATTTCTAAGGGAGTTTGCTTATCTCTTTCCACCTTATTGAGATTTTTAGATTTTTACTTCCCTGTTAGGCTTTTCAATATCCTTTTGCACTTAAAATGTTTGTTTAAGACATATATGTTTAATATGTTTAAGAGACATGTATGGTAAATCGTATCATATAGAAAATAGCATATATGTGTACAGTTTAAAAAATCAATAAAATAAACATTCACATACGTATTGCCCAATTAAAACATTTCATTTGGTATTAATTTGTATTTCCTCTATAATTAATGATTTGAACATATTTTAACATAATGTATGGTCTATTTGTACCTTATTGTCTGTGAGATGCCTGTGTCTTTTGTCTATTTTTTCTCTAAAATTGTCATTTTCCTCAAAGATTTATAAAATTTCTTTATAAAATATGGATATTAATCTTTACTGAATTATATGAGTTCAGAAGTATGTGAGTTGAAAAGTAATCTGTTTCCAGGTTGTAGAATAATCTTTTACTCTCTTTTTTAAAAAAATTTTATTTATTTAAGTAATCTCTATACCCTACATGAGGCTTGAATGCATGACCCTGAGATCAAGAGTTGCATGCTTTTCCAACTGAGCCAGCCAGGCACCTCAGTCTTTTACTCTCTTAATGCCATCTTTTGTTGAACAGTAGTTTTTACTTTTAATGTAATAAAATTTATCTTACAATACATTTATTTTTTCCCTTACGGGTTATGTTTTTTTGTCATAAAAAAAAAAGCTTTCCCCTTTACACAGAAAGTTAGAAGATGAATTTACTTTTTTTCCTAAGTTTTAAAGTTTGTCTCTAATATTTTTATTATTTTTAATATGCATTGATAATTTTCCTAGCACCATTTATTGAGTGGTCTGTCCCTTCCCCAAGATCTATAATGTCAGATCTGCCATAACTCAAGTTTTCATAAATGCCTACACTATTATATTCCATTTTTTCATTTTTTCTGTTCTCAAACCAATGCTATCTTCTCTTAATTATTATAACTTTTATTCGAACTTTTCCTATATGGTAAAGCACCTGGTTTTTCCTTTTCAGGAGTGTCTGGCCTATTCTAGCCCTTGAACTTTTCATATGATTTTTTCCTCAATATTTCATAATGAAAAGTTTCAAAAATGAAAAGAAGTTGAAAGAATTGTATAGTAAGCTAGCACCTCTGAACCCACTACTTAGATGCTACAATGAACATTTTACTGTATTGATTTGTCACATAACTATCCATCTCTCTATTCATCCATTAATGTACATGTGATTTTTAAAATAGCTTTTAATGACTCATAAAACCTTATTGGACTGTTAATGGAACTAAACTTTATATATAGAACATATTACTGATAATTGACATGGTTATAATACATATGTGTTTATATAACCCATGAAAGTGCTATATCTCTTATTTATGTTCTATGCCTTCCAATAAGGTATTAACTTTTATTCTCAGTGATCTTACAAAGCTTTTGTTAAATCTATTCCTTTTTTTAAATTGTTGGCTTTTAAATATTTTTATAAGTTGTATATTCTTTTGCAATTGACTTTTTAATATTGATTAATATTAATTAACTATCTTGTTAAAATCTCTGGATAGTTCTAATACTTTATATAATCATATATATAGATATCTATATATAATATATATAATCATATATTCTGTGAATAATGATGGTTGCTGATTTTTCCTTTCTAGTTCTCATACTTTGACTTCTTTTTTTCTTTCTTATTTTGCTGGTTCAGAGAACCTGTATAATGTGAACAGAAGTGGTAGTATCAGCCTTCTTTGTCCTATTTCCTTTTATTTTTTAATCTTTAAAAATTTTTTTTTTAATCTTTAAAAATTTTAAAAATTTTTACTTAAATTCAATTAGCCAAGGTATAATACATCATTGGTTTTTGATATAATGTTCAATGGCTCATTAGTTCAGTATAACACCCAGTGTTTATCATGTCACATGCCCTCTTCAATGTCTGTCACCTGATTACCCCATCTTCCCCACTGACCTCCCTTCCAGCAACCCTCAGTTTGTTTCCCTGGAATCAGGAGTCTCAATTTGTCCTGTTTCTAATTTTAAACTTAATGCCTTAAAATTCTCACCAGTACGTTGATGTTTGCAGTAGGTTTCATCTGGTGTGTGTGGGGGCAAATGTTTTAGTTTGTTAGCAAATTAGAAATTTATTTTTTAAGCAATTTATGACTTTCCGTACAGTTCTGAATGTTTTGGGATTCGAAACCATGAATTTGAACCTCTGAGAGTTTCTTTTTAATGATGATAAAGTTTCTCAAGGGAAGATCTCTCTTTCTTATACTCTTATTTTTAGCTGCTCCAAAGTTCCCTAGGAGCAGCTTGCCACCTTTGCCCTCAACTTACTATTGTGTAAGCACTCAACAAACACCCATTAATTAATACCAAAGATTTATATATTTCTGGTCCTGGGAGTTGATGGTCCTTTTTGCACGGAAAACTTTTACCAGTCTGCTTTATTCTTGTTCATCCTAGAGCTGATGTGTTGCTTGAGTCACACCATAGATATCTCTTTGGTTGTCTTTACATCTCACACAGAGCAACCATCCCCACCCCCCACTGCAAAAAAAGGAGGGGGACAACATTTTTAGTTCTTTTAGTAATCAGAATTTTTGTGAGTTCCTTGTAGATCTCTTTTCCAAATAAAATCCTTAACTTCCAGCAATGAGCACAGGTTAGAGTCAAGGTATCGAAATTGAGACAAATAAGTAGAAATGGGGAAAACTGGAAATACGATTCTTTGGAACTGTGTTTCAGTCCTGGTGATGAGCACAAATTCTTTCTCTTTGTCGAGGCCTTCAAATTAGTCAGCTGTTGCCAAAATAATTCCACATACTAATCTGCCCTGAACTCAGTGGCTCACCACAGTGTTCATTTTCCTAGTTCATGGGTCTGCAAGTTTGTTGGGGCATATCTGTTTCAGGATGCTCATTAGTCAGCTTTGGCTCTAGGCTTCAGGTTGAGTTTAGGTTTGTTCCATATGTTTTTTAATTCTCCTTGGATCAGCAAGGATATCAAGAATACAAGATGACAAGTCAAATCATACAAACACACATAATTCCTCTACTTGTGTTACATGTGCTAACAAAACATTAGTCAAAGCAAGACATGGCCAAGCCCGGTATTGATGGGAGATGAGGCAGAGAAACATACTTTCCCCACTGCGGTGCATTGTAAGGTTCTATAGCAGAAAGAAGGAGGGAGTGAAGACCCAAGAACAATAATCAAATCTACCACAGCCTTTCTTATGATTAAATGAAATAACATATATAAAGTGCTTAAGACATAGTAATGCTCACTAGGGTTGCCTATTACTATCATTATTTTGTATAAAACAATTAATCTAGCCGATCTTTAGAATCCTTGGTATATCTAATTTTTTCCTGATTTTGCTTTTCAGTTTACCATTTAAGATTTCTTCTTGCCATCCTTTGTCCCTCTGTTCCTTTTCTCTTACAATATAAATAATAACTTCAGTGTATGTTTCCAGATTGTGGCTTTAATTAAGAAATCTCTTTGGTAGCCTTTTGATTATAGTCTTATAATGTTTAATACTCTCAAAATCTTTATCTGCTATGAAATTCATTGCTGTGCTTGGTTGAAGAAACATTGGTTGTTTGTTTACTCTTCTGTGTCTGCACTGGTTGAATGTTATCTTGTGCAGATAACTGCTTTTGATTCAAAGAGGCAACATGATTTCAGACCTAATTACTGCAGAAGTAATTGCTCCTTGGCAAATGGGACCTGCCAGTCTGCCCAGACTTCAAATGTCAAAGAGCCAACTGAAAGCAGGGCATGTTCAGCTCCTCTAATGGAAATCCATTGCCCCTCTCAGTCTGGCAGTCTAAAGGACTAGGATTTTAGCCACCCAGTTGCAAAATGGGACTCTTTAAATCCCAGTTTTATCTACGGCTTAAAGACAATGGAAGCACCATGTGCCAAGGGTGGATGCAAGATCATTTAAACCCATTTTGAGAAGATGGTTGTTATGAACTGATTTTCAGAGCGTCCACTTCCAATCTATGGAGGAAATTGGAGAGATCAAGAGGAGGTGGTTGCAGATATGAGGCGAGTTTTCAGAGAGTTTTCAGTACCCTACTCATCCCCTTCCCTCATTCAGATGGACCAATGGAAAGTCTTCTTCTATACCTCAAGTCAAGCAGAATGGGCTTCAAAGGGATACATTGGAGATCCTGATATTGTTCTCTGCTGTTTGGGGAATGCAGTTAACTGACGTCGGAGACAGGCTTGAAGCACTTCAAAGTAAGATGCTCTGGCTAGAGCTTCCTGCCTTGATGGTGGGGCAGGGAATGACACGAGTCTTTTCCAAAGCTGGCTTCTGACTGCCTTAGACTGCTGCCCAGGTACCTGGGGGGTAGAGAGGGCAAGGGGAGCTCATCTGAAAAAGGCTATAGGCATATGGGGGAAATCAGGAACTGGATGGAGGAATTGTGAGTCATGTACCTGAGCAAATGAATTCTCCTACTTCTGCAGGTCAGCAGTTTCGTGATGGCAGGGGTCTCCAAGGAAACTGTCATTGCACTTCGTCAGTGAGAGTCGGCTTTATAAATCAGCCAGAGGGAGCCAGTGTCAGATTGCATCAACTTTGTTTTTTTGTTTTTTAAAGATTTTATTTATTTATTTGATAGAGAGAGAGATCACAAGTAGGCAGAGAGGCAGGCAGAGAGAGAGGGGGAAGCAGGCTCCCTGCTGAGCAGATAGCCCAATGTGGGGCTCGATCCCAGGACCCTGAGACCATGACCTGAGCTGAAGGCAGGGGCTTTAACCCACCGAGCCACCCAGGTGCCCCAGATTGCATCAGTGTTGGTCAGCCAAGGCATTTCTCTCTGTATCCTTACTTCTCCTTCTCTCTTCTGACCCCGTCCTGGTTTCACTCTTTCATAGGGGAGGGGAAGCTGACAGTGGGGCAGAGGAGGGGGAGAAGCAAGAAAGGAAATTGAGAAAAAGTTGAATGTGTAAGCCCAAACTGGGAGTGCCAGTTGAAATGGGGAGGGAGGGAAATTTTAACTTTAAACCTTGTAGTTTTGACCTGATTTTTAAGTATAAAATGAGACTTTTTCAGATAAAATGACTTTGTTATCAGAGAATGCCTGGAAAAACCAGTTCCGTCCTCCCAAAATTTCTTACAGGAGGAGATCAGCTCCTTAGAATAAACCAAAATTGAGGACAGTAGTGAAGAAGCAGTGAGGTTTTATGATTGAATTCTACTAGTTCTACATGTCCACACTATCAGAGATGATTTTTTCCCCCCCAGGCAGTTCCTTGACTCATCATTCCAAACAGTATTTGTTCTCACCTTGGGGATCACAATCACCCTGGGTGCTATACCTTCTCTCTCCTGGTACAGGAAAAATCTAGGGGTGGGAGCAGAGGTAACTGAAAAGTTACCCAACTGGTGACTTCCCTGTTCAGCACACTCACTTGGCAATTCTTCCTGTAGGTACAACTCTTCTGAGTGGTCTCTAGTGTGACTATTAGAATCGCCTGGAAAGATTTTTAAAATTTCGGATTTCTAGGCTTCACTGTGGACCCAGTGTGGGGGTTTAGGAAGAGTCTTACAAACCTTTCAGTTGATTGTGGTTCACTGAGCTATAAGGTTTGACACCTGGAAGGATGGTTGAGATCTTTTGAGAGTGCTGGAATATGCAATGAATTTATTGCTCCAAAAAGACAAGATATGCTAGTGAAAGGAGTGAGTTTCTTAAGAGTTTCTGCTATGTTTTCTTTCTTTCTTTTTTTTTTCTCTTCACCTCTCAACATTTACGTTGCTATTTCAAGCCACTGGATAGATGTTAGAGTGTTTATAGGGTTGGTCTTTTTCCACTATATTGGAACATTACTTCTTTTCTAGTGGCTTCTTGGCCATCTGGTAATTCTGTTGATGGGAGCAAAAATGGAAAACAGAGTGCACTATTAGCCCACAACTCCAAAACATAACAGTTGTCTGATTTTCCACCAATCCTGCCAAAACTAGGCCAATGACAATATTGTTTCTAACCCACATGCCTCCCTAAGGCCAATTTGGAAACCTAACTCTTGTGGCAAAACAAGTCTCCCCCTGATGGAAAAGGATCAATAGGTTAAAAAACAAAGACTGGGTCCAGGAGTTTTGCCAGCAGCAAGAAATGTGCTTCATCAGTAGGGTTGGGTATGGGGTAATGATAATTCTAATTTTCTTTGTCTTTTGCTTTGGAACTCTTTGCCACTGTTGAATAAGGACCAAGTGAAATGAAATGCACTGCTTTATTAGTGCTCTTTTAGCCAGTATACTAATTATTTTTCCTGACAAATGTCTTCGAGGAGGGGTGTTACAGTAGCCTGATTTATGGCTACTTCACTTTGCAAGTCATATGCTCATGTTAGGATAGCACAAATAGAGGAATATTTTAAGTGCCAAAAATATGAAATGTTAAACTTTATTTCTGAGTGATTTTATTTTTGTTCTTGATTTAGAAGCATTAATATATTTTCTTGACAACTGAACAGTGAGGGAGATGTTTTGGCTGGTGTAAATACCTATAGGCTGAAGAGGAGTGAATTTATCAGCTTACTGAGTTTTGAGTCTGTTACTGAGTTGAAGAAAGTTTACATAAGCCGTCCTTTTTACTTAATTAAGCACTGGAGGATAGTAGGGCTGGGGAATGGCATTTTATTGTTCCTGGGCTGAGGAGATGAGGATGAGTTTATTTGAGTGGTGAGGAAAAGAATGTGATCGTTATCCTCAAATGACTGAAGAGGTATCATAGGGAAGAATTTTGTGATACTCCACGGGGCAGAACGAGAGCCCTTTCCCTCGATCCCCGTATTGAATTGGTTGCTAAGTCCTGATAATGATCTCACTCCCTCATCTCTCAAATCTCTTGGTTCATCCATATCCTTACTTCCGCTACCTGAGTTTAGAAATATTTCCTATTTCCGGAGGAAGAAACAGAGAGGAGAAATAAACAGGAAGAAACTTATAAACCCTTTAACCCTTTCCAGCTCTCCTCCCCATTCTTCCTTATGTTTCTCCCTTTCTCTGAGTCATTCTCTATACTTCAGGCGGAGTAATTGTTCTAATTAGAACTGAGCATTCTTTCCCGATTCCCCGGTCCCTGGAGAATGAAGTACTAAACTCTTTATGATTTACAAGTCTCTTCCTAATTTGTTCCTTGTAGATTTGTGCCAGTCTTATCTTTTATCCCCCAGCCTTTTATTCTGGACATACTGAGCTATTCGAAGTTTCCCAACTATATCATGCTCTCTGATGCTTCCATGCCTGTACCATACTCTTTCTTATACCTGGAATGTTCTTTGTCTTTTGATTCCTGCTCATTTTTTTAGAACTCTCTTTAATTCCATCTTCTCTCTAAAGCCTTCTCTGACCATTCCTTTAGCAGTTAGTGGCTTGTTCCTCCACATTCTCAAAGCACTTCGTTCATCTGTGCACTGGCATTGATTAATTTCATTGTCAGGTTAATTCCATTGTCAGAAGGAGGAGAAAAAGATGGTGGCCTGAGGGAGAGTTCAGGGAGCACAGAGGTTCCAGGTACATGAGTGAGGAGGTCATCTCGGGATCACTTATCCCTGCCCTCATGACACAGTAAGCTCCCTGAAGGCAGTTGTATCTCTAACCCTGGCTCTTAGCACCCTGTGTTTCTGCAAAGAGCTGTGTTGAAGCTGTTTACAAAGAGGTTTTCAGTATGAGTTACAACTTTTCAACAATTGTAGTTGTTCAAAAATTGAAGAGGCTGCCTGATACAGAGTAGGTGCTTAACAAATAAGTAGAATATTGAATGAGCTGTGAACACTTGAATCTCCTGTCACCAGGAAGTATTCAAGATGTTTGACAGGCTCATTCAAGCATCTTAAGAGCTTCATGATAAACCACTGAAGAATTTCCACCGAGAGTTACTGGACTGTACTTTCACTATATTTGAAATATCTTTAAACACACACACACGCTATAATATGTAAATAGATATCCAACTATCTAATTAAAACAATACATCTTTTTCCATGTCATAATTTTTCTTTTTTTCCACTTGAAGATTTGATTTAAAATGATCAAGTGTGAATATTATTTAAAGCATTGCTTCTGTTACTTTGAGTGACTAAGGCTATTCATACCTTTTTAATTTCTTTAAAGAGTCTTCTGGGTAGTTCTTGCTGCTATTGACAACTAAAGTACCTACATGATGGGAGTGAACTGGAAAAAGTAAACACTTTGGAAGGGAAAGAGAAACCGTAGTTCCTCTTCAGAGAGAAAAAGAAAAGGAAATACACAAAAAGGGAAAGTGGCAGAAAATAGATTTCATACTTTAATTTTTATGACTGACTTACATAGGGCAATTTATAAATTATATATTTGAGTGTAGCATGTTAATGTAACTTTATTATTTATCCAACTTTTCAAAATGTCAAAATTTATATAGGAAAGGTACAGCTATTGCTGTTATATACCCATCAGTCAACAGTCCTTGCCTACACAGCCTTGGCATGAAGCGAGGTTCTGATACTGTCACTGAGATAAACAGTTTATCTGAAAAGAGAATCTCCCCTGACACAAGGGCAGGATACTATCACATAGAGGAGAGATGGAGATATAGTTAGGGATAGGGTAAGCTTGAGACATGAGAAGTTTATTTCTCTGTCATCTGAGAGGATGGAGGTGAGCTGGGAATCCTGGGAGAGTGGGCAACTCTGCTCTGTGGAGATATTCAGCCAACCGGGTTCTGACTGATGCTTTGCAGTCGGAGGTGGCTCTTCTCAAATGTTAGCACACATCGGAACCATCTGAAGGGCTTTTAAAAATAGAACATTGGGCCCCAACTCCAGTTTCTGATTCAATAGCTCTGGGGGTAGGGACCAAGAATTTGCCTTTCTGACAAGTTCCCTGGTGGTGCTGTTGTTGCTGGTCAAGGGACCACAGTAAAGAGGTGTTGCCCTAGAGTGCTGACTTCATCCTCACCAGTCCATGGGAAGGGAAAAACAGAAAGTGAAAAAGATTTGACCCAGAGGTTACACATATTTCTTTTGCTTAGATTCTTTCAGGCAGAACATAGTCAAATGGCCATACCTACCTCCAGGAGAGGCTAAGAAGTGGTGACTTTCTATTATTAAAAGAAGAAGAAATCCTTCCAATATGGAGGGTTTGATGAACAAGGCATTTCAGTTCAGTTACCTAGGTCTTCTGTACTTCCTCAGCATTGTTTTGTAGTGTTCAGTGAATAGGTATTTCACATCTCTATCAGACCTATTTTTAAGTATTTCATGTTTTTGATGCTATTGTAAGTGGCATTATTTTTAAATTTTGGGAGTTGCACATACATAGAAATAAAATTGTCAGTTCTCTCCAAAATGATTTATAGATTCAATACAAATCTGATTAAAAATCGTAGCAGGCTTTGTGTGTGTGTGTGTGTGTGTGTGAGAGAGAGAGAGAGAGGGAGAGAGGGAGAGAGAGAGAGAGAGAGAGAGAGAATGATAAGCTAATTCTAAAATTCACATGGAAATGCAAAAGATCTAGAGTACCTAAATGATTTTGAAAATTAAGAACAAAACTAGAAGGCTAATATCACCTGACATAAAGACTTATTATAAGGCTACAGTAATTAATAAGGTATGGTAATGGTGTAAGGATAGACAAATCAAAATAGAATGGAGCATAGAAACAGACACACATGTATGTAGGCCAATTGATTTTTTTTTTTTTAAAGATTTTATGTATTTGTTTGACACAGAGAGAGAGATCACAAGTAGGCAGAGAGGCAGGCAGAGACGGGGAAGCAGGCTCCCTGCTGAGCAGAGAGCCCAATGCAGGGCTTGATCCCAGGATCCTAAGATCATGATCTTTTTGTGGAAGGCACAGGCTTAACCCACTGAGCCACCCAGGTGCCCCAGGCCAATTGATTTTTGACAAATGTGCAGAAATAATCCAATGGAAAAAAGATAGTCTTTTCAACAAATGGTGCCGGAATAATTGGATATCTATGTATAAAACAAAATAAACTTCAATCAAACCTTCTACTATAAGCAAAAATAACTCAAAATTTCAAAATGGATCATAGACCTCAATGTGAAACCTTAAAGTATAAAATGTCTAGAAAAAAGAGAAAAATATTTGTGATTTTATTTTATTTTTATTTTTTTATTTAAAAAGATTTTTATTTGTTTGTCAGAGATAGAACACAAGCGGGGGGAGTGGCACGCAGAGTGAGAAGCAAGCTCCCTGCTGAGCAGGGTGCCTGATGTGGGACTCAATCCCAGGACCCTGGGATCATGACCTGAGATGAAGGGAGCGGCTTAACTGACTGAGCCGCCCAGGTGTCCCAATTTTTGTGATTTTAGGTTAGGCACAGATTTCTTAGATATGACACCAAAAGTCTATAAAATAAAATATTGGTAAATTAGAGCTCATTAAAGTTAGAAACTTCTCCTTTCCAAAGGGGGCTGTTAAGAGATTGAAAAGACAAGTCACAGAGTGGGAGAAAATATTCACAAAGCAAATACCTGCTAAGAGACTGTATCCACAATATATAAAGAACTCTCAAAAGTCAGTAATATGAAAACAACCCAATTAAAGATGGGCAACATATTTAAGTAGTCTTCACCAGAGAAGCTATATGGATGGCAAATAAACACAAGAACAGATGCTTAATATAATTATTCATTAAGGAGATGCAAATTAAAACCACAATGAGATACCATATGATGAGGTAACATACTTATTAGAATGGCTAAAATAAAAATGTGCTGACCAAGATATAAAGGAACTGGAATTCTCAGATGATGCTGTTGGGAATATAAAATGGTACAGCCACTTTTCGAAAAGTTTGGCAGTTTCTTAAAAAGTTAAACATACACTTATAGATGATCTAGTCATTCCAGTATAAGGTATTAACCTAAGAGGAAAGAAGTTGTATGTCTATGCAAAGACTTTTTAAAAAAGATTTTGTTTATTTATTTGTTAGAGAGCAAGAGCACAAGGAGGGGGAATGGCAGGCAGAGGGAGAAGTGGGTTCTCAACTGAGCAGGGAGCCCGATGCAGGAATCGAATGGGATCATGACCTGAGCTGAAGGGAGATGCCTAACCAACTAAGCCACCTAGGCATCCCGATACACGGACTTTTATATGAATGCTCACAGTAGCTTCATTTGTAATAGCTCCAAACTGGAAAACAGCTGAATGTCCTTTGGTGGGTGAATGGATAAACAAATTGTAGCATATCCATACAGTGGAATGCACTCATTAATTAAATGGAAGGAACTGTTGATACATGCAACGACATGAATGTATCTCAAAGCAATTATGCTGAGTGAAAGAGGACACATAAAGACTATATATTGTATGAGTCCATTTTTATAAAACTTTGAAAATGAAAACTTATCTATATTGACAGAAAGCAGATCAGTTGTTGCCCGGTTTGTGTGTGGGGTAGATGGGATGGGTAGGTGAGAGGGATTACAAAAGGCACAAGGAAATTTTGGGGGTGATGAATATTCATTATCTTGAATGTGGTAATGGTTTTGTGGGTATATATCTATATATATATATATCTATATATTTATATCAAAGCTTATCACATTGTACACTTACTGTGTTTATCGTATGCTTATTATAGCCCAATAAAACTTTTAAAAAAAGGAAGAAGAAAGATAAAAGGAACAGATAGCATATGGAGTTATTTGTAGTTTATATTGATTTTTTTAAAAAACATGCTAGAATTCAGTTGAACTAAATGGATGTTTGACTATTTTCAGCTATTTAAAAAAGTTTTATGTGCATAAGAGTCTAAGCATAAATGTGGTTCAAAGAATATTTAGTTACGTTATCTTCTTGTTACTAAGTGGGAAACATGTACCTAGGGTCAGAATGATTGAAAGGAAGATATCAGAAGACCAGGATTTTAGTTCTGTTTTCTCCAGATGTTCTGGAACTGGCTTATTTATCTGACCATTCTCATTTACCACTTGTAAAATGGCCAAAATAATACTCAACTCAGAGGACATGGTGAGAAAGGAGACAGAATAGTGAAAATGCTGTCAGATTGTTTGAAGTAGGAATCATTGCTATTACTACATATTCCCTTGTCCTTGTTTTCTCCTTAGTTTTGCTACTGCCTGGAAATCTCTTTTGCCATCAACTTCAGTTGGCATCTTTTCTATTTAAAGCAAAATGTGTTGAGTCGGCAGATTTGACTGACTTCTGAAGCCTCTAGTGACTCGGAGCTGACAAAACTCTCAACTCTTTTCCCCCCAGAATCGGAAGCTCAGGGATTTGTCAGTTTTAAGTTGCTTTCGAGGCTGTCGTGGCTTTTCCCCCAGCTTGGTGGTACAGGGGCCTTAGACGAGTGACAACTGAGTGAGTCTGTTTCTAAACCCAAGGGGAAGGTTTGCATAAAGCTTAGCTGCTGTAAGAGGATTAGGGGAGGACTGGAACTCACTCCTTGACGATAGAAGTGCTAGGATTTCCCAGAAGTGTCTCTATGGGCAGAGCCATTTTAGTTGGCTGGTGGGGGCTCCTGGTCGGTGAAACGCTTGAATGCCTGCTTCAAAGGAACAGCACTGAGGCATCCACAAGTAACAGTAGCATTAATCACCAAGCAGTGAGTAAGGTTATAATGAACAGCCTGTGCGGCCATACAGGACGTCGAGGATGATGGACTTCTGTAATGCCTCCTCAGTGACGACCTTTCCCTTTCCTGTAGGATAAAGGAAAACTTGGGTGGGGGGTGGGGAGTACTGCTGGTGGTTAGCTGGGGGTGGGGAGTACTGCTGGTGGTTAGCAATGGTTCCAGGCATTAGGAAGAGGCCTGATTTGTCGTGTTTGCCAATGTCTGTGGTTTAAGTGCTACCATCATGGACAATCTCAAGTTTCCAATAGATTGTCAGCCGGCTGAAAGCAATCTAGAAAATTTAGGTTGCCAGTGAGAGCTTCCTCCAGCACGCTCCTGGATTCAACAACCCAGTGGGAAGGGCAACCATAGAGGAAAGATATGGTCGTTCTCCATGTCTGCGCCAATCTCCCTGAAGACAAGTGGGGCCTGTTACCGGTCCTGCATTGCCCAAGGTCACACAAACACAGGGAGACAGAGAGGAGACTCCTAAAAACTGAAGAGTGGATATGATCGTGTCTTTTTCCTTCTCATACTTTCCAGTTGGCCATTATAGTTTGCGTCAGAACTAAGACGATTTCTCAATTAGCAGGATCCAAAGTCCTTTTGAAGAAGTTGATTTTTTTCATTTCTGGGCTGAAATGGTCTTCACAGATGCTGAGAAAGAGGAGGCTGTGATGTTTTTCTGGAAAATTTCCCAAGCACGTGAGTTCTTAATGGGTTCAGAGTGATACCATTCCCTGGAGATTGTTTTGAAAATTTGTTGGGAAGATTTTTACTTGTCCCAGTGATTTAGGGGTTGGCACGGGAGGAGGCAGGGATGCTCGAGATTTTGTATTCCGTGTAGAATTCCTGCATTCTGGACAACTCCAGATATTTTCAGTAGCCATTTATGTAGGTGAAAAAAGCTGTTTACAGTTTCCTAAGCATTGAATGTAATTCCATTTTACCTATGAACATAAAGTAAGTTTGTACCATTTAAACATATGCAGTTTTCTAAGAAGGCAACTACAATGTAAATGTAAGGGAAATTATACCATGTTCTATTGAAAACATCATCAAGCATGACAGAACATTACTAAGAGTTATCTCTCAGTTTGGAATAGCATAGCCTGGGCAAGCATTTGTAGCTGTTACACATTCAAGGTGAGTTTGAGTGTATAGGAATACAGTTATTCAGCCTTTATTACCAAGTGTCAGGTATTTAAAAAAAAAAGTGTCTCTTAAATCTAAATGTTTATTGTAAATAAGTGCAAACATGTGATTGCTTCATTATGTCTGCTTTTACAATTGTGTTTAAGCACAATTTCATTTTATTATGAAATATAGTTCATGATAGTATATTTAATCTGTCCACTATCCACTTAGTCACACTAGCCAGGAAACTAGGAATAGTCCTCACCTCCTCTCCCCTTCTCACTCCTTCTCTTCACTCATCCATTTCTGTTGACGCCATCTCTAAGTTGCTCCCTCCTCCCACTTTTGCCAGTACTGCCCTAGTTCAGGCTCACACTGTTTCTTGTGGAGACTGTTTCAAAGTCTAACTAATCCCTCATCGTGCAATCTTTTCCAACCTATTCTCCACCCAGACAGTGAAGTGATCTTTCTACAACACAAATGTGGGACTATTACTTCCTTGCTGAAAACTTTACCGGGTCTTAGCTGAAGAGAGGCTAGAACCTAGACTTGCCAGGATGGTACCATGAGGCAACCCCTGTTGATCTCCATCTGCTCCCAAACCATGCTTCACTGGTAGAAGCAGAACCACCAATGATGAGATTTGAATGTGCTCCTATCGTCTTTGTCTCAGAAGCTTTCTTCTCAGTCCTGCCAGCCTGGCAAATTTCACTCATCCTTTAAGACCCAGCCCAAGTTCTTGTTCCAAAGCTCCCTGATGTGATGGTTTCAAGTGCTCCTAATACTTACGATATTTAGTGATCTCCGTTAGAACAGTCCTATTACTGCCAGGCACGACTCAAGTCCATTCCGTCACTTATCTGTCTATGTGAGGAGCGGTGGGGAGGGGACAAGGATGCCACGATTGCTGGAGGAGCTCACTGAGAGGCTCTGACTACTGGTTGGACTGCTGGCTAGACACAGACAATTGGAGGCTCCTCACCCCTTTTCCTGCCCTTGTAATTTGTGTGTGACCCACTATTCCCACCCAGGGAGCTATTTCCTAGACATAGCCTGGAGAGAGTAAGGTGTTATTAAGGCCATCTGGATGGCAGGTGTGACCGAACCCAGTTAAGGCCTTTATGTAAACTTCTAAGATTCTCAAGGGCAGGCATGGAGATTTTCTCAATATGCAATTGCTCAAAGTAAGTCGCATAGGCAAATTCCCTTGCTTATTAAAACGGCCATCTACCAATCTGGAGTGGCCTGCCTCTTTCTTTTGTCTCTCCTTGTCCTCTCTGCATGGGGCCAGTTTCAAATTTCACCCAGGTTACAACCCAAGCTCCTGAGGTTGCAAACCAACAGTGACTCTTAGCCTTGAGGGGAGGTTGTCCCTCCCAGCGGCCGCTTCCCTATAATGCCAAGGCCTCCAAGAAGACTACCTGAAGGATGAAGCCTTTGTCTTGATTCCTAGTAGGATTCTTGCTCAACTGCAGAATCAATAAGTCCTCCCTGCTGCTGTTAGAGCAAAGTGTGGTAAGAGATTTTCTTGCCCAAACCACAGTGATGAATACCATTGACTGAGAGATTATTATGTATCAGGTCCTGAATATACACCATTTATGACTCACGAAAGAACCTTATATGATAGATATTTGTTCTTTCTCTTTCTCTTTTAAAATATTCTTTTTTGTAGAGATACTTTGAGAAACTAAGTACTCTTGGGGCTCTTGGATGGCTCAGTTGGTTCAGCATCTGAGTCTTGATTTTGGTTCAGGTCATGCTCTCAGGGTCATGGGATGGAACCCTGTGTTGGGCTTCATGCTCAGTGGGGAGTCTGCTTGAGGATTGCCTCCCTCTTCCTCTGCCCCTCCCCTGGCTTGCACTCTCTCTCTCTCTCTCTCTCTCTCTCTAATAAAAATAAATAAATCTTTGGGGCACCTGAGTGGCTCAGTCATTAAGGGTCTGCCTTTGGGTCTGCCTTTGGCTCAGGTCACAATCCCAGGGTTCTGGGATTGAGTCCTGAGTCGGGCTCCCTGCTCAGTGGGGAGCCTGCTTCTCCCTCTCCCTCTTTCTCCCTCCCCCTCTGCTTCCCCTGCTTGTGTTCTCTCACTCTCTCTGTCAAATAAATAAATAAAATCTTTAGAAAAAAATAAATCTTAAAAAAAAAAGGAAAGCTAAGTGATCTTGATGATCAACTTGTAAGTGGTAAAGTTGCTATTCTGTCTTAGGGTATAAGGCCCTTTCCTTTCCATTTTCAAGGCTTCATGGTAGAGAGGATAGGAAGAAAAGACCTGATCATTTCTAATGATATGTCAATTAAAGTGAAAGTGATAAGAACAAAATTGAGACTAAATGGGAAATCTAGAATTATTAACTTTTACAATTCTTAAGAAAGATTTTATTTATTTAAGAGAGAGAACAAGAGAAAGAGAGCACAAGGTGGGGGTGCCGAGTGAGAAGCAGACTCCCTACTGAACAAGGAGTCTGACCTGGGTCTCGGTTCCAGGACCCCGAGATCAGAACTTGAGCTAAAGGCAGATGCTTAACGCATGGAGCCACCTAGGCACCCCTACAATTTTTAATATCATTCCATAGAAATTACAGTAGTATTTCTGTTTCTATTTTTAGAGGGGACACTAACTTTAAGTAATGTATTGCTAATGTTGATATTTTAGCCTGTTTTAAACATTTTATTTCTTTCTCATGTGTTACAAGAATTTTAAATTTCTCCATTACGTGTAGGAAACAAAATTTTTATTTTTGAACTAAAAGTCATATATTACTCTCCATTTTGTAGAGATTTCGGAGCATTTTCACAAACATTTGCTAATTTGGTTCTTGTAATCACACCATGAGAGAGAGAAGTGGCTATGAGCATCCTATTTTGCACATGTTGAGACAGTAGGTACAAGTCAGAGGGACACAGGGACTCCCTCAGGGTCTCGTGGCTGATCTGAGATGGGGTCGAGACTCAGACTTGCATTTTCTTTTCCAAAACCTTCCTTGTGATGCCTGACCATCCACATATCTTTTTTATTTACTGAAGTGAAGTATTTCATATAGCTATTTGTCTTAAAAGCTAACTTAAAAGCTGGAAACTGAGGGTGTTTATAAGTTATTTCTGAAATTCCACTTATAAAAAATGATTCCTAATATAAATTATAGTTGCATTACATGGTTGCCATAGCTAAGAGCTATGAGGTTTTCTTATGTTTGAATTTCTGAATAATTAAATGAACAGCAGCATGTACCATGTAAATTTCTTAAATTTAATTAAATGATACCCCTATAATAAAACACTATTGTGAAATGTGTATATAATGATTAAAAGGTTTAGTACATATAGAGTAATTTTCCCTAGTGCTTAAAAGGTCACTAGGAAAAAAAAAGTGACAAATATGCTGTTTTAAGCTTTTTTTTTTTTTCCGCCACTTTAAAAATGTCACAGTGAGTGAAAGGAAAAAGCTGCCCGATAGCAGATGAATGGGTATTGACAGCTGCACCAGTGTTAAATGCTGCGTGGCAGAAAAATCTAGTGAAGAAAAACAAACTGTATTCACGTTTCCATATCGCTTTTTATTAAATTTAAGGGAAGAGGCTTTAACTGTGATTTGTATCCGAATTTGATAATGAAGGCAGTTTGTTAGATAAATCCATGTACACACAGAGAAGATAGGTATATAAGACATTTTAATCGTGCACTAAATGTAAAATTATCCTGACAACACATGTGATATTTTATGGTGTCCATATGGTATTGCATATGCAGCTTATAATATACAACTGGTATCTGGATAACATATGATATAGATATAAAGCACACCCTACCAGCTTAGAATTCTACGGTTACACACACACACACAGAGGCACAATGTTCATGGTTTCTCTGTGCTGAATATACATTTAACTCCTGCGCCCATGTATTCATATTGTGAAGGATTTGGGTTACTTTCTGTGGGCGTATTAGATTTCTTTGGCTTGCACAACTTTTTCCCCAGAAGCTTGGAAAATTCATCCCTGGTTAGATAACCAGGTGTTCTTCATTTGCAAATATTATTACCTTGTAGGATTAGAAGAAGGCTTAATTAGGAGAAAGGAAAAATAAACAATGCAGTGAGCAGAAGGTCCCAACAGGTCCCGTCGTCAGAGGAAGCCCTGTAGGACACGCTGTCTGTGGGCACTCAGAATGAATGTTGCGGGGGGACCTTCTAAGCTGGAGACCACGGAGTCTCTGCGGGCAAACTCTGATGCTCAGATGAGCCCTGAGGCCAGTGCCTTTTGTTCTTTGTTGTTGTTTAATGAGATGATCTTCCTGCAGAGGGGGCCTGCCATTTCTCCTGAATAACAGCTCTTCCCAGGAGAGGCTCTCCTTCCAAACATTCAAATTTAATCACTACAGGCAAATCTCTTGTTGCATCTGTCTCCCCCAGGGGAGCGGAGCACAGACCCATCCTTATTATTCCTGGATGTTCATCACCTAGCGCATTTCATATCATCTAGTAGATACTCAATAAATACTGAATGGATGAATAATTGTAACACTATTTCTACCTAAAGTGAAACACTTTTCTGGGGTTCTTGAGTACTAGGGTAATTTATCAGACTTTGGTTGTCCAGGATCACAAATAGATGAATTCTGTCTAGAAGTTTCCTGTGTTTTCTCACTTTTAGGACCTTCCTTCTGAAATGATTCTTTCGTACCCTGCTGTCACAGTTTGCTCTGGTAAAAATAAGCCCACAATTAAATCAAAGATGCTATGTCTCCCTATCCTTGGGATTTCTGGTTATACAGATTAAGAAAAGGAATTTGAGAAAGAATTACCAGACATTACCCTGGCTTACATAACTATAATCCATAAGGAAATAGTGAATACTGTTAATGGAAAATACTTGTACTTTGTAGTTAAAAAAAAATTTTTTTTTAACTTGGTAAACATCTTTAGGGAGTGTAAACTGATATCCCCAAATTACATTAACAAAATTACCTTGTTGTATAATTAGAGCATTCTACCAGCATACATAAATTTTGGAAGTGAATGCTGTCAGTTTTTATTTTTAAAAATATATCTTGTGATGGGTGAATAATAATCACACCTGGAAACAGTTTTATAAATAAAAAAATTAAATTGCATGAAATTATATTCAAAGGTGCTAATGAGTGTCAGTATTGCTTAAAAAGAGAAAAGATTTTTTCAGTGCTCAGTGTGTGCTTATGTGTTAACTAGATGTATTTACGGTTCACAGTCAACTATGCTGTAGTTTAAAGCATAGAGATGGCATTAATGCTTCCTGAGTTGTGGCCATTTTTATTATTTTTCATAATGACAATGCCTCTTTTATTACCAAAGAAATGTCTTACTTGTAGGCCACTTGAGCTATGTACACATGATACGAAGCATGAATATGAAAACAGACCCTGTCACCAGTTCATGCCCGTGAGATGCTGTTTATGCCCATGTGATGTCAAGTCATAGTAATTCATTTCTTTCTCACTGAATTAAGTTGTTTTTCAAACGAAACCGAGCAAACGAGTAGCCCACTACTTAGTTTTCTGTTGAAAATATTGGAAAATGAGTGATGATTTAAAAAATCTCTTTGTGATTTCTCATCCCAAGTCACCCTGCAGACTGGTGGGTCCCCACACACACTTAGCCTACCAGCCCCGCCACTTTGCTCCACGTTCGTTCACACGCCCGTAGAGAGGATCTCCCCTAGGTGTGTTTCTATGGAAAAAGTAGTGATCCTATTTCTGAGGTGGCTCACATAATGGAATTGTTTGGTGTTTTCCAACCTCTCTTTCTGAACCAGTAAGGTTAGCGTTTAGATCCGAGAGGAATAGCAATAAAGCTAAATATTATTTTCTCTTCCTCCAGCAAGAGTTGAAGCTCACAGCTTCGCTCCTCACACTTTCACCTTCTTTTTATCACTCCTGGGATGGTCTCTAGAAGA
Organism: Procyon lotor; assembly: GCA_028646535.1. Classification (NCBI taxonomy): domain Eukaryota; kingdom Metazoa; phylum Chordata; class Mammalia; order Carnivora; family Procyonidae; genus Procyon; species Procyon lotor. The sequence goes on from CM053611.1 coordinate 37,604,821, forward strand.
ATTAGAGTAGCAAATAAATACCTGTCCTGTTCAGTTGATCTGCCTGTGGAAAGACAGAACACATTTTGCTGAGAAAGGATTAGAATATGTACACGTTTTGTGCATGAGTGGTGGGAGAAGAGGCTTCCGTGAACCCATCAAGGCATCTGTGCATTGATTTGGGCCAGAGGGAGTTTTTTGTGTCTTCCCGTGAGTGGTTGAGTTTGGGGGAAGCATGTTGGAAGCAGGAAGGGCTGTCCTCTCAGAACATATCACTTAATCTGAGGGAATTTGGGGAGGGTAGACTACAATTTGGTAAATTAGAATTTGGCTGGAATTCCATGATCAGTACATCTCTGATAAAATCACCAAGGGACTGTTAATGATCCCAGGAAGTCTGACTGAGAGCCAGACTTACGGAACATTTATAACTTACTAAAGCTCCGACTACAGAAAACCAATAAGCGACCCATTCTTTATTTAATTGACTTTGCCTGCCAATCATAATGGCCATTTGGATTGGCTACAGTCAATAGTTTCTATCTTTAATAGGTTTGCGTGTATCAGATTGACCTTTTCCACCCTGTTGTCCTTAAGCCTATAGACACAGTGGCATCGGAGTGAGTTTCACTTGTTGAGTTGGATTTTCCAGGTGGCCTAAATTACGTCTGCGAATACATTGAGCACTCTTGGGAGTCACGTGAACTCTTAAGTAATCAGAAAGCTGTATGGTTTATGGAGGCCATAACTTAATCCCAGGGAATAGCTGATGTTGTGAGAATAATTTAGGTGCCAAGAAAATTTAGTACATCAGATAATGACTTACTAACCTGTACCCTGGAGGTTTGAGGAGTTAATGTAATATCTGAAGCCGTGGAAGTTACTCCGGGAGAGTAGTTTTGCATGCATGGCAGAGAGTTCAGTGAAGAACCGCAATCTTTTTTTAGTACCTGGGTTCACCTTTGAAATCTATTTTGGACTGGTCTTTTTTTTAATTTCAAATTTATAAAATGTGAGCTTCTGGGTAGCATTTTGATCACATTACTGCCTTTGAAATCCTTTTGCATTCTCAGTATCTTCTCAGAACTTATAAAATAGCTTTCAAAATTCACTATCACAAAGCCCTTGCCCTAAATTTTGTTTCTATTCTATTTTTTTCTAAGAAGAAATGACCACTGGTTTTTAGCCATGCCCCCTAACTCTGAAATTTATTCTCTAAAATGCCTCAGACTAAAAGCAGTTTCAGGAATATATTTTAAAAGATATATGAGATAAGTGAGTTCCATGAGATACACAAGTTTGTTATTTTTCCGTTTCACATTTTAATGCTGGCTGTGCTTCATCTGTGTACTACGTATAGATAGTGATGTTTTTATACTACATACACACATAGTCGCTGTAGTAGCCATCAAAACTCATAACAACGTTTGCTTCTGGGGAAAAAGGGAGGAGGATTGAGCTGGGAAGGGAAATATAGGAACATATGACCAAATGTAGAGGGCTTTCTCTCTCTCAAAAGTGGTTTGAGGCAAGTGTGACAAAATAATAGCATTTATTAAAACTGGGTAGTGAATTCATAGTTTTTATTATATTTTTATTTGCAGTGCCCTGTATTTTATAGAAATTTTTAATGAAGAGAAACCATCTAAAGTGACTTTCCTTGATGTTGCATTCATGGTCGAACTCTTTCTCATCAGTTGCTTTTTATTTAACTTCTTAAATTTGTGTCTTCTTTTCTTCTTTAAGATCAGAAAATTCCTTTGGCCTTGTTTAAAGAGTGGTGAAAATCTCATTTAGATCTGGGTTGCGGCATCCTTGCTAATTCATCAAAGCATTGATTTTTTAAACATTAGTTTAAGTCTGTCCCTCAGGCTGTCGCATCTTTCTTCAGGGGTTTCTCTTAGTCTTTAGACGACTCCATCTGCTCTTCTAAAAGGAGAACATCAAACCAGTTTGTTAGACGTGACACAATTAGATCTCAGATGCTCAGTTGCCTGACCATTTGTAAAAGCATTTTCTGGAAATTAAGAAGAGACCAAAGAACTCTGACTTTCTCTAAGGCTTTTATTTAGCCTTGATTTTGCGTGACTTTGGATTATCTTTCTCTTCAACTTCTCTTATTGGGAACATGATTAATTTTTGTCTTTCTTTAATTTCTGTCCTTCTAACTTTTGTCTTTCTTGGGAAGAAAGAAGCCTTTCTTCCCAAATAGTACCATGGCTGTTTTTATTTATTTATTTTATTATTTCATTTCCTCACCGAGTCACACTATTCGACTTATTTAAGCATGGTCTATTAGGAAAACCAGCTTTTTCCTTTATTCTTAACTGAAGTGTAGTTAGTTGAATGGAAGTAGACAAATCTCTTGTACAGAATTCTTAAACAGAATCTCTTGTTTAGTAAAGTGAGAAATCATTAAAAAAAATTACTCTTCCAGAAAGGTACATCTCTGAGTCTTCCCTCATTCCCCCATCCTCATTTGGACATGTTTTTTAATTGAGGTATAATTGACATATAACATTATATTAGTTGCCAGTGTACAGCATGATTTACTCTCTGTATATACTGTGAAATGATCACCGGGATAAGTCCAGTTAACATCCATCACTACACATGTTACAAATTCTTTTTTATTTGTGATGAGAACTTTTAGATCTACTCTCTTCATGACTTTCAAATATACAATATACTATTATTATTAACTATGCTGTATGTTATACTCCATGATTTATTTATAACTTTTTAAAAGATTTTATTTATTTGACAGAGAGAGACACAGCGAGAGAGGGAAGACAAGCAGGGGGAGTGGGAGAGGGAAAAGCAGGCTTCTCACCAAGCAGGGAGCCTGATGCGGGGCTCATCCCAGGACCCTGGGATCAAGACCTGAGCCGAAGGCAGACGCTTAACGACTGAGCCACCCAGTGGCTCAAAATGGCCCAAAATAAAATAAATTGTATTTATTTTACAGTTGAAAGTTCTGTAGCTTTTGACCATTTTCATTTCACTCGCTCCCCACCCCTGCCTCGGGCAACTGCCAGTCTATTCTTTGTATCTATAAGCTCATTCTTTTTTCTTTTTTTTAGATTCCATACCACTGTTTATTAATCAGTGGTTATTTCTCCTTCTCTTTTATTTCTTCCCTTTTTTGTTTAATTGTTTACCTTAGAATTTATGACAACAAATTCATAGTCAAGAAATAAATTCCCCTGGTTTTAAAAAATTGCATGGCCCTGAAGAAACATGCATGAAAAAAATATGCACACATACATTTAGTTAGAAACAGAATAGGTATTTCATCTTGAAAGGCCAGGAGGTCAGCTGCTTTGCCGACAAAGTCTCAGGACTTTGGTGTGGTTGGTCACCATGTAAATGACACAAAAGCAAACAAACAGACTTGATTTATCCTAACTCACGAAACACTGATGTATAAATCAGAATGCTGATTTATTAATTTACTCTGAGAAAGCTGTGAAGTGATGCCAAGGGTGTCTCCATTCTCTCCTTATAGAGGGAAGGAAAACCTAACAGATGAAATTGTTGCAACCGTGTGAGGAAGTGGATATTAACTAAACTTGTGCTAATCCTTTTGCAATATATATATATATCTCAAAATCATTATGTTGTGTACCTTAAACTAATATAGAGTTGTAAGTCAACTATATCTCAGTAAAACTGGAAAAGACAGCTACAGTTGCAGAGTCCACAGACATAGCGGAAAAAAGAAATTCAAGATGAAGTTATAACCAGAAGTTTGGTAATTATGGTCCGAGAGCAAGAATGGTTGGTTGGATGACCTTGATCTGAAACATCCCTCCTTACAGCCGAGTTATTTTGACTGCTCACACTATTTGGCCATAGTGCTGCTTTCCCTGGATTATCCTGGATAAACTTTAAGAAAGTCTTTCTTTTTGGACTCACATTTTCTGGGCTTCTAGATGTTGTTTTTTTTTCAGGCTGGCCTAAGTAGAACCAAACATGGTCATAGATTTATGTTAATACTTCACATAATGTTTGTTAAACATCACATGGGTAGAGAGGAACAAATGTTGGTTGCTTGTAATAGGGACTATGTATGCAATCTTAGTGACAAAAGCTTGGGCCCCGCGGCCAGCCTGCCTGGACTTGAACTCTACTTCTGCCCCTTACCAATTGTATGGTCTTGGGTGAGTTACTGATCCTCTTTGTGCTTTACTTGGCTTAGGGATAAAATGGGAACTATAATTGTATTAATTTAATAGGATTTTTGCTAGGATGAAATTAGACGGAGCAAAATGACACTGAGTATGCATTTAACTCTGCTTATTTTTGTAAGATTTCATGACCAGTCACGATTGGTCTTTTGTTTCTGCTGAAATTCAACTACTCATTTAGTTTTTCCCTTTGTCTTATAGGTGGTCCATCCATCTTGTCATGCATTTCTTGCTGATAATTTTATGAATTTTTTCCTTTGCACTTGCTCATTTCAGGTTGGGAACATATCATCTATAAAATCTACAGGTTATTATAATAAAATAAGACTTTATTAATTAACCATTATTATGGTTATAATATAATTATATAATTATATTTATAATTATATCTTACAATTATAAATTAACCATTCACTATTGTGTGTACTCCTTCTTGTAAAGCATGATAATTAGGGTAAATGCTCAATAGTTTACACAGGGCTAATAATTTGTGTATCTTTTACAAAGCCAGGGAGATAACTTCATTAGTTCTCTAGCAAATAATAAATGGCACTGATATTTTCCTAAGGCAATGTATACATTTTAATCATCATTATTACAGTGTGTATATCCATAAGATTTAAAGAGAAACTTTCTGGACAAAACCTTCCTGAATTTTGGAATTCCTTTCCCTTCCTTGGCCCGCATGCACTTCCCTTCCTACAGTCCTGTCCTGTGGGTCATCTTGTCTCAAGAACCCCTTCCAGGACTGCAGGATCCTGCAGCTCCAAGGGGCTCCTTCCACACTGTCTTCTCTGTTAACTGTGCCCCGGACGTGTGTGAAACGGCTGCCCCAGGAGTCGTGTCCCAGCAGCATCCAGCTTCCTCCCGCCCATCTTCCCCCCACCTCTCAATGGGTACTGTGAGGCTTGTGGCACCAGTGTCACCGTGACAATAGGGGAGGCAGGAAACTGTTACACATCACATCTCTGGGGAAGAGTGAGAAATAGGAAATAACCAGAGGTGGTTTTTTTGTTTTTTTGTTGTTGTTATTGTTCCATACTTCGAGTTCTGTTCTCTTTAAGCACAAAAGTGCTTGTATAAAACTTGAGCTCCAAAGATAACTTCAGGTGCTTACAATGAGAGATTTACATATCTTCTGAACCAGTAACCTAGGTGAATCGATTCAGTCACTCAGACCCTTAAATAGTATTTTCAGAAAAGGGACAATCTCCTTGAGCGCTCTCCTTGGCTGCCATTAGTAGGCCAGCCATGACATAGAAGGATGGCTGACCAGGCCAAGGGAGAGGATGGGCATAGTGTGAATCATTGTGGTGTCTTCAGAGTTTGTGAATCTGAACGGAGGGGGAGGGCTTAGAGTGGGTAGAAAGAAGGAGAGAGGGAAAGGTAGCTAATTGGTGAAATCTGCTTGAGAGGCCAGTGATGTTCAGACGATCTCCTTTACACTTCAGAATTCTTGGGGAATGGGCCTATTTTGGGGAATAGCCACAGTTTCTCCTCCAGGAAATGAAGGCCTTTGAGGAGGAGCCGTAAGGGGAGGAGACTTCACAAGCCTTCTTACCTAACCCCATAAAACCATATGGATGGACATAATATGATCTCAAGGGTTGAGGACAGTTTCTGTTCCCTTCTTTCACTTGCTGATTCTTGAAATGTTTGTTTGTTTGTTTTTAGACCGGCAGTAAAAGCTTTCATTTTACAGGGGAAAAAGGGAATGGGGGCAGTGGAGAACTCCTTGGGTGGTCATCTACCCTCCCGCTATTGCCTTGCCTGTTTAGCCCAAGACTTCCTCTTCCCTTGCTAGTCATCGGCCCCAACTCTGCTCCTCACTGACACCCCACTCTGGAGCCTCCTTATTGACACGAAGCATTAAATTGCTTAGGATGGTGATTCTCAGAGTGGGGTCCATGGACCAGCAACATCAGCATCACCTAGGGACATGTTAGAAATGCAGACTCTTCAGCCCCACCCTACACTACAGGGTCAGAACCTACATTTTAATAAGATATCCAGATAATTTGTCTGAACATTAAAGACTGAGAAGCTCTGGCCTGGAATACTTCTTCATAACTAGCCTTAACTAAAATCTGATTTGAAGATAATGTAATAATTGTTGCATTTTTTAATAGCTCAAAAAATCATCTTATCATATCCATAGCAAGTATTTATTGAGCACCTACTATATTCTTTTATTTATTTATTTTTTAAGATTTTTAATTTTTGAGTTATCTTTACACCCAATGTGGAGCTTGAACTCACAACTCCTAGATCAAGAGTTGCACACTCCACCAACTAAGCCGGTCAGGCACTCCTTAGTGCCTACTATATTCTTGGTACTACATGTGCTAGGAGTTGAGGATATAGGAATAATAGGCCTTGCACCACAAAGCTCACGGTATAGCAGTCTTATAAAAACAAAACAAAACAATACATGCAACAAAAAAATCGTAATTTTTTTCCAGGCTCGTTCAATGCTATGTGCTCTAATTAATGTTATATTTTTCTCCTTGTGTCTTTTACTTTTCTTCCATAATCCTTGTACTTTATGAAAAAAATAATCAACCCTGACATGTTATCCTTTTTCTCTTTCTTTCTCACTTCACAGCTGTTATTGTATTGCCAGTATAAGCTTCTGGTTGTAGTAATCTCAGGCCTAAATAGAAAAGTAAATACATAAAAGTTTTCAAAAATATCAGATTTTGAGAGTATTTGTTGTTCCACTTTCTCCGACTGTTTTCCATGTATGCATCTCATCTTCAATTAGCAATGTTTCTCTATTACATGACATCTTCTGGAATTTTACTCGTTTCGGGTTTTGTGTGTGTGTGTGTGTGTGTGTGTGTGTGTGTGTGTGTGTGTGTCTAGGGTGGTCAGGGGAGAGGAAAGGAAATGGTTGTACATATTTATTGAGCTCAACTAAGCCTCTTTAAGTTTGAAGATACCAGAAAGGTACTTTAAAAAAAGATTATGGCCAATAGCATCACAGGGTAGGGCCCCAAGAATACCGTTACAGTGGGACCTTAGTGTGTTTGTGGGAGCTTAGGAGGACTGATTCCAGTGACTTCGGGAGAAGACTTGGGAGCGTGGGTTAAAGAAGCCTCATCTGTGGGAGACAGCTGCTGTGTCTGTTGCTGGGGACGCTGCCATCCTTTGGAGTCAAAACCTCTAATTGTGTTTTTAGCTCTCTTGGTCAATAACAGATGATATGAAAAAACTGATCATTTTACTTTGTGGGAAGTTATGGCATTTCTCTTATTTTTGAGATAGCTTCCTAGCATATTTCACAACAGTTTCTAGCATATTTCAAAAACAGTTTTGTGTGTATGATTTTGTGTCACATTCTGCCATTACACTTTTCCTAGAAACCTAGAGTAATATAGTTACCAACAACAGAGTAAATGAAATTTCCAATATTTCGACTTGTGTTTGGTAGGTTTAGCGTTTTTGACTTGTGCTGCCCGTGTCCTCTAGTGTTGCCTGCCACAGTGCTGACCCAGCAGGCTGCTTTGGTTTGGAGAAGACTGAGTGGCATTGAGAATGCTGACTCAGCGTGTTATTTCTCTTTGGAGCAAAGTGCAGTGGCTTCTGGTCAATTTTTGAATTGATTTTAGGGTGGTTTTTAATGATTTATAAAGCAGCATTTAATCCTCTACATCAGGTTTTGTCTGCCTCATGAAATCAGCTACTACATGAAATTGTCTAAGGCTACATCAGTCACCCACTAAAAACAAACACAGACAGTAACTCTTTGAAGTTTCTGTGGCAGTCTGCCTAGAGCCAAAGTTTCGTGTGTGGCCATTTGGCATTTCTTTCTTTTTTTTCCTTTCCCTTTCTTTTTTTTAAGTTGTGTTATGTTAGTCACCATACATCATTAGTTTTTGATGTAGTGTTCCAGGATTCATTGTTTGCGTATATCACTCAGCACTCCATGCAATCCGTGCCCTCCTTAATACCAATCAGCAGACTTTTCAAAAATTGAGTTTCAGTGATTTCATCCTGTCAGATATTTCAAAAAATTGAAAATATGACTTCTTCCAATGTAAGTGAACATGTCTCAAAGAAATCATTTGTATCTCTGCTGGATTATAAATTAGAGTGTAACTTCAGGGTCTGTGTTATAATCAATGGTAAATAGGAAGTCAAGCAAAAGTACATTCTTGTAGAGAATTAAATAGACTTTGGGCTGACCTATTAGAGGACCCTACAGTGTGACATTGAAAAGATAAGCTGTTATGCTTTTGTTTTATTTTCCGGTTTTGAGAAAAATTATTTTTAACAAATCACTTCCTCCTGATGATTGTAAAATCATCTCCAAAGGTGGTTATTGATCACAGAAAAGTTTGGTCGCATTGTTTCTTGTCCTGTTCATTTACATTGATGCAACAAAGAATATTAATTTGCACGTTCAGGCCTCTTTGGAATATGGTCAACAAATCTAGAGCCACTGAGTGTTGAGCAGCTATTAAACCATAACTTCTACCCGGTCACCATCTGCATCTCTAACTGCACATACATTACCCATTTCAGTGTTATTCCACTAGTCCTTTAGGCTCTGTTCCCTTTTTTTTCAGTCTTTTATTTTCTCTCTTCTTCAGATTGTATAATTTCTATTGTCGGTTGTCTAAGTTTCCTGATCCTGTTATTTGCTTTAAAAAAATGATTTTTTTTATACTTAATCATTTAAGTATGATTTATACTTAATCATTTAAAAAAATGATTAAGTATATACAAAGTCAGCACAAAACACAGAAAGTTATTCTGGTGAGATATAGAATTTCCACTATCGGGGAAGATAACAGAAAATATAAAGAACACCTTTTTACTACCTATTATTAAAATCAAACTAAGTACTCAGAGAGAACTACTTCATAGAGAAAACCCAACTTTGGTGTTTTATAAAAACGTTATATTTTGAATTAATGCATCAAACTAAGCATTTGGTGATCTTTTTACGCACTTCATTTCTTCTTTTTAGATTCCTTGCTTGGAAGTATTCAAAACCAAAGCAAATAACGCTTACTTTCTCTAACCTTCTGCAACTTTTGATATCCATTTATATTTTGTCTTTCATTATTCTCTTCCATATTCAGGAACAACAAGACACTTGACTTTAAAACAAACCACTCTTTTTTTCTTTTGGAAGAAAACCACACTGGGGCACCTGGGTGGTGCAGCTGGTTAAGGTTCTGACTGTTGATTTTGGCTCAGGTCATGATCTCAGAGTTGTGAGGTCGAGCCCCATGTCAGAATCCCTACTCCATGCAAAGTCTGCTTGAGATTCTTTCCCTCTCCCTCTGTCCCTTCCCCTGTGCCCTCTCTCTCTCTCTCTCAAATACATAAATACATAAATCCTCAAACACACACACACACACACACACACACACACACACACACATCCCAGTTTTTACGTACACTTTGTACTTCTCTGCTGTAATTGTTCTAGTATGGCTTCAACAACTCTGCATTTAGCCAAAGTAGCTAACATCTGTTAGAATCTGGAGGTAGGTCATTGTGAACTGTCTAGGATACACAAGCATTTTAGTGACCACAAAACTCATGAGCACACACATGAGTCACACACAGCTTTTTATAGCTTCTGAAAGTAGCAAAAGCATACACATTTGTTAACAGAGCACAGAGGCATAGGCTCTCTTCAATGTGCAAGAAAAAGAAAGAAGAGCACATATATTAAAACTATGCCACATCTGGAACTAATGTGATGTCGTGGGTCAACTACACTCAAAAGAAATTAAAAAGAAATAAAACTGTGCTTACTTAGATATTATATAGGTATCTAAGAATTACCCACTACTTAACTCAATTTCATATTTATTTTTTGTCTTAAAGTTAAAAAAGATCTTGGAAAACAAGTCTCAGCAGACACATTATAGGGCATAATTACTATTGATACAAAATGTTTATCAGCTTTATAGTTTTAATTTTATTTAGTTGAACATATAATTTTCCATAATTTAAAAAACTATATAAAGTAAAAGTAACTTATCTGAACTTACAAATCAGTATAAAGTGTCTAGGAACATTAGATTCCTAGTTTCTTTGTGAGAAGTAAATACAAATCTTAAAAAAATTCTTTTATTATATTCCAAATTGATAGAATTAGGGAAAAGACATGAAGCTGTTTTTAAGCAAAATTATGAAAATCTGTTGTGATTTGTCTAATATTTATACTAATTACATGAACTTGAATTATTATATAAAAATGCTTTTGAGCTAGCAGTATCTGTGAAAAGTTTTTTTTTTTTGTGGGGGAGGGGCAGAGGAGAGGGAGAGAGAATTTCAAGCGGGCTCTATGTCGAGCTTGGAGACCTACATGGGGCTCAGTCTCGAAACCCTGAGATCATGACCTAAGCTGAAATCAAGAGTCAGACGCTTAACTGATCTACCCAGGCCCTCCAGTTTTTTTTTTTTTTTAAAGGCTAGCACACTCAGAGCATTAGAAGTTTAGTTTATTTTATGCAAATTTTAGAAACATTACGTTTTTGCAAATCTTTATTGGTCTATCTAACCAAACAGAACAGAGCTTCTTTAAGGAGTTTTGTAGTTATGTATTAATACCTTTCAGAGGTAGGAAAATATTTCATGCTCACACATGAAGGGAAAATACTTTTCTCAGCTTTTGGGACAGAGAAGCTTGAAGCTTCAATTCCATATCTAGAGACTCAGGTGTATAGTAAACAGAATAAACAAAACTCACCAGTTTAGATCTTCAAGACATTTTCTCCTCCGCAGTTTTTTCCTAATTGGGTTGAGCTCAAAAGTAGACAAAACAACAACCCAAAAAGTCAAACAAACTAGATTTTCTGTCATCACTCACTTGACAAAAAGTAGGTACTGTTATATAGACAGAGATCATATAGTGGTCATATGGTGAAATCAGATTTCCAATCACTGTCTGTACCAATGGGGAGGAACTTATCAGCCATGTGCAGACCAGACTCCTGTGTATGTGGAATGATCTTTAGTTACTTAGTTGTGATTGATCTAATGGTTCATTATTTGATAATCCTTGGGTTGCATGGTAGAAGAAGACATGACCCAAACCACAAATTGGACAAAATACAGAAAGAATAACAGCCAGAAACAAGAATAAAGACATGAAATCAGGAGAATAAAAAACAGAGACTCAATGAAGGAAAAGTTAAATTATTACCTTTGAGATTTACTCCAGGTCTCCAGGAGAGATGCTCCTGGTGGGGGAAGAAGGGGAAAGAGCTCATAGGTTGTACTTCTTGGATAATACAGTAGAATAGACTCCAGAAGATGAGTCTATTTCGATGGAGAAAACTCACAAATTATTGAACATACTTATCAAAAGGTTAAAAACATGACTCTCATGTAAACATAAAGTAAGAATGTATCAAAGATTTATTTAATTCATTAATGAGGGGGCCAGCTGGAAGGTAAAGTTGGTTAATTTAAAGAAGTCAAGGAACAAAGATTTATATAGTCATTTCATGAAAGGCATGATGAAATAAACTTGCTAAATAAGAGACAACAAGTTATGTGGTACAGAGAAATACAACTATAAGCATTAGGGTTATTTTTTTTTTCTTTTGGAGAGAATCATCACTTGTCAGACAGAAATTCACAAATTAATATGTATCTTCATAGGGTTTGGGCTATAATGAGCAGTAAACGATGAGTCAGACAAAGATATATTTCCCCCGAAAATTAAATTTTGGGCAGATCTGTTGGACAGTGTTACAGTATGACTTTGAAAAGTAATTCTGGCTTCTTTGGCCTTATTTCCAAGTTTTGGATAATTTTCCTGAATAGTTCTCACATCCTAGAGTCTTTGCAACTTTAGTCAGCATTCTTCAATATTATAGAGCCTTAGAGAAATGATTGAATAATATTTGTTTGCTACATCGTGACATACTGCTTTTATGTCCTTGAAATTCTTTGTTAATTTACAAAGACAACAAACAAACAAACAAATACTCTTAAATACAGAGAATAAACTGTTAGTTGTCAGAGGGGAAGTGAGGGGAAGGGATGGGCAAAATAGGTGAATGAGATTAAGAGGTACAAACTTCCAGTTATAAAATAAATGAGTAATAGAGATGAGAAGTATAGCACAGGAAATATAGGGGATAATATGGTAATAATGTTGTATGGTGACAGTGGTGACTGCACTTTTTGTGGTGAGCACTGAGTAATGTATAGATTGCTGAATTAATGTTTTGTACACCTGAAAGTAATGTAACAATGTGTGTCAATTATACTTCAATAATAAAAAAAATTAACATGCAGAAAGTTCCAAAATTTGATATGGCATTTGATTTGTTAAACCTTATGTTGATCATTTCTTTGTATTATTTAAACTTTCAGTGGTCATTTTTTAAAAAAGATTTCATTTTATTTATTTTATTTATTTGACAGAGAGAGATCACAAGTAGGCAGAAAGGTAGGCAGAGAGAGAGGGATAAGCAGGCTCCCTGCTGAGCAGAGACCCCCCCCCCCAATTCGGGGCTCGATCCCAGGACCCTGAGATCATGACCTGAGCTAAAGACAGAGGCTTTAACCCACTGAGCCACCCAGGTGCCCTTCAGTGGTCATTTTTAAGGATGTACACAAATTCTTTGATCCATCTTTCACTCTAAGAGGTGGAGTTTAATTGCCCTTGTCTTGGGTATGGCCTGGACTTAAAGACTTGCTTATCCCATAATAGGTATTTATTTGCCTTCCTCTCAAATCACTTGTTCTGGAGGAAGCCAACAGCCATGTCGTGAGACCACTCAAGTAGCCCAAGTAGTGAGGAACTGAATGAAGCCTTTTGCCAAAAGCCAGCACAAAGCTGAGGCCTCTGGCCAATATCCATGTAAGTAAAATAGAGCCCCTGGCTCTCGTCAAACTTTCGGATAACTGCAACCCCCACCTACATATTTTTTGGAACTTATGAGATACCTTGAACCATACCTCTCAGCTAAGCTGCTACTGAATTCCTGACCCACAGTAACTATAAGGTATTAAGTGTTTGTTGTCTTAAGCTGCTAAGTTCAGAAGTAATTTGTTACATAGCAATTGATATTTAATATAAGACTTAAGCTTTTTTCCTCTTTTTTGAAAACCGGCAAAGTAGAATTTTGTTCCTGCTATAAAGTATCTTGTGTGATCTACTCATTGCTTGGTTCTCAGATGATGTTGAGTCTGGTGGCTTCTTGATTATAACTTGCTCATTGGGCATTGCTCAAGACTTGTTAGGATGGACTTCCGCATCTACATCCAGAGTATACAGGCTAAGAGGTTGAACATCATGTTCTTTCAGACAAAGCCCCTATAGTGGTTACTTATTCTGTCAGGGAACACAGCTTGGACAGTAAAGCTGGGCTTGGTTCCCTTGTCTGAAGGCTGAGCCCTGTGCTCTTTTGGACGGCTTCTGTATCCCCACCCCCATGGGTAATAGACTGAAACATGCATCCGTTTATCAAATGTGACATATTGACACTGGTTTAGAGATGTATTTTTGGGCCACTTATGAAAGTAGATTCAGTTTTCCCATTTATTTATTAGACTGGGAAAGATCTATTTAATGCAGTAGAAAAATAAAGAAGTTCCTGACAAGGTGATGAAGGAGCATGGGCTGCTGTCTGCCTCCAGTCTAACCCTGGAGAATCAAATAAAGAAGAAACAGTGCATGAATAACTAAAGTAATGACTATGAGAAATTCTCAAGAAGGTAGTTATGACCTCGTGTGTGTGTGTGTGTGTGTGTGTGTGTTGGATAATAAGTTGGGAGGGAACTTTTGAATTTTGGACTTTTCTCTTTGGATGCATTGGCCTGGATAATTAGTGTTTGTTCCTATTTAACTGTGGAACAGAAAAAAACGGTAGTGCCAGTCCAATATCTCAAGGGCTTGCAGGGCAATATCAGGGCAATGCCAGAGACTGGCTTGAATGAAGAACAGATAACAAAGAATGATTTGCCACTCAAGCATTCCTTCCTGCTCATTTCTCCATCCCTATACACTCCAAATTAGGTTAATATATCAAGAAAGAAGAGCCCTGAGAAGAGAGCAGTTTTAAGGTTAGAGGAGTAGAAATACTCTCTGAGAGCTGGGGTCGCAGGAAGGAGGGCAACATAGGACCAGTCAAGAGACTGAGCTCCCTGGCCTGGGGTGCAATCACTCCTTCTTCATAAACCTATGAAGAGAGCACAAGCTGAGCTCTAATCTTTGCCCTTCTCACATTTCAGCGAAGACAGGTAAATCCTATATGGTAAAATAAGCCTCAACTGGCAGGAGTTGAAAGCACAAAATAGAGAGCTGAGAAGAATGCCTAAATATAGAAAACACACTGGATTATCTATGATAGGCAAATCAGAATTAATGAAACAGATTAAGTATTTAAAATAAATGTAACAAATGTCCTCAATGAGAAGAAAGAATATTGGTTATATGAAGCACAAAGGAGCAATTACAGTGAAGAGCCAAGGAGAAACAGTAGGTATAAAAATTTTAACAATGGAAATAAAGAATTTCAATGAGGAATAAATAGCACAAGGGCTATAGGCAAAGAATAAATTAGTAAACTGGAAGATCAGGCTAAGAATATCTCTGAGAAGACACAGGCAGGAAATGAAAAATATAAGAGAAAAAGTTATAAGAAGGGAGATGGATGAGAAGTGCCAATATACCTATGGTAAAGTCTCAGAAAGACAGAAAAGGAGAGGCATTTAACAGAGATGAGGAAACAACTGACAAATAATGACAAAGGGTTTAACTAGAATTAAGAAAAAAAAAGAATAATAGTTGTATGAAAGAGCTTGTGGAGTACCAAATAGGTTAAAGAAGGAAAACCTTAGAGATGTGAAATTTAAGAATATCAAATTCAAAGAGAAAAATGTAAAATTCTAAAAGTTTCTTAATATGAAGACAATCCACAAAATTAAGAATATCACACTGAAAATAGAATTATTTTTTTTAAATGGCTTTTTTTTTAAGATTTTATTTATTTGACAGAGATCACAAGTAAGCAGAGAGGCAGGCAGAGAGAGAGGGGGAAGCAGGCTCCCTGCTGAGTGGAGAGCCAGATGCGTGGCTCGATCCCGGGATCCTGAGATCATGACCTGAGCCCAAGGCAGAGGCTTTAACCCACTGAGCCACCCAGGCACCCCTGAAAATAGAATTCTTGATAGCAGCACTGGAGGCAAGAAACAATGAAGTAAATAATGTCAACATGTCAAAGAAAAAATGACTTCAATCTATAGTGTTTTTGAAGATTTATTTATTTAAAAGAGAAAGAGCATGCACAAGCAGGAGGAGGGGCAGAGGGAGAAGGGGAGAGAGAATCTTAAGCAGACTCCAGGCTGGGGAGGGGAAAGCCATTATGGGGGCTCTATCCCATGACCTGAACTGAAACCAAGAGTCAGGCATTTAACTGACTGAACCACTCAGCCACCCCTAAACTATAGTGTTTTGTTTTTTTATTTTTTATTTATTTTTATTTTTTAAAAATATTTTGTTTTATTTATTTGACAGAGATTACAAGTAGGCAGAGAGGCAGGCAGAGAGAGAGAGAGGAGGAAGCAGGCTCCCTGCTGAGCAGAGAGCCCAATGCAGGGCTTGATCCCAGGACCCTGAGACCATGACCTGAGCCAAAGGCAGAGGCCCAAACTACTAAGCCATGCAGGTGCCCCATTTTTTATTTTTAAAAAAGATTTTATTTATTTGACACAGAGAGGGAGAGAGAGCGAGCACAAGCAGGGGGAGCAGCAGAGGGAGAGGGAGAAGCAGGCTTCTTACTGAACAGAGAGCATGATGTGGGACTCAGTCCCAGGACCCCAGGATCATGACCTGAGCCGAAGGGAGACACTTAACAGACTGAGCCCCCTCAGGTGCCCCAACTATAGTGTTTTTAAAGAGCAACTACCATTTATTAAATCCTTGGTTAATACCATGTTTCAGTAACTTGCATGTATCATCAGTTGCCCTGACAATGCTGCATGTCAGTTGTTAACATTCCTTCATTATAAAGGAGGAAAGTGAGGCTCATGGGTGTTAAACAGTTAGCTCGAGGTAAACCTGATGGGCAGGGGAAGAGGCTTGATGCTGAAATCTAATCTGAAGTTTTTCAACCTACAATTTTATATTCAGCTAAACTACCTTTTAAATGCAAGATCATCACACAAATGGTTTTATTATTTAATTTTAATTTTTTAATTTTTATTTTTGACAAAGATCGTTTTAGTCAAGACATGGCCTTAGAAATTTTGACACATAAAGGTCATATTTTAAAACTGTCTTGGAAGAAATGTTCCAGGAAGGAGAGAGAGAAATTCTCTTTGCTTTGATTGGTATAGGAAGTATGGGTCATAAATAACTTAGGAAAGTTTATTATGAATCAAGGAAAGTCTCCCCATAAAGAAATAAGTATAACATGGTAATTCAGTATTAAATTCTAGGCTCTATCAACGTGGTCAGGGATGGGAGGTAGGGTACAACAAGCAGAGGGAGAATATGATAAAACACTTTTTCATTTTGTGGGAAAATATCCTCCCCCACTCAGCTTTATTGAGATAAAATTGATATGTAATGCCGTGTAAGCTTGTGGTGTACAGTATGATGATTTGATATACTGCGAAATGGTTATCACAGCACAGTTAACACATATGTCACCTTAGTTGCCATCTTGTGTGTGTGTGTGTGTGTTGAGAACTTTTAAGATTTATTCTCTTAGCAGCTTTCAAGTATACAATACAGTATTAACAGCTATGGTCACTGGGCTGTACAAGAGGCCCTCAGAACTTACTTATCTTATAACTGGAAGTTTGTAGCCTTTCATCACCTTCACCCATTTCTCCTACCCATTTGCTCCTGGCAACCACCAGTCTACTCTCTGTTTCTATGAAGTTTCTTTTTTCAAGAGTCCACATATAAATGAGATCATATGGTATCTTTCTAACTTATTTTACTCAGCATAATGCCTTCGAGTTTCATCCGTGTTGTTACAAATGGCAGGATTCCTTTGTTTTTATGGCTGAATATTATTCTATTGCATATATATACCACAGCTTCTTTATCTATTTATCCATTGACTGATACTTAGGTTGCCTCTATGTCTTAGCTATTGTAAATAATGTTGCAATGAACACAGGAGTGCAGATATATCTTTGAGATAATGATTTCATTCCCTTTAGATATATACCCAGAAGCAAAATTGGTGAATCATATGGTAGTTCTCTTTTTAACTTTTTGAGGAATGGCCATACTGTTTCTGTCATGGCTCCAACAATTGACTTTCCCACCAAAAATGTGCAGTGGTTCCCTTTTCTTTGCTTCCTTACCAAACTTGTTCTTTCTCATCTTTGTTAATAGCCAGTCTGACAGATGTGAGGTGATATCTCATTGTGGTTCTGATTTGCATTTCCCTGCTGATGACTATTCCAGTACTTTGCCCGTCTTTTAGTCAGATTATTTGTGTTTTTGTTATTGACTTGTATGAATTCCTTAGGTATTTTATTTTTATTTATTTTTATTATTTATTTTTTAAAGATTTTTATTTATTTGACAGAGAGAGAGAGAGATCACAAGCAGGCAGAGAGACAGGCGGGGGGGGGGGAAGCAGGCTCCCTGCTGAGCAGAGAGCCTGATGTGGGGCTCGATCCCAGGACCCTGAGATCATGATCGGAGCTGAAGGCAGAGGCTTTAACCCACTGAACCACCCAGGCATCCCTCTTTAGGTATTTTAGATATTAACCTCTTATCAGATATATGATTTGTTATTTTCTCCCACTTTGTGGGTTCCCTTTTCATTTTGTTGTTTCCTTTTCTGTTCAGAGCTTTCTAGTTTGACCTAGGCACATTAGTTTATTTTTGCTTTTGTTGCTTGTGCTTTTGGTGTCATATCCAGAAAATTATTGCCAACACCAATGTCAAGGAGCTTTTTCTGTAGGGAAATATTCTTATGTATTGAAAGTTTAGTAAATTGATATGGATGAATGAACATGAATATGGATCTTAATAAGATAAGGGTATGCACCAGATATACAAATAAATGCATAAAATTTAGCAGAATAATTTTTGACTTATGAAATAGAAGTCAGTAAAGTAGGGAAAAAGTATAAAAATTTAGTGAACAGAAAATATGAAATAAGGTGTCAGAAATACCTTAGATTGTATTAAAAATACAGCAGGATATTATCAATAAGACATAGAAGTTATGAAGAAGTGAAACTACTTGTTAGGTACAACACACAGTGCTTACTATCACCCAGCCACCGCGTCCCTTCCACCCACCTCCAGTCCAGCAACCCTCAGTTTGTATCCTGAGATTAAGAGTCTTTTATGGTTTGTCTCCCTCTCTGATTTTTTTTTTAAAGATTTATTTATTTGACAAAGAGAGAGTGATCACAAGTAGGCAGAGTGAGAAGGGAAAGCAGGCTTCCCGCCCTCCCTCTCTGATTTCATCTTCCCTCTTTCTTCCCCTTTGATCCTCTGCCTTAAAACTGTGACTTTTTAAGGAAATTTTATTTTTAAAAAATATTTATTTATTTGAGAGAGAGAGCATAAGCAGGGAGAGGGGCAGAGGGAGGAGCTGACTCCCCACTGAGCAGGGAGCCTGATGTGCGACTCAATCCCAGGACCCTGAGATCGTGACCTGAGTTGAAGGCAGATGCTTAACCAACTGAACCACCCAGATGCCCCTTACGGAAGTATTAGTAAATCAAGCTCACAGTGACCATGTTCTCAGCCCACCAATCAATAATGAAAAGGTGCTAAAATAAAAAAAACGCAAGAGACAATAAGTGTTGGCAAGGTTGTGAAGAAAAATGAACCCTTATGCATGGTTGGTGGGAATGCAGACTGGTGCAGCCACTATGGAAAACAGTATGGAGGTTCCTCCAAGAATTAAAAATAGAAATATCCCATGATCTAGTAATTGCACTACTGTGTATTTACTAAACACAAAAACCACTAATTCTAAATAATACATGCACTCCTATGTTTATTGCAGCGTTATTTACAATAGTCAAATTATGAAACAGCCCAAGTATCCATGGATAGATGAATGGAAGATGTGGTATATATATAAAGTGGCATATTATTTAGCTAGTGAGTGAATGAAATTTTGCCATTTGCAGCAACATGGATGGAGCTAGAGAGCATTATGCTAAGCAAAGTAAGTCAGATAAAGACAAATACCAAATGATTTCACTCATAAGTAGAACTTAAGAAACAAAAATGAACAACAGATCAATAAAGAGACAAACCAAGAAACAGACTCTCAACTCTAGAGAACAAACTGATGTTTACCAGTGGGGAGGTGGGTCAGGGGATGGGTGAAATAGGTAAAGGAGATTAAGAGTACACTCATAATGATGAGCACTGAGTAATATGCAGAATTGTTGAATCACTGTATTGTACACTTAAAACTAAGATAACCCTCTATTAACTATACTGGAGTTAAAGTAAAAAAATAAAATAATAAAAGAATAACGTTCAAATGTACCTAAATTTGGAAACCAATAGTACTACACATATCCTTCTAGTAAGTAAATAGAAATATTTACTTTTAAATAGTAACACTATTTAATTTTACTATTAAATAGTAAATAAAATAGAAAAATAATTAGAATTGATGAATAATGAAAATTTGCATTATGAAATATGTATAATGCAGTTAAAATAGTACTTTGAGGGAAGTTTTATTAAAAACAAATGAGCTGGGGTCCCTGGGTGCCTCAGTTGATTAAGTGGCTGACTTTTGATCTCAGCTCAGGTCTTGATCTCATGGTCAGTTGTGAGTTCAAGCCCCACAAAACAAAAAAACAAAAAACACAACAAAAACCCCAAATGAACTAAACACTCAGATCAAAAAGTTTGGAAAATACTGATAGAGGAGACCTTTCTAAGAGGAAAGAAAATAAAAAGCTCAAAGGCAGAAATAGATGACTAAAAATAGAGATTAACAGAACCCAGAACTGTTTCTGTGAAAAATTAAATAAGGTAAAAGAGAGGCACAAATAAAGAAAATAAAAATAAAAAATGAAGACATGAGTATAGATATGAGGTTTAAAAAATATGAACTATATGATAATAAGATTGATAATTTAAAATACAAAAACATAAATGACTGAAATTAGAAAAATTTTCTGAAAAAAGAAAATTAAGTTGTTAATAATTATAGAAAATGGAAACAGAACTCATACATCTTATCTCCCAAAATCTTCTCAATTTTTTAGAAAAATTTTACCAAAATGTTAAGGATTGGATTGTCCCTATCTTACTGTTTTGTGATCGAAAACAGTTTAAACTACCTAACTTATTTTATGCAACTATAATAACCTTAATTTCAAAACTGTGTAATGTGGTAATATTTATTTATATACTCTATGTACATACACACACACACACACACACACTGTGTAGTGCATGAATATAGCACTTACTAGCTCTTAAATAAACTCTTACTAGCATTAGAAATAATGCTAGTAAGAGTTTAGCAAATTTGCTAGGTAAAAGACTAACAAATTTAGTAATATTCTTCAGATAAGCAATAATCAACTAAAAGTGTAATAAAATATAAGATAACGTACACACCACAATAAAGACTATATCTATGAATCAAATTATCAAGGAGTGCACAAGAACTTAGAATAGAAACTTTTATAATCCTCTTAAAGGACATGAAAGACTAAAATAAATGGAGCAATATTCCATTTTGATAGACAAGAGGACTTATCTAAATAGTTCTCTATAAAGTTAATGCTGAATTCCAACTGGATTTTTCAGGAACTTGCCAAGCACATTCTAAAATGGATAATACAGTTAACAAACAGTGACATCAAATCTGAAAAAGAACAAAATGAGGATTCTTGTCCTACAAGATATTAAGTGATACTACATAGATATCAGAAATAAAATAGTTTGTCTGACTCATGAATAAGCAAATTGGCCAGTGGAGTATAAAGAGCTCAGAAATAGATTTATTTAAGTATGGGAACTCAACATATAGTAAATGTAGCATCACAAATTAATGGAGGAAAATATGAACTATTTGATACAAAATGCTGTAAAAAAGATCACTAAAATTGAGAAGAATATTCCTAGGTCCTTATCATCCAGTTATAAAAGTGGATTCCAGATAAATTCAAGTAAAAATGTAATGAAATTGACTACATCAAAATTATAGATTTCTGTTCAGTAAAGGACATTGCACAGCAGACACATAATGGAATGGAAAAAAAAAAAGTTTCCAGCATCTTAAACTGACAAAAGTGTAATATACAAATATAGAAAGAACTCCTGAAAAGCAATAAAAATAAACAGAAAACAGAAAAAATAGGAGCAATACATAAGAATGGTATAGAGTCTATATGGCAGAAGTTTTATGAACTCATCTATAATCTAAGATATGCAAATAAAAAATATGTAATACCACTTTACACATATTAGAAAATAAAAGTTAAAAAGAAGGGTAAATATTGAATGTTGGCAAGAATATGAAGAAACAGGAACTCCCTTGTATTATTTATGATAGGGTTAATAGGCACTGTCACTGTGGACAGCAGTCCTACTGTGTTGGGAGAAATATGTGAATGTCCTATGACCTAGTGTTCCCCTTTTGGGTGAATCTCTTGGGAACTCTACAAAGATTTATAAAGGAACATATTCAAGAAAGGTTTTTGTTCCATTATTTTTGGTAGCCGAGAGCTGGACATAAACTCATCTGTGGTAGATTGAATTATTGGTCCCTAAACTTCATTCTTCTATAGCAATGTAATATATCCATCTCCTTTCTGTGCTCAAGACAGACAGGGTAGACTTCTTACTTGGTTTTGAGTTAGAACATGTGACTTAAGTTCACACAAAAACCTCTCTGTGGATGTCCATACTAGCTTTATTTGTAGAGGCCAGAAATTGAAATAACAGAAATGTCCTCCATCATGTGTGTGGTTAAACTGTGGAACATTTATACCATGAGATATTATTCAGTAATGAAGAGGATCAAACTGTCAATACATACAATGACCTGCATGAATCTCGAGTTATGTTGAATGAAAACAGCCAGTATCCAAAGGATTACGAACTGTGTGATTCCATTTATATAACATTCTTGAAATAACAAAAGTATGGAAATGGAGAACAAATTAGCGG
The DNA here is from genome assembly GCA_028646535.1 of Procyon lotor. Taxonomy (NCBI): domain Eukaryota; kingdom Metazoa; phylum Chordata; class Mammalia; order Carnivora; family Procyonidae; genus Procyon; species Procyon lotor. The sequence continues at coordinate 37,627,108 of CM053611.1, forward strand.
TCATCAGGGTTTAAGAAGGAGGTGTGGGTAGGAGGGAAGTGGGTGTGATATAAGTGGGCAATAGGAGGGATTATGTGATAATGGAAATGCTCTATATTTTGACTGTATCAGTATCAATATCCTGGTTGTGATATTGTACTTTGGTTTTCCAAGATGTTGAAATGAATAAGGAGAGCTCTACTATTTTTTACTATGGCATATAAACCTACAATTATCTCAAAAAGTTCAATTAAAAAATACATTAAACTTCCTTCTGTTTTGAGGAGGGGAAGGTGAAAAGGGCAAAGAAATAAAGGGGGAAATAGAGTAAAAAATGAGCAGGGCTTTAAATGGATTGACTAGGAATATGAGCTATAGGATGCCAGGAATGATTTGCTCATTTCTGTACCTGTTTTATTTTTTAAGGGACAAAAAAGAAGGAAAATATATAAAACTCAAAATTGGGATGCCACCTTTTTTTCCTTTTGGAAATCCAGTAGATGTCATCATTTAATTACTTATTCAACTAATGTAATTTTAAGAATCAAAAGTATGCCAAACTATTTGCATACTCTAGAGATGTTAGTGTACAAAATAAGAAATATTCTCTGCCCTGATGGAGATTGTAGTCAACCTCTTTCTGGCTTGATAGCTTTAACCAAAATAATGGTCTAAAGGAAGTTTCTTGAATTCAGTTGTCCCCTAAATTAGAATGTAGTGATTAATCATAAGTGTGTATATGTAAACTTATAATAAGTGGTATAGTGTTGATATTTTGAACCTAATTGAGTGGAGTGATTGTGGAATTTTCTTGTGAAGAGAATTTCTTAATAATTCTGGCCCTAAATACAACCCCATATTCTCCCCTCCCCTCACAAAAGTTAACATATAAAGAGAGAATTATTTCCTTTGTCTTTGAGAGCCAAATCACCTGGGAGGAGCATGTATAGGTTGTCTGAATAGGGCCAGGAGGTTGGCCCTGGATGGAGGGGAGATGTGTCTAGGAACCAGCCCAGAGGGTCCCTTAGCAGAGTGCAACTTGGGCCGGGTGGAGGAAGTTGTACACATAGATCGGGTTAAGTAGATCTCTGATGGGGAACTAGGCAAGGGAGTGAAAGAACAAACAAACAAGGTATGTCCATGTCAAAAGAGGAAATTAGGATGTAATTGTTGCAGGTTCACTTTTATGCATGGGCTGATTTGCTTTGTCAGGTTGGGAGTGAAAGGTACTAAATAGAATGATGGTGTGGTGGAATTTTGAAGAGTTGAGGGTGACTTCTCTTCCATTTTTCCCTCCAGATCTATACGTCACCCTTCTCTGTGCCCCAGAAGGTTGACTTTGTGGGCTGAATTCACAGATTTTCTTACCTTTTGGCTTCCAGTTGGATTTGGACAAAGGGAATCACTGGCAGGATATGGGAGGGGGGAAAAGAAAAATGAGATTGGGGTGTTCCCTTCCCTGGAATCCTCACTTTTGGGTCACTGTGGGATATTATTACCTTGGCAAAGGCCACATTTGCTTTCAGACAATCTTCTCCATACTGTCTCTCCAGTGGGGCTAGTGGTTGTCCCTCTCCTTGCCACTTCAGACCTGGAGATAGTGACAGTTTGTTGCCGTTATTAACTCTAGGGGCCTGTGCCATTCCCATTCCTTCCCTAAATGATTCTAAGAGGTTTTTTTTGTTGTTGTTGTTTATCTCTTCTCAGTTACCCAGTTGAGCATGCCATCTGTTCCTTGCTGGTACTCTGATATAGAAGACATTTAGTCTAGCATTCCTCCCCATCTGCACACCTTTGCAGTAAGGAACTCACCAGCTACACTGGGTATCGAGCTATTCTGTTTGTCTTCATAGGTTCATGCTCTTCCTTCCCAGCCAATATTAATTTTGTGTTTCTCCTCTACTCTTTTGGATAAGCCCTTGAAAACCCAAAGCACTTAAGTGCCTCTGGAGCTACTACTTGGAGTTCCTTTAAGACACTCCCTTTCTTCTTCACTGGAAATTACTTGACATTGTGTCATTTAACTTATGCTTTACAACTCCTCATTTCTTTTAAATCAATTCTCTTTTAGTTCTTAGGCCTATTTAATCACATTTATCTTTCCTCTGAAATTTCTCAAATCTCCTTTTCTCAAGAATGCTGTATTCAGAAAAGGAAAAGCAGCTCCTGAGAGCTAGGAACTGACCTAGCACTCTCAGCGAGGATGTGGCGTTTCTGTGAATTGACCTGGCACTCACCATGGGGCCATGATGTTGTCTTGTTGAACACAATTTTACAGAACTCTGACTGTGACAGATCAAGACAAAACAAGACCACTTTGTAATCACGTCTAAAAGATGAACATTGTCCAAACCACAAAATGACCAAACATCCCTTGTAAGTGATCACTGCTTTTTTTTGCTAGTCACGTCAGACTCACTCTGTTCTTTTCACCTTTAGATTAGAATTATTAAGATACCCAATCACAAGAATAAGCTCTGCTCCCTTACAACTTCTAATTGAAAGCAAGGCCCCAGTTCTTGAATCCTCCCACAAGCACTCAAGACAAGCTCAAATCCTATGACATCCTCAAACGGCTTCTTACTGAGATGACCCATGGTTCTCCATGGTGTGTGTTCTCGCCCATTGCAATAAGAAATAAACCTAAATTTGTTTAACTGCAAGTGTGGTCCTTTGATTGGAGGCCATGGACAGTACATATCTGACTTTTCCTAGCATCCATTCTCTTGTCTTCCTACAAGGCATCATCACTTTCCTATAAGATTCCCATTATTATTTCTTTGCTCATGAGAATTAAGCCCAGAAAGGTGTTTTCTTTGTTGCCTTTCAAACTGGAAACAATAAAAAGCCTCCTGAGGGCTAAAGTGTCAAGATTAAACTCAACTCACCAATGTTGCACAACATTGGCGATTACTTCAGCTCTGAACAAGAAAGTTCTTTTAAACATTTTTTTCTCTTTACTAAGCTTTCCTTAAGCACTCTTATTCCCAAACTTCTGCCCCTCTTGACACCTCCCAATAAATGTGGTTAGGAGGTATGTACCTCCAGAACTCGGTGTTAATCATTGAAGAATAAAAAAGTAAGGAAGGGTTGGAATGTGAGATGTAGGAGAGGATAGAGAGGTGCTAATGAGGTAAACATCCTGTAGTGAACTTCAGTATTTAGGGCTACTTATAGACTGTGCTCTACCACATGGGGATTTATTTCATTTGAATTTTTTCATTGACATTCCAATCATCTTGCTAATATTTTGAATTTGTCTGTTTCATGGACTAAGGGGAGAGTGCTGTGCTTGTTTTAGATAACACTTGTTTTTGCTATATCTTTTTGGTTTCAATGCACCGACTATGTTGCTCACTTATATCTCTAAGGTGAAATTTTGGACAATGGGAGGGATTTGTAGACATTTCAAAAGGTATGAAGCTGACTTATCACCCCAGATTTAGGGCAGACCCTGATTATTGGCTACTTGAAGACAAGGAGCAGAACAGTGACAAGAGGCATCTGTGATAATTGTCTACCTCTACTCTCTCTTACCCCTCCCCCCCCTTTGCTTTCTTCAGTTTCACTTTAAGTATTTCTACACATTAGCTCTGGAGGACTTCAAGTGTTGCCCACTCACTCTACTCAGGAAAATCTGATAAGGGATCTGGCCAAGGATGTGTTTAGTCCTGTGTACTAAATGAGGGAGCTATTGTGCATTCAACACATATATTTAATTATTTTGTTTTTACTTCATGTAATCTCTTGGGCTGTCTCCTTTTTTTTTTTAAATTTTTTTTTTAATGATTTTATTTATTTATTTGACAGAGAGAGACAGTGAGAGAGGGAACACAAGTAGGGGCGTGGGAGAGGGAGAAGTAGGCTCCCAACCAGGCAGGGAGCCTGATGCGGGCTTGATCCCAGGACCCTGGGATCATGACCTGAGCTGAAGGCAGTCGCCTAACCAGCTGAGCCACCCTGGCACCCCGGGCTGTCTCCTTCTTGTACTCATTGAGTTTTTTTGGGAGTCTTCTCTGTAGGTCATATAGGCCTACGATTGCCTCTACTTAGGTTGGCTATCCTATTTCCTTGCTAGCTCACTGGTTGCTGGATTGCTAAGGATAAACTCTGGTGTGGGGCGTGTGGTGATGAGTAATTGTCTAGAATAGGGGTCAGGAAACTATAGCATGCAAGCCAAATCCAGCTTAATGCCTGTTTTTATAACTAAAGTTGCATTAGAAAGCAGCCATGCCCATTCATTTACATATTGCATGACTGGCTTTTGTACTATAATGGTAGGTTTGATGAGTTGTAACTAAGACTGTATAGCCCACAAGGCCTAAAATATTTACTATTTGGCCCTTTACAGAAAAAAATTGATGATGCCTGGTTTAGAACATTGTTTCCTTAAGTATGGTATATGGAGCATTAATTCCAAGAAATATTAAGAGTTAATTCATAAAAATGAGTTCCATGGTCAAATAAGTTTGTAAGTTACCATGATTATAAAATTCAAGCACATTTCTTAATTGTGCATCCTTTTAGTGTCTTAAATTTATGTATGATTAATATGCCTTTATTGATATATTTAAGCAAATAGAGTTATATAAATATAACTATATAAAATAAAAATAGCAATTATTTAATGAATTAGATAAAATATACTTAGTTAAATATATGGGTTGGGATTTACGATTCTCTAAGAGATAGTAATAATATTCAAAGTTTTCCAAAGGTACTTGGTCACATAATCCTTTGACATAGATTATTCATTCTATGAGAGTAGTGATCCATGGAACATACTTTGGTAAATGCCGGTCTAAATTGCTTACATGCATATCATCCAAGAAGAAAGTATTACTCTGCTCACATGGATCAAGGTTTCCACATAATTGTTTAGGATCAAGTCCCTAGCTAGTAATAAATAATGTGTATTTCCCTAACTTCCTCTATCATACTCTCTTTCATGGGTCTAGTAGGTGTTGTTGAACATGGGTCTCCTGAATTTCTCCCAGACTCTTTGCAACAGATCAGACTTGGATCTAGCTTAAGCGTAAACAGAAGTTCTTCCGGTGAGGTCTTTCCCAAAACTCTCGCCTCCTGGCCTTGGACTAGGTTAGGGACTTCTGCTAGCTAGTTTATAACAGCATTTTCATACTTTATTATTGCTAATGACTTTTAGGGATCTTTCTACTCACTTGTAAACTCTAGGATGGCTGAAACCCTCGTTATTGTAGTATACATTGCAGGCATTTACTAAATGATTGTTGAATGAATGATTATGATTCTGCTGGTGAGTTGGCCTCTGGTTGCTCCTACAAGTCATAGCTGGTCTTCTCTTGTGTTCTCCAGTGCCCCAGACTGTACTAATGCTTTGGTTTCTTTGATCTTGTCTTATAATCTCTTCTGATGGTTCTGGGGCCTTGCTCTTGAACCTCAGCAAGGTGTTGCTGAGCAAGGCCTCTGTTGTTCTTGTTATTCTTGGTTCTCTTTCCTCCTTTCCATTGTCTTTAATTTAGATGGATAAATGACCTTAGACTAGAAATAGTTGATCTTAAAACTTCCAAATATCAATGGTCCTCTGGATCCCATTCACTGTGCTGGGATCTTTTACCATCTGTTGCAACCCTAGTGGTGACAGTTGGCTAAATCAAGATAGAATTTGCCACTCTTTCTGGACATTTGCCTTGCTTGACTGTTGGAACCCCTGCTTTTGGCTGGGTTTGTGTCTTGGCCCTTGTACATTGGTGGTGTACAAACTCTGGCTTCTTCACACTTCTGTTTTACTCAAAAACCACTGTTCTTCCATCCTTAGTCCACCCCTAAAATAATAATTTGAAAAAAGAGATTCAGACTTTCTAAACTTGTCACTACTGCCCTAACAGAGTTTTCTTTCCTGATTACTCCTAAGGCTCATGACTCAGGTTGGGTGAATATTTATTATACTTTTTATGAATTCAGTAAAAGTTGGTTTAAAGAAAATTCTGCCTTAAAATTAGGGAATTGAATCACAAAACCTATAGTCTTGGGTTAGAAATGTGAGAACTCTAATTTGGGGGAGGAGGGTGGGGAGAAAGAATCAGAAGCCTTAGAGAGATTAGATTAACTTTTATTTTCCATGCAGGATCTTCAAAACAACCTGGTGAAGTGTAGATTTGGGAATAACAGTAATTCAATTCAGTTCAATAATTTAATAATTCAATTAAATATAGTGAATAATTCAATTAAATATGATATTTAAAAATAAAAGAAGGGGTAATATTGTGTATTACTTTATTGATGGATATTCTGCTACATGTTTGATATTTACCTTCATTTTTGCTGTATAAACTGAACCAATAGATTAGTGATAGAGTCTGGCTTAAACACATTATCTTCTCATAGAAAATTTCTTCTGCAGTGCTTTTTTAGTTTTTTTTTTTTTTATGAAGTATAATTCAATCCAATAAGAATTTCTTATATGTGTTGTAGCCTTAGGAATATATCTTGGAAGTCCCTGGCACTGTACCTGAACTCAAAGAGCTTATTCTTTATTCTCACCAGGGAGTCAAAAATACATAATAAAACAAAAAAAAATTTATGAAATCGTGAAAAGCTAGATCAAGGTCAAGAGCTCTATGTTAAATTCTATTGCTGCCCTGAGCCTCAGCAACTATTATGGTGCCAGAACTATTTAGAAGACCAAGAAAGAACTACATGTTTTAATTAAATAACACATGGCAGAAAGCACAAGATACCAGCTTGGGTTTATCAGGCAGAACAGGAGCTATCCTTGTGCTAAACAGACAGGCACTAAGGAAAAGAGAGAACCCGAGAGACAAGTCTAAAAAAGCTTGGGAGCTATTTAATATAACATCCTAGGACGAAATCTAACGCTACCCGTCGACGTGAGGGGAGCCACATTTAAGAAAGGCAGCCTGGTGTAGAATAATGATGGAGTAAAGTAAATGACACGGAACTATGACAAATTCAAAACCCAACTGGAAAATTAGGAAAGAGAATGAAGTGTCGTGTATAATGACACCCTGACAATTACCCTCGAGCAGCGGGGCGTGTCCTGACACATTTACCTATCCTGGTGCTGCAGGCAGTGGTGTCTAGGCTTTCTGTCTGCACAATGAGGCTTTGTGCACCACTGTGGCCCATTTTCCATCTCTGCGTCTCTGTCAGGCGTGGGGCTGAGAATGGCTGGCTTCTGCCGCTTGTTAAAAGGAGTTCAGGAGAACAGACACCATAGGACCTGCAGGTCAGCCGTATTCATATCTTTCTAAATGAAGACAGGATGTTTTAAAAATGGAAATCACTAATACTAGAATCATATCTGAAATTCTACAACAAGGAAAAACCCCAAAAAAGAAACTGACTCCTAGACCTAGACAAGGTGTCAAAATTTAAGATTATTTTATCCTCCTGTATACAAAATTGCAGAGAAAAACAAAGCAGCAGGAGGTCCAAACATGTCAATCAAAGAGGAGACAGCACATTCTAGACTGGGAATATAATTAAGTAGAAGATATAAAAATAGGATTTCCCAACCTGGCAAGTGGAAATATAAACCAACTGGCAGAGGAATAGTGGAGAGGATAATCCTACCCTTTTGGAATAACTATAGAAAAACATTAAGAATCACAAAATGGAAATTTGTGGAAGTGAAGAAAGGCGAGGCAGATGGAGGAAACCTATCAGGTGTGTGGAAGTGATGTGATCACTGAGATCTGAGACAAGCCTTTGGCAAACAAATGTGAGGCGAAGATATTGACATTTTGAGTAAAAAAAATTAATAAATGGTATCTTTTGAGTTTATCTGATATAACTTCAGCTACTAATCAAGGAGCTTGTCCCTTTATTTGAAAGAACATGAAATATAATCCCTTCTCTGGAAAACAAGGTTTTCTTCATCGTAACCATGAGTATAGAATGTTAGTCCTCGAATATAAACTGTATAGTCTCTGCCTGCTTTTACGGACCTGCGTTGCACACTGCAGTTTGTTTTATTAATGGTATTGAATTAACTGTACTCTCCCCCTCCTTATATTAATTGCATTAAAAAATAAGTACAGATATATGCATTGTGTTCCTTAAAAGAGGCTGTGATGAAATGAAAAAGCTGTTTAATAAAATATAATAAAAGTATTTCGCATTCATTTCTCAACCGTAATAAGAGGAATTACAGTAGGAGGAGGCAACCTCTCACAGCTGGACAAGCCCTAAGACTCCTTCCGTTATTCTCTACTTAAAAGCTATCAATTTAGAGCTGTCCTATGTATTGCCCTGTGAATTGAACAAGCCTTTTCAGTCTTTAATTAAGGGTGAAAAACTCTTTGAACATCACAGCATTCATCTGTTCATGTGTGGAAAGCCTGGTGTAACAAAAGAATTTAATCAAACTACAAGCCTAATAAAGACTACATTGCCTGAACTAAATGATGTTATTGCAGTAGCGGCTCATAGTTTTACATTTAAAAAAGCGGGTCAGAGTGTTCATTCATCTTGATTAGCAATGCCAACCTAATTACTTCTGGAGGAAACAGTAATTAGCTGGAGTCTCACCTCATTAATCATGACATTCTTGTAGCAGACTATTTTTATCTGATAAATGGCTTGGATTGGAACAAGGTGTATATTTGAATTCTAGTTAATTGTACACAGCTTGCGGCATAACATTTCACGTTTTTATCATTTAACTACTTCCTTTCTGTGAACCTCTTGAGGAGCTTTTGTTGGCTACTGGCATTCTTGTAGTGAAGAAAATCTGACTTAATGAGAGGGTCAGTTCCTGTTAGTTAACATATTAGAAACCATATCTCAAGGAAGTAGGAGAAGATGAAAATATCCATGTGTAGATTAAACCATTCCAATTTCTGTGGGACAGACATTTACTGTAAAGCTTCTATAGGGAATTCAAAGTGATGGCATTTTATAACTTGGCACAATAGTTTCTATATGATCGATAACAATCGTGGACAACATGCAGAACTATTACATATTAGGCAGAGATTTTAATAAATTCAGTCTGATTCTCAGCATTCCCAAACCAGCATCAGAGAGTTCTCCACGTTTAAAAGAGGTGGTAATTAGAATCCATAGTGTCCTTAGCTATGGCTAGGGTTGTTCTTTTATGCAGTCACATGACTGTGACCATTTCTCTGTTCCCCTCAGTCTTGGATTTCCCAAGATTAAAAGACAGAGTTAATCAGAGTATCATATTTGTTGCTTTCCCCTGCTTCCTTTCCAATTTATGACTCTTTAAATGGAGTCTGAAATGAACACCATTGAATGCAGAGAGAATTCTTGATTTTTCTTTGTAGAAATGTATAATGCTAAAAGCAATATTAGGGCATTTCTACCAGGGAAGGTCAGTGGGGACTTCACAAGATGACCTTAGTTACTTATGCCTAAAGTTAGGTTCCTCAGTCTTACATCGTCTCCCTAAGAAGAGTGAATCCATCTCTTGGGTTGACTCACATTAGCCAAGTTTAGGAAGACTGATGTATAAAATAAGAAGGCCAGTTTAAAAAAGTGTAGTGAGAAATAGCTTCCCATATTTGAACATAGAATTAATATGGATTTTCTCTGTCATCAAACTAGACAGAAAACAAAATGGTACTCAGATATTTTAATAATGTACAATGTGAAATTAATCACAAGGACTAGAATGTTTGTCATGGGCTTTGTTAACATAGCATATGTCTCCATAGGAATATCTCCATAGGAAACAGGCTCATAACTTGAGGGTTACTTGTTGATCAAGTAAATAGAATGAGAAGAGTTAGATGAATTTCATGTTTAATGGAATCAGCCTCATATAATCAGATGTGCCCATCTTTCCATTAGAGTTAGCCTGGCCAACGAAATTAGAATATTGATACTCAAAATCAATCAGCCTCTTTTCTCTCGATGGATCTGGCCAGCTTTTACCTCAATGACTCTTATTTCTAGGCTGAACACTGCTTTGTTGCCTAATTTGTTCTTTGTTTTGATATGTTGAAATAATTTTAGTCTCATTATAATGGGGTCTTGCTGGCCTGGGAACAATTCTGCTTCTTCCAGGTGACTTTGCATATCTATGCGTGATGGTTTTATTTTTCTTCTTTTCTAGTTTTCTGGGCACCTCACTGAGGCTAAGTATAGAAGTCCCTCCACTTATAAATCTGTTGTTCCTAAATCCATTTGCACATAAATTAGAATGACACAATACTAAAACTTGAAAAGTATAATATAGGGTGTAGGATTAACTTTAAAATTGATAACAAAGTCATGGCAATATTCCTAAGAAGGTCTTAAACTTGCATTTTCCTAGTGCATTCCCACAAAACATAATTTTGAGAGTTGAAAGAAGCATGCTATTCTCTCAACTAACAATCGATCAGACAGCTTAACCCTAAGATACTGGTTTTGTCTACATTGCAACTCCACGGAGGCCATTAAGAGCCCACAGCCTGATTCGCTCCAAAACTACTGTGGGGGAATGCCTTAATGCTTCGGGTAAAATTCTGACCATTACTTGACTCCCTAAGGAAATTGGGCAGATTCAAACAAGGCCTTGACTGATGGACTCATCTGTGGTTTATAACAAAGTTTTTATCAGTAGCGTATTGATCATACTTAGCATTTAAGTTCTCAAGCAAATAGACAGTTACAGTAAATTACCATTAGGTTGCCAGATGTCTAGTTTTGATACACATCATCTGGCCGCATTCTCAAAGTGGTTTATTGTCCTTATTCACTTTTCCTCATCTGTTGCTGATTTCCTCATCTGTTGATACTGCAGATCAAATAGGTCTGGCATTTGTCAAATGTCATATGGTTTTTCTTCCTAAAGACTTTTTTGATGGGTCCAGTGCTTCATGTCACCTGTATGTGTAATATTTCATCATCTTTCCACTAATCTCATTTTAAAAAGTGTTTTCTCTTTATTTCCATCATAATCATATGCCTGTTGTTACTGTATTTAAACCTACTGCTTTTTAGCTGGACATGATGTGGCTAATAATAGCTGTATGACTATAAAATATCTCAAAACCAGCCACAGACACAACAAACAGGTGCTCTCAGAACGAAGTGCTGGTGTACAACCACCTATGCCATCTCTTGGTAACGCGCAAAATTGACTTTTTTTTCTGGTTTGAAGTGGGATGTTGCTTAGATCTTATCTATGAGAATTCGTACATAAAAACACCACTTGATTGGTGGTACTATTTTTATTGTTGGGAATTTGTTTAATGTTCTAAGCAATAATAGTAGTTACTAATTCCTTTGATGTTTATCAAGGTCTGGGCCCTGTGCTCAGTGCCTTACCTATATTAATTTATTGAATTCTCATATCAGCCCTATGAAGTGAGTATCATTTTTATTCCCATTTTTCAGATGAGGAAGTCGAGCAATGTACCCAACATCACTCAGTAACAGGTCAGTTGGAATCTGGACGTGGGATGTCGGCTCCAGAACCCACTCTCAGCTATGCTCTTAACTATTTTTCATGTAATAGGCTCCTTGTCACAACAGCCAAAAATATAGAAAACTCCAAAGGAAGGCAGTAACCTTAACTAACAATTCCACCATACAGATAAAGTATCATTTTTATTTTGATATATACATTTCCAATTCATTTTCTTTTTACTTTATTTTTTCAGTGTTACAAGATTAATTGTTCATGCACCACACCCAGTGCTCCAATTCATTTTCTGGAAAATTTTGTTGCTTGCTTTCCTCAGAAAGTATTAGAACTATCTCCTTATGTATGTATGCAGATATATATATATATATATATACAGACACACACACACACACACACACACACACACACTCTGAGGCATTTTTAGAGACTGCATTACATTTTAGTATTTTTAGTTATCGTATTTACTGAAACCATTTGTTTCCCATTACAAGCAATGTGTAATGTGAAGAAACCTTTATTCACATATTTAATTTTTCTTTAGGAAAATTTCCTGAAGTGGAATTGCTGGATTGAAGAAGACAAAGAATAGTTTCAAGGTTTCTTATACCTATTGCCAGATTCCTTCCAGAAATGCTGTTTTATTGGTTTATGCTCCCACTATCAGCATATGAGATGTCTGCTTTCCTGTACCCTGAGTATCATCTTTTCTTTCCCTTTTTAGTGTGTGACCATTTTGAATTTGTGCCTTTTTTGTTTATTGCTTAAGTATATTACCTTGTAGTTGTATTTACCTTGACTACTTTGCCTCAGTTTTCTCTCTGTAAAAATGACATAATAGCAGCTACTTCAGGGTTGTGGTGGGAATAAAAGTTTTCCCATATATACTGCATAGAAAAGTGCTTCCCACATAGTGTCTGCTATCATTATTGTCATTGTTTATTACTTTTCCTAGTACTATTATTCTTATCTTTATGTGTTAGATAATCCAGCTTTTCTTATTTATTTTAAACTTTTATATATCCTCTATGGTGTAGCCATCTCAAGTACAATCTACATATTCTCTATTATAGTTAGATAGTCCATGATTTTTTCAAATATTCTTATGCAAATTAATTTTTGTACTCAAATAAGGATCCATTTTCTTTCTATCTTAAGTCTAGTCTTAAGTCTACAGTCGAAATAGAAAGAATATACTGTTTAATCTGAAATTGAAACGTTGGAGATAATATTCCTTACAGATAAAAATTATAGGTCCCTGATTCATAAAGTAATGGATTTACATTCCCCAGCATTTGTTTGTTTTTCATGGTTGGAGGATCCATTACCTCCCCCATCCTATTTCCCCTGAGAGACTCAGATTTATTTCAGTCACTGGGCTAGTTCTGGTGGAGGGAATGGATATCTAGAGGTAGGTTAACATCCTCAAATTCACATGAAAAGATTCTCAACATCACTCATTATTAGGGAAATGCAAATCAAAACCACAATGAGATATCACCTCACACCTGTAAGAATGGTTAAAATAAAAAATATAAGAAATAACAAGTGCTGGCGAGGATGTGGAGAAAAAGGAGCACTTGTGCACTGGTGGTGGGAATGAAAACTAGTACAACCACTGTGGAAAATAGTGTGGAGCCTTCTCAAAAAATTAAAAACAGAAAATAAAAAATATAACTACCTATGGTCCAGTAATTGCACTACTGGTTATTTACCCAAAGAATATGAAAACGCTAATTCGAAAGGGTACATGTACTCCTGTGTTTATTGCAGCATTGCTTACAATAGCCAAATTATGGAAGCAACCCAAGTGTCCACTGACTGATGAATGGATAAAGGAGATGTGGTATATACATACAATGGAATATTAGTTAGAGAAAGACACCACATGATCTCACTCATGTGTGGAATTTAAGAATATAAACAAATGAACAGAGGGAAAAAAGAGAGAAAGAGAAGCAAACCAAGAAATAGATTCTTAACTACAGAGAACAAACTGGCAGTTGCCAGAGGGGAGATGGTAGGAAGGTGGGCTACATAGGTGAAGGGGATTGAGAGTACACTTATCATGATGAGCACTGAGTAATGTACAGAATTACTGAATCACTATATTGCTCACCTGAAACTAATAGAACACTGTATGTTAACTATATTAGAACTAAAGTTAAAAACAAAAACAAAGAAATGAGGCAGAAGCCTAGACTGCTCAGTCTACAGAAGGAGAGCTAAGCACAATAGTAGTGTTCAGATACTTGGAGAACTGTCCTGTAAATGGAATGATAAGTTTCTATAGGACAGAACTGTGTTCAGCAAGAGCCCCTGGAAGTACAGTTTTGCCTGAACCTATTCTTATAATTGGAACAGTTTGAAAATAAGCCAACTCTGACGTTTGTGAATTCCCTGTCATTGGTGTGTTCAAACAGAGGCTTGACAAATGGTTAATGAAAATACGGTAGAGGGAGAAAAATGGACTATATGGTTTAAATGATGTTTTTTAGACTTAAGATTTATACTTTGGGTTAGGGACACAGGTATGATGATCCTCACTTGCTAGCCTAGATCATTGAAAAGAACAAAGAAATCAAAACTGAGACCAAAACCTGTGCACTAGGACAAAACTGAAGGACAAAAATAGGTCATAAAGTCTTAAGCTCTTGGTTTTAGTCTTAGGCTTGAGGGTACCCAGGTCACTGTAATAACAATGTGGGACCTTAGCCTTTATGATCAGGTCACTAGATCTCAAACTTTACCAAAGAGTTTGAGTTTAGAGATTTAAAAAAATTTTTTGTTTAATTCCAGTATTAACGTAGAGTATTCTTTAGTTTGAGGTGTATAAGATACAATTCAACAATTCTATACATTACTCAGTGCTCATCATGATACACGTACTCTTTAATCCCCTTCACCTATTTCACTCATCCCCCTACCCACCTCCCCTCCGGTAACCATCAGTTTTCTAAGAGTCTATTTCTTGGTTTGTCTCTCTCTCTTTTTTCCCCTTTTTTGTTTGTTTTGTTTCTTAAATTCCACATTCGAGGGAAATTATATGGTATTTGTCTTTCTCTAATATATTTCACTCAGCATTATACTCTCTAGCTCCATCCATGTTGCTGCAAATGGCAAGATTTCATTCTTTTTTATGGCTGAATAATATTCCATTGTATATATACTACATCCTCTTTATCCATCCCATCTATCCATGGACACCTGGGTGTTTGCTTCATTTCTTAATGGTTGGTGACAGATTTGTGCCCCTTTCCCTTACTGGTAACTCCTTTGGACTCTATCCTGTTTGGTAATGGGTTTTTGAAGTATGCCTCGAAGCATAATAGGATTCCCATATATGATGGGACCAAGTGCAGAAGTAATGTAGCTAACTGCTTCCATTGTCCCAGGTTCTATAATTCTGTTGTTTCAGAACATATTAGGATTTTTTTTTAGCTACATTGTACCATTGATTTAAAACAAGCTTTTTGCCACAATCTGAAGTTGTTTTTTTTCCCATATACACAGCTATTAACTTTCTTCTCCCTTAGTCTACCTCCATTTTTCACTTGTACCCTTTCCCTGTACCATTTGTTAGGACTTTGTATTTATTAGTCAAGTTCATCTTGTTAGAATCAACTCATGGTTGCATTCAGTTGAAATTGTTAGGATTTTGATTCTGTAAGGTGACATATTGGTTCTCTCTCTCTATTCTATAGCATCCATAGTTTTCAAGAGTGGTACCCAATATTTCAAACAAATCAATGATGATGATGTTAAGGGCAGCATTAAGGACAGAGCATTGTGTCATCCCATCCCATTGGAGATTTCTCCTCTGTTCAGTGCTTTGTTCATGGGTATGGTTGATCTAATAATAATCAGGATACTTTCTAAATGTGAATTTTATTCAATACATATTTCTTGTCTCAGTAAAGCAATTCCCAAATTTTGTTTCAAGAAGGTGTTAATGTATCTAAGCAAAATTGAGTGCCGTATTTTAAAAAGTTTGGGAGATGCACACTACATTCTCTTCTTGGAGAGCCACAGTGCACATTATCATATATATTACTCTTCAAAATTTATATTTTGCTTAACTCATGTTTTCCAAATGTACTTGTGTATGAGCCCTGCTCCCTGCATACCTATGAATATCCTGTGTAAGTTTGTTCTTTGCAGACACCAATTTGAAAAGCATTCTCTACGAAAGTAAAACCAGAGAGCCTGTCAAATGCCCTGCTGACACCCAGACAGATATGTCCACAGTATTTTCCTTGTCTACTGGTCTAGTAATTTTATCAAAAGAGAAAATGATCTCGGTCTGGCTTGCATTGTTCATCATAAATCTATGTTGGCTCCATACTGATCCTGTTTGATTTTCTCAATTCCTGCCTTGCCCAGAATCAACACAGAATTTAAGAGTTCAATTACTGAAACTGACTGTCCCCCACTTCTCATTTTTAAGTATACTAAGTCAATATTAGCTCATCTCTATCTGCTGGTGCCTTTCTTTTTCTCTGAGTTTCCTCGGCAAATTTCGATGAGGTTCAGCCACTTCATTCGGTGTGATTTCTTTCAGAATCCTGAGATGGAATTCACCTGGACAGAAGCACTTAGCTCGTCTCATAAAATTACCTGGCATTTTTGAACATGATTCTGCCCAATCTTGGTCTTTTAATTCTACTTTCTGAGGTTCATTCTTGCCCTTCTGGGATTACTAGCATTTCCTTTGACAGAAGATGCACATAGAACAGGAACTAATATTCTGGACTTTTTGTCATTTCTTCACTTTCAATGGCCTTAAGCCATCTCTCTCTCTCTCTTTCAGTTTCTTCGTCTGCTTCAAAGGAAAAAAAAAAAACCCCTCTTTTTGCTGATTGTTAGCATTTTTGAAAGACCTTTCTCATTCTCAGCTTTTAGCTTGCCTGACACTGTTTTTTCAGTTCCATGACACTTGTCTGTGGAGCACCTACTTTTGATTACCACGTCTTCTTTTTCTCTGTCTCGGTGGGATTATTGGACACAGTCAGACTTTTATGTCTGTGAGACTTCTTCCCTCTGGAGCCATTTCCTTTCTCCATTTCTGTCTAAGGAGTCCTATCCAACTCTTTTTCTGACTCTGTTTTCTTAGAGCACTGGTCTTCCCGTCACTTGCTGTAACATCCCCTTTGATGAAATGATTGCATTCTTCTAGGGTTCTTCCAGTCTCCATCTAGCTTCACTAAAACACATTTAAGACTCATTCTGTGTCTCCTTCATTATTCCTTCCGAGAGTGGAAATGTGTGGCTTAGCAGGTCAAGAATCCATTTTATCAACAGGAAAAGGCTTCCGGTGTTTATTTTGGTAGAGGATATTCCTTAGTAATTGTCCAGCCAGAATTTGTTCTTGGCAGACAGATTTATATTTTGCCTTAACATAAAGTGTTAAAAAGGTATGAGTCCTATAAGGGAAATGCAATTAAGAGAGCCACATAAATAAATAAAATTAATTAAAACAGGTTTGTTGTGATAATTAGTTTGTTTTACAATAGGGTACTTGGTTGTTAACAGGCCTTAGAATGCTTCAGGGCAATATCTTTTATTTCTAACTATAGCTCTTGAGATATTCTGTGTACTACAATGAATGTGTTTTACTAATTGATTTTTCATTATAAATTATGCAGTTCTGGAAAACACACAAATGCATTTAATTTACACATTCATTCTTTTAGTTCTTCTTATTGATCATTCATTGAGTAATTGTGGTTGATGATTTAGCCACCGAGAGGCACAGAAGGTGTCTGGTGCCACCAAGATTAGAAAAAGGGGTTCAGCCATGATATCACAGGCCACAGAAATTTCTTTTGGTAATGTGTGATGTTGGCAATGGGGAGAACTGCTGAGAAAGTGTTATGATTTAATAAAATTCTCACTACTGCATAAATAAGACTAATGTCTCCCAAAATTTGCACCCCCCCCCCCGTAATGGGCTTTATTTTTTCACTCACAGATTTATTTTGAAACATTATCTTTGGTATTTTTGGTGAAATGATTTATTTTCCCATTATTTTTAATGATATGTACATATAGTAAGTACCACTCGGAAGTTCTGACCAACTTGAGGTAACTAATGATGGTGCACTCAGTTGATATATTTCTCATCAGAAATATTTAAATTTGATGTTTTATTTAGCTTTTCAGCCTTATGAGTAAACTAATAAATTAAGATTTATGGATTATTAGAACTAGGTCATGGGCTCCTAAGGACCCTAATCTAGAAGGATTATACTTCCATTGGTCATTGGGTACTCAGATTCTTGTCATGAAGCACAGTATGTCCATAATCAGAGATTTTTAATGGTTTGAGTCAAGACAGGGCAATGTAAGGAGAATTTGAAAAAACTGAAAATAGATAATAAAGGAGCCTTAATTTGGCAAATAGTTTCTCCCTCTTCCCAAGGATTTCTGGCTACTTAGTATTTCCTTTTGTATGTTTTGCATGTACTCATCTTCATGATGAAAGTACTAAAAAAGGAAACAACAAAGCATGTGTGGCAAGGGGAAGAGGAAAAGGAAGGAGAGGAAGTAGGGCTAAGGAAGCCAGTGTCACCTGAGGCATGTTGAGTGAGAGACTGTTCATCCTTCTTCTAGCACAGGCTCAAGATGACTGGGGAGTCTTTTAGCAGTGATCAAACTAGGTTAATAATTGTGTATTTTTAAGTATATATGGCAGAAACATCTATTTTTCTGAAAAATAAACTATTTTATTCCATGCTTTCATTATTAAGCTGGATTTTTAATGTATTTTATTGGTGGGTAATTATTCAAGTTGTTAATAATTTAATTTTCAGAAGTAATTGAGCTAGGAATAATGCAGTAATAGCTACCATTTATAAAATATCCTTTATGTACAAGACATGCCACAAACATTTTTCTAGTCCTTGTGGTCACAGTGCAAGGCAGTTTTCATGTGCACCTAAACATCAGAAAACTGATTTCAGAAACTTCAGCAATTTTCCTAAATGTCATGTAGCCTGAAAGTTTAGAGTTTAAAATCAACCTCAGTATTTGCTTCGAAGCCCATCTTCTCTGCCCTTCAGTATGCTCTTTCCGACATGGACAGCTATATAGCTCTGGCTCTTGTTAAGGCTTTTGATTACACATGGGTGTGACTTTTTTGATGTAGTCATTTTCCATCCCCAGGGAGGACTTGCATTCTTAGGATCTTGAAGAGTCTAGGACTGGATATCTCTAGCACTTTATGAAAAATGCTATTGCTCTTATGAATTTTGATCATAGAACTAAAAGTGCTTTTGGGTATGTTGTAGAAAGGAACTTCAAAGGAATTAACTTTGGCTTGAAAAAGACAAGCTAGTAATAAAAATGGATTTGAGAAAAGACTCTGACAGAAGAGCATCACAATATCAAGGGATTCCTGAGTCAACTCTGGAGGTTATTTGGAAGGGATAAGCCAGTCTTTTTCTCAATCATGCCTACATTTTTTACTACACATATTGTGAGCTTTTGGAGGATAGAGACATGTCTTTTCATCTTTGAATACTCAGGGCCTGGCATAGTGACTCAAACTGCATCAAACATGTAATAGATGCTTCTGATGTGATTATTTTAAAGGTCAGTTGTCTTAAGGATTAGGGGCTACAAAACCTTAAGATTACTCTTTGCATGAAATGAAACAGGGTTTGGTGACTAGAACTGGTGGCCCTGCCAGTTATGGGCAAGACCCTCAGCTTATCTAGAGTGACAGAAAATTTCACATCCAGTAGGTATAATTTGTGGGTAGTATACATAACCCAATTCCTTGATCACCCTGATGACACATCCCTCCCTTCTCCACATGCACAGATACACCTCGGTTGCTGTTGAAACATTATGGGTTGGCCAGTTCGTTTTCTCTACCAGGCTCCTTTTATGCCTCAGCAAAGTGACATAAAACTCTAAGGGAGATCCCCTGACCGCATATTTGATCGTGAATGTAGAGGGGGAATAAAACACATTTCCTAAACAGGAACGCTGTGCATTTGAGGTAACTTTCCCAATAGTTTGTCTTGTTTGATTTTTATTTTAATTAATTAGTTGGTTGATCAAGTCAGCCGAAGTTAGGCAGAACTAAGACCACGTAAAAGAGTTGGCCAAAGGCTAAGGTGAAGGGTAGTGCTGTGGCTGCTTGATGCATACACTTGAGAAACTATTTGCTTAAGCCTAGTTCCTTGACAGTGCGTAGCTGAGATGTGCCAGAGATGGCCCCTCGCGGGCAGAGACCCGTGCTCTCGGTAGCATGTCTCAAGTCTGCAGGGGCCAAACACCAAATTATAAGAGTAAAGAGCAAATGAATTGAAGAGGAAGATAAAGAGTCTCTTGATAGTTTTTTCTTTTGTTTTCTTTTTTTTTTCCGCAAAAATGTTTATTTTATTTTTTTAGTGTTACAAGATTTATTGTTCATGCACCACACCCAGTGCTCCACGCTTTTGTTTTCTTTTAAAGCAGATTTTATTTATTTATTTGAGAGAGAAAGAGAGAAGGAGAGAGAGAGCATGCTTGCATGCCAGAGGAGGAAGAGCAGAAGGGGAAGGAGAGGGAGAGCAGACTCTGTGCTGAGGGCAGAGCCCAATGAGGGGCTCAATGCCTAAATCAAGGGTTGGACACTTAACTGACTCAGCCACCCAGGCGCCCCAGTTTTTTTCTTTTTAAAACACTAGACCCTACAGCTAAGGACAATGTGATGAAGGCATCACATACAACATAAACTTGTGTTTCAATCCCCATTTTTTTGGGATGTGCTTCTTCCCCTCACACCTAAAAACCTATGGTGGAGGAGGTAATTGGCTATCCTAAAGTGCATTTTGTGAAGTAGGAAAGCCAATGCAGATCACTTTAGGGGAAACTGATTTCTCACTTAAACAAGTCTTTAAAATATTTCAAATATTTGGCTGCTGTTCTCATCCATTAGCTGATGTTCTAGGCCATTGATTCTCAAGTTTTGGTTGGAATTGGTTTGCCTGGAGAACCTGGTAAAAATACAAAGGCCCAAGCACTCTCCTTCTCCCAGAAGCCTGGACAGGCCTCTCTCTGTCCTTGATTAGGTCTCCAGGTGGTTCCCACACTCACCCAAGTTTGAGATTTGCTGTTCGAGGCAGTGCTGTGGGAGTCTCTTCCTTCTCTCTGCCTTTTGTTTGATGTACCATTTCCACACAATTTTGTCTCCTGTCTCTTGGATCCACACTGTTTATTTTGTATTCACATATTGATGCCTACTTCCGCTGATGCTTTTCCATCAGACTCCATCGTGACTCTTTTTTGCATCTCCTGTCTGCTTTCTAATGGGATGCCCTTCACAGTCTAGCTCTTTTCTGTCTGCTTCCCTCATCTGTCTCTGGTGCCTCAAAGAATACTGCACCTGCCCTTTTAAAGAAGGGCGAGCTGGGGAGTAGCATTCAGATATATCATCACATTTATTTCCTACACTTGTATTCCATGTTGACCAAAAATGAATTCATGACTTTCTTTCTTTATAAAACTATATCAAATGTGGTATTAACACAGTGTCTTAAAATATAATTCTCCTTCTGATTTTGGCTATAAATTAATTTATATGCAAGTCCTTCAGAAAATATTCAGTGGGTTCATTATTAGTTAATGTAATTTGTCATAGCTGGGTAAATTTCAAAAAGCTAGAAGGGCAAATATCCAAAAAGAAGAGATGGGGTGTGTTTTTCCAAAGTGATTGACTACTCATGGCTCCTTTCTGTTAACCTCTTGAAACCCAAGTGATAGAACCTTATCCAGTCAATGACTATTTATTAATTGCCATATAATATATGAGAGATAATTGAGAATTTGAAGTTAAAATATTAAGGAGACACAAGTCTTACTAACAAGTAGCCAGGAGAACTTGCTGAAATAATGCCAAGAAGAATACCATCTAGGATTCATGTTTAGGAACCATAAATGCTATCATTCAGGGTTTTAAATATTCTTTGATATGTAATAAATGATTATCCATCATGATATAAGGTTTTAGATTTATTCTTCTTTGAACTATTCTGTCTTCTTGGAGCTTCTTTGGCCGAATTGTATTCAGAATACATTCCAGTATCTGGATACATTCACTTGCCACATCCCCCAGGAAAACTTCACTAGATGCAAGATGGAAGGGGAAAGAATGAAGGTATCATGAGCTAACTCAGAAGATACAAATGGCTGGATCTCTCCTTTGTGCAAAATTGGAACTATCTATTGTATCTTAATCTCTGTGCTTATAATTTTAGAGGGCCATAGCAGAGAGGAAAAAAGAAATTGACCCTTCTTGAGGAACCTTGACTCAAAAAGATATCGTGGGTCCCATATTCAAGTGACATTTCAAATTCAGTTACTAAAGACAAGTAGGCCAATTGCTCTAGTAAATAGTTGTTTATACTTTTTGCTTACCTAACATCTTCTTTCAAAAGCTTGGAATTTCCCCCTTTACAAAGCAGATGGTGCTTCTCACTATAAAGTTAGGCATGTCAGATAATCACCTTCCTGGTGTTTCTTGTAAGTGGGGTATGGGCACATGACCTCAAAGTCCCACCAATACTCTCTTCCCAGATTCGTGTGGGAGGCTGATGAAGAGAATTTCAGATTCCGTCTGATGAAAGTGATGTTGGGGATGACAGTTGCATCCTGTTCCTAAAGGCAGTGGCGGGGGGGCATTAATTAATGTGGTATCCTGCTCCGGTGCCTCATGTTGGTGGTACTGGACAGTGATGCCATCTATAGGGTCCATGCCATTGGGGGCGGCTGTGATGATATCATGGTTTTAGGAACTGTTTCTGACTGATAGGCCCTCAGGCTTGATTCTCCAGTTTTCTTACTCTGTGAATGCCCAGCAGCCATTTGAAAATCCCTTTTCCACTTAAGTGAGTGGGCGTTAGTTTCTGTTGCATGGAAATAGGAGAGTTGGCCAATACTAGGCAACTCTCCTTGGAATAATGGTCAGAACTCACATCTTTGGTTTTACTGGATACTCCTCAGAAAACAGCCTCTCAAATTTAAAATCTTGGAGAAAATTTTTAGTAGTAAATTTTCTGCTTTGTAGACCAAGATAATCCTTCTAAAATACAAATGTTTCCATTTATAATGTAAGATTGGCATAAAAACTATTTCCTGTTCTAACTAGCACTCATCAAAGAGAGCAAGAGCTAGAAGAGGCGACCTGCATGGTTGAACAGATCTTCCTTTGCTTGCTGCTTTAGAGACTCCGAGAGAAGATGTTTGAGACTGGGGAGTTAGACTTTCAGCTTGGAGATTTCAGTCCTAGGATTTTAAGGGGTTCTTTCTTGAGGTACCTAGTTGCAGAAGGCCTGAGAGAACACTGTCTTCTGTGAGTCCTTATATAAGTGACACTACAGGATGCGGTAGCCCTGAACATGCTTCCGGGGGGGCACTGTAGGTGACACAGGAGAAATGTATCTTGAAGGCACCTGTATGAGGGGCTAGAACATTAGGATGGGTAGCTCTTTGTGTGCCTGTCTTCATAAGGATAAAATTTAGAGTGTTTTGAGAAGTAGGTAGGTGGGTCATCCTTTAGGGAAGCCTACTAAAACGTTATCATTAAAAAATAAGTTGTGATAAAGAGTTTGAGATTAACTTTCTGAGAAATACCTGAGAATCAGTTCTTTTCTGATGATCGGTAAGTTACTAGAGGGAAGCAGGTTTGACATCTGGGTAAAGAGAGAAACCTGACCAAGTCACATGCCTGAGGAAATGACCACACCATCTCAGGAGGAAGAATCCAGAAGGATCCAGAGTCAGGGCTGACGAAGGGGCAGTGCCTTCTAGGCCACAGCTTTATTCCCTGGGGGGTGAGTTGTTAGGGCATCAGCTTCTTTGGTGCCCTCATTGAGAATGGTGGTTGGCTTTTATCTGTGTTAATGATAAAGGGGAGGAGGAGAGTGGTAAATCCAAAATAAAAGGTGTCCCCAAACAGTTTAGGCTGAGTTTTGAATATCTTTTTGAGAAGTAAAACATAAATCTTAAAAGCCTTGCCTCCTTTCTTTATATTTGGACAAAAGAGCATCTTATTTAGGAATTGAATATAGTAATAACATCTTCCATTTGTTGAGTTTCTGCGGTGCTCCAGGCATTGGGCTGGGTACTTTTTCTATGATATCTCATTTAGTTCTCACAAATACTCCATGTGGAAGATATTATTATTCTCACATATAATTTGGTAGGTATAGTTTGAAGACCATGACCAAGAATCTGTCATTCAGTTTCCCTAGTCATACATACCAATAAATCAAATAAGTAGAAAAAACAAAGCTGTCACAAAAATTAAAAATTAAAAATAAAATTTGCTCCCAATTACTAATTAATAAGCAGACAAGTTTATCTGTTACCATTGACACTGCTAGTAATCAGCTCATAGATAGTTGAAGATTTTTCTTACTGAATATTTTCAGTAAGGAAATTTTAGGATAACCAAAGAGGAAAAAAAATCAAAGCAAACATTTCAGAGAGTATTACGTGTGCAGTAGTCAGCTGT